>LR812531.1:40582661-41179850 GCA_903798195.1 Danio kyathit | reverse complement strand
TTATTTGTCTATTTCTATATTGTACAGTAAGGGTGTGTTTGACAAAATATCGCCTGTAGTAGTTTGGTCTGCTCTATGAAGTTACTACAACCTTCAAAATATGAATAAATCTTTGGTGAGGTACAGTAGTGTTTATTTGTCTATTTGACTACTGTATGTACAGTAAGGGTGGTTTTGACAAAATATGCCTGTAGTAAGTTGGTCTGTCTCTGTGAAGTTACTACAACCTTCAAATATGAATACAATCTTTGGTGAGGTACAGTAGTATTTTAATTTCATTTAGTTGACTACTGTATGTACAGTAAGGATGGTTTTGACAAAAATATCGCCTGTAGTAAGTTGGTCTGGTCTCTGTGAAGTTACTACAACTTCAAATATGAATAAAAATCTTTGGTGAGGTACAGTTTTTATTTGTCTATTTGACTACTGTATGTACCAGTAAGGGTGGTTATTGACAAAATATCGCCTGTAGTAAGTTGGTCTGGTCTCTGTGAAGTTACTACAACCTTCAAAATATGAATAAAAATCTTTGGTGAGGTACAGTAGTGTTTTTATTATGTCTATTTGACTACTGTATGTACAGTAAGGTGGTTTTGACAAAATATCGCCTGTAGTAAGTTGGTCTGGTCTCATGAAGTTACTACAACCTTCAAATTATGAATAAAATCTTTGGTGAGGTACAGTAGTGTTTTTATTTGTCTATTTGACTACTGTATGTACAGTAAGGGTGGTTTTGACAAAATATCGCCTGTAGTAAGTTGGTCTGGTCTCTGTGAAGTTACTACAACCTTCAAATATGAATACAAATCTTTGGTGAGGTACAGAGTGTTTTTAATTAATTTAGTTGACTACTGTATGTACAGTAAGGGTGGTTTTGACAAAATATCACCTGTAGTAAGTTGGTCTGGTCTCCATGAAGTTACTACAACCTTCAAATATGAATAATAATCTTTGGTGAGGTACAGTAGTGTTTTATTTGTCTATTTGACTACTGTATGTACAGTAAGGGTGGTTTTGACAAAATATCGCCTGTAGTAAGTTGGTCTGGTCTCTATGAAGTTACTACAACCTTCAAAATATGAATAAAATCTTTGGTGAGGTACAGGAGTGTTTTTATTTGTCTATTTGACTACTGTATGTACAGTAAGGGTGGTTTTGACAAAATATCGCCTGTAGTAAGTTGGTCTGGTCTCTCTGAAGTTACTACAACCTTCAAAATATGAATAATAATCTTTGGTGAGGTACAGTAGTGTTTTTATTTGTCTATTAGACTACTGTATGTACAGTAAGGGTGGTTTTGACAAAATATCGCCTGTAGTAAGTTGGTCTGGTCTCCTGTGAAGTTACTACAACCTTCAAATTATGAATAAAATCTTTGGTGAGGTACAGTAGTGTTTTTATTTGTCTATTTGACTACTGTATGTACAGTAAGGATGGTTTTGACAAAATATCGCCTGTAGTAAGTTGGTCTAGTCTCTGTGAAGTTACTACAACCTTCAAAATATGAATAATAATCTTTGGTGAGGTACAGTAGTGTTTTTATTTGTCTATTTGACTACTGTATGTACAGTAAGGATGGTTTTGACAAAATATCGCCTGTAGTAAGTTGGTCTGGTCTCTATGAAGTTACTACAACCTTCAAATATGAATAAAATCTTTGGTGAAGGTACAGTAGTGTTTTTATTTGTCTATTTGACTACTGTATGTACAGTAAGGGTGGTTTTGACAAAATATCGCCTGTAGTAAGTTGGTCTGGTCTCTGTGAAGTTACTACAACCTTCAAAATATGAATAACAATCTTTGGTGAGGTACAGTAGTGTTTTTATTTGTCTATTTGACTACTGTATGTACAGTAAGGGTGGTTTTGACAAAATATCGCCTGTAGTAAGTTGGTCTGGTCTCTATAAGTTACTACAACCTTCAAATTATGAATAATAATCTTTGGTGAAATACAGTAGTGTTTTTATTTGTCTATTTGACTACTGTATGTACAGTAAGGGTGGTTTTGACAAAATATCGCCTGTAGTAAGTTGGTCTGGTCTCTGTGAAGTTACTACAACCTTCAAAATATGAATAACAATCTTTGGTGAGGTACAGTAGTGTTTTTATTGTCTATTTGACTACTGTATGTACAGTAAGGGTGGTTTTGACAAATATCGCCTGTAGTAAGTTGGTCTGGTCTCTATGAAGTTACTACAACCTTCAAAATATGAATAAAATCTTTGGTGAGGTACAGTAGTGTTTTTATTTGTCTATTTGACTACTGTATGTACAGTAAGGGTGGTTTTGACAAAATATCGCCTGTAGTAAGTTGGTCTGGTCTCATGTGAAGTTACTACAACCTTCAAATATGAATAAAATCTTTGGTGAGGTACAGTAGTGTTTTTATTTGTCTATTTGACTACTGTATGTACAGTAAGGGTGGTTTTGACAAAATATCGCCTGTAGTAAGTTGGTCTGGTCTCCATGAAGTTACTACAACCTTCAAAATATGAATAATAATCTTTGGTGAGGTACAGTAGTGTTTTTATTGTCTATTTGACTACTGTATGTACAGTAAGGATGGTTTTGACAAAATATCGCCTGTAGTAAGTTGGTCTGGTCTCTGTGAAGTTACTACAACCTTCAAATATGAATAATAATCTTTGGTGATGTACAGTAGTGTTTTTATTTGTCTATTTGACTACTGTATGTACAGTAAGGATGGTTTTGACAAAATATCGCCTGTAGTAAGTTGGTCTGGTCTCTGTGAAGTTACTACAACCTTCAAAATATGAATAACAATCTTTGGTGAGGTACAGTAGTGTTTTTATTTGTCTATTTGACTACTGTATGTACAGTAAGGATGGTTTTGACAAAATATCGCCTGTAGTAAGTTGGTCTGGTCTCTATGAAGTTACTACAACCTTCAAATTATGAATAATAATCTTTGGTGAAGGTACAGTAGTGTTTTTATTTGTCTATTTGACTACTGTATGTACAGTAAGGGTGGTTTTGACAAAATATCGCCTGTAGTAAGTTGGTCTGGTCTCTATGAAGTTACTACAACCTTCAAAATATGAATAACAATCTTTGGTGAGGTACAGTAGTGTTTTTATTTGTCTATTTGACTACTGTATGTACAGTAAGGGTGGTTTTGACAAAATATCGCCTGTAGTAAGTTGGTCTGGTCTCTATAAGTTACTACAACCTTCAAATATGAATAAAAATCTTTGGTGAGGTACAGTAGTGTTTTTATTTGTCTATTTGACTACTGTATGTACAGTAAGGGTGGTTTTGACAAAATATCGCCTGTAGTAAGTTGGTCTGGTCTCTGTGAAGTTACTACAACCTTCAAAATATGAATAAAATCTTTGGTGAGGTACAGGAGTGTTTTTATTTGTCTATTTGACTACTGTATGTACAGTAAGGGTGGTTTTGACAAAATATCGCCTGTAGTAAGTTGGTCTGGTCTCCATGAAGTTACTACAACCTTCAAAATATGAATAAAATCTTTGGTGAGGTACAGTAGTGTTTTTATTTGTCTATTTGACTACTGTATGTACAGTAAGGATGGTTTTGACAAAATATCGCCTGTAGTAAGTTGGTCTGGTCTCTATGAAGTTACTACAACCTTCAAATATGAATAAAATCTTTGGTGAGGTACAGTAGTGTTTTTATTTGTCTATTTGACTACTGTATGTACAGTAAGGTGGTTTTGACAAAATATCGCCTGTAGTAAGTTGGTCTGGTCTCTGTGAAGTTACTACAACCTTCAAATATGAATAAAATCTTTGGTGAGGTACAGTAGTGTTTTATTTGTCTATTTGACTACTGTATGTACAGTAAGGGTGGTTTTGACAAAATATCGCCTGTAGTAAGTTGGTCTGGTCTCCATGAAGTTACTACAACCTTCAAATATGAATAATAATCTTTGGTGAGGTACAGTAGTGTTTTTATTTGTCTATTTGACTACTGTATGTACAGTAAGGGTGGTTTTGACAAAATATCGCCTGTAGTAAGTTGGTCTGGTCTCTGTGAAGTTACTACAACCTTCAAAATATGAATAAAATCTTTGGTGAGGTACAGTAGTGTTTTATTATGTTATTTGACTACTGTATGTACAGGAAGGGTGGTTTTGACAAAATATCGCCTGTAGTAAGTTGGTCTGGTCTCCATGAAGTTACTACAACCTTCAAATTATGAATAATAATCTTTGGTGAGGTACAGTAGTGTTTTTATTTGTCTATTTGACTACTGTATGTACAGTAAGGGTGGTTTTGACAAAATATCGCCTGTAGTAAGTTGGTCTGGTCTCCATGAAGTTACTACAACCTTCAAATTATGAATAATAATCTTTGGTGAGGTACAGTAGTGTTTTTATCTGTCTATTTGACTACTGTATGTACAGTAAGGATGGTTTTGACAAAATATCGCCTGTAGTAAGTTGGTCTGGTCTCTATGAAGTTACTACAACCTTCAAAATATGAATAACAATCTTTGGTGAGGTACAGTAGTGTTTTTATTTGTCTATTTGACTACTGTATGTACAGTAAGGGTGGTTTTGACAAAATATCGCCTGTAGTAAGTTGGTCTGGTCTCTGTGAAGTTACTACAACCTTCAAAATATGAATAATAATCTTTGGTGAGGTACAGTAGTGTTTTTATTTGTCTATTTGACTACTGTATGTACAGTAAGGATGGTTTTGACAAAATATCGCCTGTAGTAAGTTGGTCTGGTCTCTGTGAAGTTACTACAACCTTCAAAATATGAATAATAATCTTTGGTGAGGTACAGTAGTGTTTTTATTTGTCTATTTGACTACTGTATGTACAGTAAGGATGGTTTTGACAAAATATCGCCTGTAGTAAGTTGGTCTGGTCTCTATGAAGTTACTACAACCTTCAAATATGAATAAAATCTTTGGTGAAGTACAGTAGTGTTTTTATTTGTCTATTTGACTACTGTATGTACAGTAAGGGTGGTTTTGACAAAATATCGCCTGTAGTAAGTTGGTCTGGTCTCCATAAAGTTACTACAACCTTCAAATATGAATAACAATCTTTGGTGAGGTACAGTAGTGTTTTTATTTGTCTATTTGACTACTGTATGTACAGTAAGGATGGTTTTGACAAAATATCGCCTGTAGTAAGTTGGTCTGGTCTCTATGAAGTTACTACAACCTTCAAATTATGAATAATAATCTTTGGTGAGGTACAGTAGTGTTTTTATTTGTCTATTTGACTACTGTATGTACAGTAAGGGTGGTTTTGACAAAATATCGCCTGTAGTAAGTTGGTTTGGTCTCTGTGAAGTTACTACAACCTTCAAAATATGAATAACAATCTTTGGTGAGGTACAGTAGTGTTTTTTATTGTCTATTTGACTACTGTATGTACAGTAAGGGTGGTTTTGACAAAATATCGCCTGTAGTAAGTTGGTCTGGTCTCTGTGAAGTTACTACAACCTTCAAAATATGAATACAAATCTTTGGTGAGGTACAGTAGTGTTTTTATTTGTCTATTTGACTACTGTATGTACAGTAAGGGTGGTTTTGACAAAATATCGCCTGTAGTAAGTTGGTCTGGTCTCCATGAAGTTACTACAACCTTCAAAATATGAATACAAATCTTTGGTGAGGTACAGTAGTGTTTTTATTATGTCTATTTGACTACTGTATGTACAGTAAGGGTGGTTTTGACAAAATATCGCCTGTAGTAAGTTGGTCTGGTCTCCATGAAGTTACTACAACCTTCAAATTATGAATAATAATCTTTGGTGATGTACAGTAGTGTTTTTATTTGTCTATTTGACTACTGTATGTACAGTAAGGGTGGTTTTGACAAAATATCGCCTGTAGTAAGTTGGTCTGGTCTCTGTGAAGTTACTACAACCTTCAAAATATGAATAACAATCTTTGGTGAGGTACAGTAGTGTTTTTTATTTGTCTATTTTACTACTGTATGTACAGTAAGGGTGGTTTTGACAAATTATGGCCTGTAGTAAGTTGGTCTGGTCTCTATAAGTTACTACAACCTTCAAAATATGAATAAAAATCTTTGGTCAGGTACAGTAGTGTTTTTATTTGTCTATTTTACTACTCTATGTACAGTAAGGGTGGTTTTGACAAAATATCGCCTGTAGTAAGTTGGTCTGGTCTCTGTGAAGTTACTACAACCTTCAAAATATGAATACAAATCTTTGGTGAGGTACAGTAGTGTTTTTATTTGTCTATTTGACTACTGTATGTACAGTAAGGGTGGTTTTGACAAAATATTGCCTGTAGTTAGTTGGTCTGGTCTCCATGAAGTTACTACAACCTTCAAAATATGAATACAAATCTTTGGTGAGGTACAGTAGTATTTTAATTAATTTAGTTGACTACTGTATGTACAGTAAGGGTGGTTTTGACAAAATATCGCCTGTAGTAAGTTGGTCTGGTCTCCATGAAGTTACTACAACCTTCAAATTATGAATAATAATCTTTGGTGATGTACAGTAGTGTTTTTATTTGTCTATTTGACTGCTGTATGTACAGTAAGGATGGTTTTGACAAAATATCGCCTGTAGTAAGTTGGTCTGGTCTCTGTGAAGTTACTACAACCTTCAAAATATGAATAAAAATCTTTGGTGAGGTACAGTAGTGTTTTTATTTGTCTATTTGACTACTGTATGTACAGTAAGGGTGGTTTTGACAAAATATCGCCTGTAGTAAGTTGGTCTGGTCTCCATAAAGTTACTACAACCTTCAAAATATGAATAACAATCTTTGGTGAGGTACAGTAGTGTTTTTATTTGTCTATTTGACTACAGTCTGTACAGTAAGGATGGTTTTGACAAAATATCGCCTGTAGTAAGTTGGTCTGGTCTCTATGAAGTTACTACAACCTTCAAATTATGAATAATAATCTTTGGTGAAATACAGTAGTGTTTTTATTTGTCTATTTGACTACTGTATGTACAGTAAGGGTGGTTTTGACAAAATATCGCCTGTAGTAAGTTGGTCTGGTCTCTGTGAAGTTACTACAACCTTCAAAATATGAATAACAATCTTTGGTGAGGTACAGAAGTGTTTTTTATTGTCTATTTTACTACTGTATGTACAGTAAGGGTGGTTTTGACAAATTATGGCCTGTAGTAAGTTGGTCTGGTCTCTATAAAGTAACTACAACCTTCAAAATATGAATAAAAATCTTTGGTCAGGTACAGTAGTGTTTTTATTTGTCTATTTTACTACTCTATGTACAGTAAGGGTGGTTTTGACAAAATATCGCCTGTAGTAAGTTGGTCTGGTCTCTGTGAAGTTACTACAACCTTCAAAATATGAATACAAATCTTTGGTGAGGTACAGTAGTGTTTTTATTTGTCTATTTGACTACTGTATGTACAGTAAGGGTGGTTTTGACAAAATATTGCCTGTAGTTAGTTGGTCTGGTCTCCATGAAGTTACTACAACCTTCAAAATATGAATACAAATCTTTGGTGAGGTACAGTAGTATTTTAATTAATTTAGTTGACTACTGTATGTACAGTAAGGATGGTTTTGACAAAATATCGCCTGTAGTAAGTTGGTCTGGTCTCTGTGAAGTTACTACAACCTTCAAAATATGAATAAAAATCTTTGGTGAGGTACAGTAGTGTTTTTATTTGTCTATTTGACTACTGTATGTACAGTAAGGTGGTTATGACAAATATCGCCTGTAGTAAGTTGGTCTGGTCTCCATGAAGTTACTACAACCTTCAAATTATGAATAGTAATCTTTGGTGATGTACAGTAGTGTTTTTATTTGTCTATTAGACTACTGTATGTACAGTAAGGGTGGTTTTGACAAAATATCGCCTGTAGTAAGTTGGTCTGGTCTCTGTGAAGTTACTACAACCTTCAAATTATGAATAAAAATCTTTGGTGAGGTACAGAAGTGTTTTAATTAATTTAGTTGACTACTGTATGCACAGTAAGGGTGGTTTTGACAAAATATCGCCTGTAGTAAGTTGGTCTGGTCTCCATGAAGTTACTACAACCTTCAAATTATGAATAGTAATCTTTGGTGATGTACAGTAGTGTTTTTATTTGTCTATTTGACTACTGTATGTACAGTAAGGGTGGTTTTGACAAAATATCGCCTGTAGTAAGTTGGTCTGGTCTCCATGAAGTTACTACAACCTTCAAATTATGAATAAAAATCTTTGGTGAGGTACAGGAGTGTTTTTATCTGTCTATTTGACTACTGTATGTACAGTAAGGGTGGTTTTGACAAAATATCGCCTGTAGTAAGTTGGTCTGGTCTCTTTGAAGTTACTACAACCTTCAAAATATGAATAACAATCTTTGGTGAGGTACAGTAGTGTTTTTATTTGTCTATTTGACTACTGTATGTACAGTAAGGGTGGTTTTGACAAAATATCGCCTGTAGTAAGTTGGTCTGGTCTCTGTGAAGTTACTACAACCTTCAAAATATGAATAATAATCTTTGGTCAGGTACAGTAGTGTTTTTATTTGTCTATTTGACTACTGTATGTACAGTAAGGATGGTTTTGACAAAATATCGCCTGTAGTAAGTTGGTCTGGTCTCTGTGAAGTTACTACAACCTTCAAAATATGAATAATAATCTTTGGTCAGGTACAGTAGTGTTTTTATTTGTCTATTTGACTACTGTATGTACAGTAAGGATGGTTTTGACAAAATATCGCCTGTAGTAAGTTGGTCTGGTCTCTGTGAAGTTACTACAACCTTCAAAATATGAATAAAAATCTTTGGTGAAATACAGTAGTGTTTTTTATTTGTCTATTTGACTACTGTATGAACAGTAAGGGTGGTTTTGACAAAATATCGCCTGTAGTAAGTTGGTTTGGTCTCCATAAAGTTACTACAACCTTCAAAATATGAATAACAATCTTTGGTGAGGTACAGTAGTGTTTTTATTTGTCTATTTGACTACAGTCTGTACAGTAAGGATGGTTTTGACAAAATATCGCCTGTAGTAAGTTGGTCTGGTCTCTATAAAGTTACTACAACCTTCAAATTATGAATAATAATCTTTGGTGAAATACAGTAGTGTTTTTATTTGTCTATTTGACTACTGTATGTACAGTAAGGGTGGTTTTGACAAAATATCGCCTGTAGTAAGTTGGTTTGGTCTCTGTGAAGTTACTACAACCTTCAAAATATGAATAACAATCTTTGGTGAGGTACAGAAGTGTTTTTTATTGTCTATTTTACTACTGTATGTACAGTAAGGGTGGTTTTGACAAATTATGGCCTGTAGTAAGTTGGTCTGGTCTCTGTGAAGTTACTACAACCTTCAAAATATGAATACAAATCTTTGGTGAGGTACAGTAGTGTTTTTATTTGTCTATTTGACTACTGTATGTACAGTAAGGGTGGTTTTGACAAAATATTGCCTGTAGTTAGTTGGTCTGGTCTCCATGAAGTTACTACAACCTTCAAAATATGAATACAAATCTTTGGTGAGGTACAGTAGTATTTTAATTAATTTAGTTGACTACTGTATGTACAGTAAGGGTGGTTTTGACAAAATATCGCCTGTAGTAAGTTGGTCTGGTCTCCATGAAGTTACTACAACCTTCAAATTATGAATAATAATCTTTGGTGATGTACAGTAGTGTTTTTATTTGTCTATTTGACTGCTGTATGTACAGTAAGGATGGTTTTGACAAAATATCGCCTGTAGTAAGTTGGTCTGGTCCCTGTGAAGTTACTACAACCTTCAAAATATGAATAAAAATCTTTGGTGAGGTACAGGAGTGTTTTTATTTGTCTATTTGACTACTGTATGTACAGTAAAGGTGGTTATGACAAAATATCGCCTGTAGTAAGTTGGTCTGGTCTCTGTGAAGTTACTACACCCTTTAAAATATGAATAAAAATCTTTGGTGAGGTACAGTAGTGTTTTAATTAATTTAGTTGACTACTGTATGTACAGTAAGGGTGGTTTTGACAAAATATCGCCTGTAGTAAGTTGGTCTGGTCTCCATGAAGTTACTACAACCTTCAAATTATGAATAGTAATCTTTGGTGATGTACAGTAGTGTTTTTATTTGTCTATTAGACTACTGTATGTACAGTAAGGGTGGTTTTGACAAAATATCGCCTGTAGTAAGTTGGTCTGGTCTCTTTGAAGTTACTACAACCTTCAAAATATGAATAACAATCTTTGGTGAGGTACAGTAGTGTTTTTATTTGTCTATTTGACTACTGTATGTACAGTAAGGGTGGTTTTGACAAAATATCGCCTGTAGTAAGTTGGTCTGGTCTCTTTGAAGTTACTACAACCTTCAAAATATGAATAACAATCTTTGGTGAGGTACAGTAGTGTTTTTATTTGTCTATTTGACTACTGTATGTACAGTAAGGGTGGTTTTGACAAAATATCGCCTGTAGTAAGTTGGTCTGGTCTCTGTGAAGTTACTACAACCTTCAAAATATGAATAATAATCTTTGGTCAGGTACAGTAGTGTTTTTATTTGTCTATTTGACTACTGTATGTACAGTAAGGATGGTTTTGACAAAATATCGCCTGTAGTAAGTTGGTTTGGTCTCCATAAAGTTACTACACCCTTCAAATTATGAATAATAATCTTTGGTGAGGTACAGTAGTGTTTTTATTTGTCTATTTGACTACTGTATGTACAGTAAGGATGGTTTTGACAAAATATGGCATGTAGTAAGTTGGTCTGGTCTCTGTGAAGTTACTACAACCTTCAAAATATGAATAATAATCTTTGGTGAGGTACAGAAGTGTTTTTATTTGTCTATTTTACTACTGTATGTACAGTAAGGGTGGTTTTGACAAATTATGGCCTGTAGTAAGTTGGTCTGGTCTCTGTGAAGTTACTACAACCTTCAAAATATGAATAACAATCTTTGGTGAGGTACAGTAGTGTTTTTATTTGTCTATTTGACTACTGTATGTACAGTAAGGATGGTTTTGACAAAATATCGCCTGTAGTAAGTTGGTCTGGTCTCCATGAAGTTACTACAACCTTCAAAATATGAATAAAAATCTTTGGTGAAATACAGTAGTGTTTTTATTTGTCTATTTGACTACTGTATGTACAGTAAGGATGGTTTTGACAAAATATCGCCTGTAGTAAGTTGGTCTGGTCTCTGTGAAGTTACTACAACCTTCAAAATATGAATAATAATCTTTGGTCAGGTACAGTAGTGTTTTTATTTGTCTATTTGACTACTGTATGTACAGTAAGGATGGTTTTGACAAAATATCGCCTGTAGTAAAATGGTCTGGTCTCCATGATGTTACTACAACCTTCAAATTATGAATAAAAATCTTTGGTGAAATACAGTAGTGTTTTTATTTGTCTATTTGACTACTGTATGTACAGTAAGGATGGTTTTGACAAAATATCGCCTGTAGTAAGTTGGTCTGGTCTCCATAAAGTTACTACAACCTTCAAAATATGAATAACAATCTTTGGTGAGGTACAGTAGTGTTTTTATTTGTCTATTTGACTACTGTATGTACAGTAAGGATGGTTTTGACAAAATATCACCTGTAGTAAGTTGGTCTGGTCTCTATAAAGTTCTACAACCTTCAAAATATGAATAACAATCTTTGGTGAAATACAGTAGTGTTTTTATTTGTCTATTTGACTACTGTATGTACAGTAATGGTGGTTTTGACAAAATATCACCTGTAGTAAGTTGGTCTGGTCCCCATGAAGTTACTACAACCTTCAAATTATGAATAATAATCTTTGGTGAGGTACAGTAGTGTTTTTATTTGTCTATTTGACTACTGTATGTACAGTAAGGATGGTTTTGACAAAATATGGCCTGTAGTAGGTTGGTCTGGTCTCCATGAAGTTACTACAACCTTCAAATTATGAATAATAATCTTTGGTGAGGTACAGTAGTGTTTTTAATTGTCTATTTTACTACTCTATGTACAGTAAGGGTGGTTTTGACAAATAATCGCCTGTAGTAAGTTGGTCTGGTCTCTGTGAAGTTACTACAACCTTCAAAATATGAATACAAATCTTTGGTGAGGTACAGTAGTGTTTTAATTTATTTAGTTGACTACTGTATGTACAGTAAGGGTGGTTTTGACAAAATATTGCCTGTAGTAAGTTGGTCTGGTCTCCATGAAGTTACTACAACCTTCAAATTATGAATAATAATGTTTGGTGAGGTACAGTAGTGTTTTTATTTGTCTATTTGACAACTGTATGTACAGTAAGGGGGGTTTTGACAAAATATCGCCTGTAGTAAGTTGGTCTGGTCTCTGTGAAGTTACTACAACCTTCAAAATATGAATAAAAATCTTTGGTGAAATACAGTAGTGTTTTTATCTGTGTATTTGACTACGGTATGTACAGTAAGGATGGTTTTGACAAAATATCGCCTGTAGTAAGTTGGTCTGGTCTCTGTGAAGTTACTACACCCTTTAAAATATGAATAAAAATCTTTGGTGAGGTACAGTAGTGTTTTAATTAATTTAGTTGACTACTGTATGTACAGTAAGGGTGGTTTTGACAAAATATCGCCTGTAGTAAGTTGGTCTGGTCTCTATAAAGTTACTACAACCTTCAAAATATGAATAATAATCTTTGGTGAGGTACAGTAGTGTTTTTATTTGTCTATTTTACTGCTGTATGTACAGTAAGGGTGGTTTTGACAAAATATTGCCTGTAGTAAGTTGGTCTGGTCTCTGTGAAGTTACTACAACCTTTAAAATATGAATAAAAATCTTTGGTGAGGTACAGTAGTGTTTTAATTTATTTAGTTGACTACTGTATGTACAGTAAGGGTGGTTTTGACAAAATATTGCCTGTAGTAAGTTGATCTGGTCTCCATGAAGTTACTACAACCTTCAAATTATGAATAACAATCTTTGGTGAGGTACAGTAGTGTTTTTATTTGTCTATTTGACTACTGTATGTACAGTAAGGGTGGTTTTGACAAAATATCGCCTGTAGTAAGTTGGTCTGGTCTCCATGAAGTTACTACAACCTTCAAAATATGAATAAAAATCTTTGGTGAGGTACAGTAGTGTTTTTATTTGTCTATTTGACTAATTATGATTCTAATAACCACATAATTTACATAATGCGGATAATGGAACACACCTCCATACTTAATACGTTGATACTGAGTTTGAGCAGTTTTTATAAACTCATTCTTATGTTTACCACCAGAGGGCAGTAACGAACTTGATAATCCGTATTTAAACCTTGTACACTTACTGTAGCAGTCCTCTATTATTTTTTCTATTAGGCACGTTTATGAGACAATGGTTTAACATAGAAAGTGATATAGCGAAACAAAATCCAGCATGAGAGATCCTGTGTAAAGACAAAAGCTTAAACGCCCTTAAGTATATTTTAATCTTCTTATTTATTATATTACAGTTTTTCTCAGTCGCTTTGGTGCATTTCTCACAACACTATTTACATTTGCACAACAGTTCATGCATTTCTCAAAACAATTAGTCATTTGTGCACATCATAGTAGCAGTTTCTCATTCCTTCCAACAAATTGCAAATGCTTTTGGACATGCATCAATTGCTGTCATACAACTCTCTGCTGTTTGTAACATTATCATTTGCTTATGTCATGTCAGTCAAAATTAACTAAACTTGCGTCTGCTGAATAGTCATTCCATATAAAACTAATAGTCCTTATTTCATTACTTGAGTCATTACATACAAAAATGTTGAACTAGTTGTCAAAATATGTCAAGCTCATTTTATTTAGAAACTTTAAATCTTTTTTTTTCACTGAAAATGTCTTCTAAATTGAACAATTTGATGAATGATTTACAGACCTGTGTATGTTGTAGGTTCAGTTCCAATATGTACTGCAATATTGTTTACAGTTGTGCACAGCTCTACCCAAAGGAAGTTTGTTTGTTGTAAAAAAGGGTGTATTTATTCTTTTGCACAATGCTGTGAATAAATTAGAATTGCAAAGAGCAAATACAGTAAAAATGTGAAACATTCATATTCAGTGTGTTGTACTCAGATACCTCACTAAATGCAGTGATGTCTAACTTTACTGTAGTTTTCAAATGGCTGTGCAAATAGTATATAGTGCTGTCTTGAGCATTTTCAGGAAGTGTCACCAAAATCTGACTTTTTTGCATTGGAAAAAACGTACAGAGTAAAGTGTCATGATGAAAACATGACTAAGCCATTTGACTATCTTGTTCATAAACAATGGTATCAGGACTTTTCATTTTAATGACACTGACACTTTCATTGACATGAATACTTGCTTTTGAGGAATGAGCTCTCCATTTTGAGCAAATGACGCACTTTTGCAGGTTATCCACTAGGTTTTGCAGTTTGCACTAATTGTTTTGAGAAATGCATTAACTGTTGTGCAAATGTAAATAGTGTTGTGAGAAATGCACCAAAGCGACTGAGAAAAACTGTAATTTTATTTACCTTAAACCATTCAATATTTTAATTCAGATCATTTATTCATTTATGTTTTGCATCAGGCTTGAGTAACTATAATCTGAAACATCTGAAGTCCAGCATCACCTTTGTCAATGGTTTTTATAGTTCAACAAACATGTTTTTTTCAATTTCAAAACGGGCACTTGATGGACTGCAGCAACCTTGACAAGATCAACTTCCTCTATAAACAGAAAGACGGACTGTGTCTGTTCATGGCAGTCATACTCTCAATGGATGATGCAGAGAGACAAGCTAGTAAATAAAAGTTAATCGGTCAGTGAGCGTGAAAACGTCCGCAGCTCCATAGAGGCCTGCACATCTCAGCCCCCTGGAGACCATCCTGGACCTGATGCCGTCTGACACCATGCCAGCTCTTTTGAGAGTACCAACTCAACTACCAGCCAGTGTTTTTGCCATTATGCACAGGTGAGTGGAAAAAGTAGAACCCAATATATGATTTCAACGTTAATCGATAAAACGTTTAGTAATTTCTTTTAACAGCACATTTCTGTCTGTTTCTTTCTAGACAGGAGTATGGGATTGCTGAGTCCTGAGCTCTGTTGATCTTCGTCCAAAGATGGTGGAACTTTGCCCAGTGGCTTCACAATTAAAGATGGCATCTCTTCACCATACCGACATAAAGAAGTATGTACCCCCTAGATAGAAGGAGAAATTCACACATGAAAGTCACTCAAGGACGTCACTTGTCAGGATAGTTTGGAAATGCAGCATGAATGCTGGCAAGGAAAGTGGGTAACTGAAGTCTGCCAATTTTCTGGTGCCTCATGTGGCTTGGAACCAACTTCATCTGCAAAAGTGACATCCCATTTAAGCTGCTTGTCCTTCATAATTTAACTGGACACATTTTCTAGCCACTGGGATAGGTTTTCTGACATTTCTTTGTCCTTTAAAACTGAGTTATAAGACGTGCAGAGTCCAGAATAAGAGTGAAATTTAGTTGATTTTATAGTTTTGTAAACATGTCAGCTTCCAGGATTGCAGTAGGCAGTAATAATATGAATTATGGGATAATGGATACTGATGTGTTGCAGGCGCTGAATGATTCCATTTATTCACGCTGACTCCTCTTTCACGTCCCCATTTATCAAAGGAGACCTCGCTGTCACTGCTGATGCATGGCTGAATGGAAAAATGACATGTTTCTCTGTTTGTTGAGTGACTGTATCACTTTAAAGAGCATTTGTGTTTTGACAGCTTCCTGTCGACCAATTTTCAACCTGACATTACAGTGTAATAAAAAAATGGGACGGGGTTGCTAGAGATAGTGTTTGCACTTTAGCCCTACTCAGTGAAGCTCTGTCATGTTTGGTTGATGGTTACCTAAAGCTAAAGCACCACCACACTATGTGGTTTGACTAAACCTGCGTAAATTCTCCCATAAATGACAGATACAGATGGGAAGATGGTGGGCAGTACATCACAGTTTAGTGGGCTGTTGATGTGATGGGGAAAATCTACTTTTTGTATAGAGTTGTTCTGTAGCTACTCTGAATCAGCTTGTTAAGTCATAAAATATGGAATACAGTTTCTGGGTTCATGCCACTATTCATTTCAGCCTTGTTTGACCAATATGTATTTATATCACACTGTTTTAAAATACTCTTTTAAAAACAGTCAATGTACAATACAGTCTATAAGATTGTAGCTTCCTAGACACCAATGTTTTAACAAATGAGAATCCCTGTGTGGGCACCTGAGATTTAGAAATTAAATTTTGAGATTACAATTTAGGATTGTTTATGGTGGTTGTTGAGGTTAGACATGACACTGTTCAAGTTCATTTATTTATAAAGCACATTTAAAAACAGTCACGAGACTGACCAAAGTGTTGTACATAAGTCAAAGTAAAATAAAAAGACAGATTATAAAAACAAAAATAAGCCAAGAGAAGCGACTGAAAAAATGTAAAAATGAAGCAGTAGGAAGGACTATTAAAATAATAATAAAAAACCAAGCTAAATAGGTACGTTTTTAGGAGTGATTTAAAAAAGACAGTGATGGAGCCATTCTAATCTCAAGAGGCAAAGTGTTCCATAACCGAGGACCCGCCACAGAGAAAGCTCTGTCCCCTCTACGTTTCAGTCTGGACTGAGGAACTAAAAGAAGATTTTGATCACTTGATCTAAGAGATCTTATGGGAGTGTAAAATTACAGCAGCTCTGAGGGACATCTGATGTCAGACTTACAGGGTTGGGGTTATTTAAAATTCTTTCATAATTTGATCAATGGAGTTTGATATTATTAACACAGGATTATACACAGTTATATTGGACAGACTAAATCGTGATGACTCTTTAAAAAAAGTATAATTTCAGGCAAAGGAAAATAGGAGCTAAGCCAGAGCTAAACAAGACAGCAGCAACATGCAAATAAATTTATTGTCATGGCATCCAAGATGTATCTTACTTTTTACTTGAGTAGAGCTAATCACGAGGATTTTTGTCTGAAATCGTGGTTTTGCTAAACAAAATTAATATACAGTATAAGGTATCTGATATAATATCTAAACAATCAGCCTTCTCAAGGCATTAAACATAACTACCATACATAACATAACTACCAGTACCTATGGTAACACTTTATTTTGATAGTCCATTTGAGTATTAGTAGACTGTCAGCTTAATATCTGTTGATACTGGCCCAGTTTCACAAACCAGGTTTAGCTTAAGCCAGGACTAGACCTTAGTTAAATTAGGCTATTTAAGCCACATTTATAAAAATGGCCTAAGAAAAATACATTACTGGTGTGCATCGGAAACAAAAAATTATACTGCCATATTTTAAGACATCTCACTATGAGTTATTTTCAGTTGTGACAGCCCAAACATGCCATTTAATCCAAGACTAGCCTTAAACCTTGTTTGTGAAACCGGGGGACTGACATTTAACAATCCTTCAACAGACATTTAACTGACTATAAGAAACTTTGCAAGTACACGTCAACTTACACTAACCCTAACCCCAACCCTAACCCCAACCTAACAACCTACTTATAATCTACTGAGAATTAGTTGCAATGTATCTTAAATTCAACTAGCGGACCATCAAAATAAAGTGTGACCGTACCTATTATTAAATGTTTTTAGCATGAGATCTTAATGTATTATCAAGTGCAGCAGTATTAATTTGCTTTTGCCTGTATATTTATTTCTGACTCGCAAAGCATTGACTTGTATTTTATGAATCTGATGGCCTAATGAAGAATACATTTTAAGTCAATTTAAATTTTTGGGTGAAATATGACTATAGCTTGAGATTTCAACATAAGGATTGTGTCACTACTAAATTAAAAGTATCACTGGAACTACTTTTTATGTCATTCTTTAAAAAAACCTTACCAATTCTTTGCCTATTTTCATTAAAATAGTATTTATCTCGTAACAGCTTAGAATCATTTTAACAATTGGAAATGTAAAAAATTAAAAGATAAAACTATTTCCAAAAGTGCGCACAATGCAAGTAGTTCATGCAATTTCTATTTTGATAAGTCATACATGCTTTATTTTAAAATAATGTTGTATAAGGAATATGTACATGTTCAAATGTGAAAATTCAAACTGCACACTGTAAAACCTAACAGTGAAATTCACTAAATTAAATAAGTTAGTTTAACTTATAATTTTTTAAAAGTTTCATTTGACTCAATGAAAAAGTTATGGTAACTATTTTCAGCAGAACTCTAATCAAATGAGTTATTCTATAGAGTGTTAACTCTAATGCTAGAAGGAAGACCAAACCATTTGAGTAGCTATAAAGTTGTTTGGAATTAGTTTAAGTTAATTGAACTAAGGGCTACGCGGTGGCGCAGTGGGTAGCGATTTCGCCTCACAGCAAGAAGGTCGCTGGTTTGAGCCTCGGCTGGGTCAGTTGGCATTTCTGTGTGGAGTTTGCATGTTCTCCCTGTGTTCGTGTGGGTTTCCTCCAGGTGTTCTGGTTTCCCCCACATGTCCAAAGACATGCGGTACAGGTGAATATGGTAAGCTAATTGGCCGTAGTGTATGTGTGTGAATGAATGTGTATGGATGTTTCCCAGTGATGGGTTGCAGCTGGAAGGGCATCTGCTGCGTAAAAGTTGGTGGTTTATTCCGCTGTGGCGACCCCAGATTAATAAAGGGACTTGAATGAATGAATAATTGAACTAATAGTGATTTGATAACTGAAGTTAAAATGTTGAAATAACTAATACTCTAAAAGGTTGATGATATTAACACAAATGATATATGTGTATGTGACAATATATAAGTTTACACTACTCAAACCATTTTGTTTCAAAACTTAAATGGTTTGACTCAATCAGTTTCCTCAAACAGAATTAACTTTCGGGTTTTACAGTGCAGGAAACTCGAGAGCTTATGCTTGAGAACAAGAACTAAAGATAGCATACACGATGGTTTTATGTTTATTTGCCATAAATCATTTCTAGTTTGACAGCCCTTGCTCGCCATTCACTTTTCATTTTATGAGGTCTTTTGTTTTCCACTGGCATGGCATGAAGGCTGAATAAATGCTGACAACATTTTTTTGGGAGAACTATTCCTTTAAGATTTCTTAAGTCGTCTCTCTCCAGTATTAATCCAAAGTCTTGAGTGATAAATAACACTATTGAATCATTCAGCGCTCCAGCACTTCTGAGAGCTCATTGGAGAAGCAATGAACTTATTTTCAACTCCTTGCACTTCTTATCATGTCAATACGAATAAGGTTCAATCCATTTTACATTATGCATGATACTGAATAGTGAATATACAAAAGAAAAAAAGTAATGGAATCCTTTATTTTCTTTTCCTCGATTGTAGATGGACTTTGAGGAAGTCCCTTTTGAGGCCGACCTGTCTAGACTCATTGTCCATCTGCCCACCGCCTGGAGATGTGAAATATTGATTAGCTCATTCACCCACATGATCCAGCGTTGGCTTCTCCTGTCAGGCTTATTTAAACTCTCACCCGTGAAGGGGCTCCCCAGTGAAGGGCAACCGAATCCAGCAATCAGCAAAGAACCAGAAGGTGAGAGACGCTTCTCAAGGCCTAGGGGCAGGGGGAAGGGTGAAGAGGGTGATTTCTTTCACAATAAACCTCTCGGATGATGATGTCTTTATGACGGATGTTCAAGTACGAGACAGATCTTGTGCGTTTGATTAAATGGAAAAAAGGAAGCGATGACCTGCATTCGCTAAACCTGGTGCCCTATAAACACTCCACTTTCATTTCAGATGTCAGTTTGCCAAGATGATGGCATTTGAGGTACCAGATAAGTGAAAAGGTTACAACTGCAATAGCCAGCATGCTAAGCTGTGTTAAGCCTCTCGTTTGTCTGCCCGAAAGGTCACTCATTTCCTTCGCAGAAGTCAACTGTTTTGGTAATAGGTTTGCTCTCTTGTGTTGAAGCCAATGAGTTTTGCCTTTGCCTCTTTGTACCCCTTCTTTATTTTCCTCTGCGGCTCATTTGTTTCCTTGGGGTTATGTGGGAAAGGATTAACGTGCAAAAAATAAATAAAAGAGAATTCTTTTTGTCTTTTGACAGCACAGAGATGACAATGGGACAGAGTGAATACATGAAAAATAAAACAGCTCAGTAGGTTTACAAGTACAAAAAATGCTGAAAACTGTTAATTACTAAAATAGTTTATAGAAACCTTTATGAGGTTAAATGATTTCTGTTTTATACATATATTATAATTGTATTTCAATATAATCATACTGGATGTAAAAAAGCTTTACTCACAATTTATTTAATTTTTTATTATTAATTCAAACAATGCTCAAGAAATATTATTATTATTATTATTATTATTATTAATAATAATAATAATAATAATAGTAATAATAATAATAATAATAATAATAATAATAATAATAATAATATTGATAACTCTTTAGTTTAAATGCCAATTTCTACTATTTACTTCTGGCTCATTGTCTGTTAATTATTACAGTTTTTCTCAGTCGCACTTTGGTGCATTTCTCATAACACTATTTACATTTGCACAACAGTTAATGGATTTCTCAAAACAATTAGTGCAAACTGCTAAACCTAGTGGATAACCTGCAAAAGCGTGTCACTTGCTCAAAATGGATAGCTCATTCCTCAAAAGCAAGTATTGATGTCAATGAAAGTGTCAGTGTCATCAAGATGAAAAGTCCTGACACCATTGTTTATGAACAAGATAGTCAAATGGCTTTGTCATGTCTTCATTAGACAGTTTACTCTCTACATTTTTACCAATGTAAAAATAGTCAGATTTTGGTGACACTTCCTGAAAATGCTCAAGACAGCACTACATACTATTTTTGCACAGCCAGTTGAAAACTACAGTAAAGTTAGACATCACTGCATTTAGTGAGGTATCTGAGTGCAAGCCACTGAATATGTATGTTTCACATTTTTACTGCATTTGCTCTTTGCAATTCTAATTTATTCACAGCATTGTGCAAAAGAATAAATACAGCCTTATTTACAACAAGCATAAACTTCCTTTGGGTAGAGCTGTGCACAACTGTAAACAATATTGCAGTACATATTGGAACTGAACCTACAACATACACAGGTCTGTAAATCATTCATCAAATTGTACAATTTAGAAGACATTTTCAAAAAAAAAAGATTACAATTTTTTAAAATAAATTAGCTTGACAGATTTTGACAACTAGTTCAACATTTTTGTATGTAATGACTCAAGTAATGAAATGAGGACTATTAGTTTTATATGGAATGACTATTCAGCATTCACAAGTTTAGTTAATTTTGACTGACATGACATAAGCAAATGATAATGTTATAAACAGCAGAGAGTTGTATGAAAGCAATTGATGCATGAACAAAAGCATTTGCAATTTGTTGGAAGGAATGAGAAACTGCTACTATGATGTGCACAAATGACTAATTGTTTTGAGAAATGCATGAACTGTTGTGCAAATGTAAATAGTGTTGTGAGAAATGCACCAAAGCGTCTGAGAAAAACTGTAAGATTGTGGCTGCTTATTAGTACTTATAAAGTTGATGAACTTATTCTACATCCCTTATCCTCCTTACAATATAAAACCAACACAGGCTCATTGTGAAAACGTACCCCCGTATACATTTCTGGAGAGGGCAAATTGTGTAGCCAGAACACTATGGGGGGGTATGATGCCACCAATGGCTTCTGTTTTTTTTCGGGCTACCAAATGAACGCTTACAGTATCTCTGTGTGGACGGCTTTTCTGCTGTTACCACTTTGCCCAGTAGCTCACCATGTATGACGGCGGACTTGAGATGCAGAGAGGAGTTGACTGCGACAATAGGATTCGAGTCAGGCAAAGAATGGTTCCATAAAGCAGGTAAAACAAAAACATAAGGCAAAACAATTAAATAAACAAGTAAATAACATGGTGAGAACATGGTAAGATCTGAAAACGTGATAAAAATCACTTTCTTTTTCTGGATTGCTTTTGAAAACACTGTTGGTTGGGTTTAGGGAAGGGGGTGGGCGGGTCAATTGGTGCTTTTTGAAACACTATTGGTTGGGTTTAGGGAAGTGGGAGGGTGGGGAGATGTGTCTGTTGGTCAGTCAGTAAGTCAGTCAGGTGTGCAGGTGCGAATGGCACTCGCCAGAGAAATTTGAGATCTGAAAAAGTATACACAGCGGCCTCCGGTGGATTCGTGAAAACAAAAACTGCAAAAACAAACATACCTCCTGGGATGTATTTCATGCTCTCCAGAAATGTATACAGGGAAACGTATCAATAATGAGCCTGGGTTGCATAAAACAACTACAACCTTACGGTTAATAATATTAATAAGCAGCAAATTAGTAGTTTATTGATCCAAAGGTCTTAATGGTTTATTGATAGTAAGACTTTTACTTTAAAATATAGTGATCATAATAATAATAATAATAATTTTACTTATTAATAATAAAAAAAAACACAATATTTAGCAAATCTATGAAAACATTTTTTATTTTTCGTGTAAAAGATCACTGGTAGCTTTTTGTATTTTGCGTGTTTCTTATAGAAACGAATACAGAATGAGAAGAGTTGAGAAAGCAATGATGAGAGAAGAAGGAAAGACACACAAAAGACTCCAGCAGTGCTGTGATAAAAGCTTGATATACAGTTCTGCTAAAGCCATAAGAGTTGGCAATTTAAAACCCTGAGCCCAGAATACAAGGCAATGCGACATCCAAACTAAAGGGGATTCCTCTGCTTGCAGGGGGGCTCATTTTTCAGAGAAGAAGTGCGTTTGGACATAATCTCTCTGAAAGGGGCTGATGAGCAGAAGAGGAAAATAGGATCAGGAGCCATTATGCTTTTACAGCGCAAGATCTAAATCCTTCTCTCATTATGCTATTAGGCTCTCTTGTGTCCCAGTTTGGAAAGAATTCTCCTCCACCCAGACACGCTTATTTATTTATTTGCACGGAGAATATAGGTCACACATTTTAAGTACTACTTATAAATTTTTTATGCATTGCAGCTTTTATTCAAACGGGCAACCAGCGTTTGCAAATTGTTTTTTGCTGCAGAATGACTGCGGCGATGTGAAATGTTACAGTTTAACAAAGAATAGCGCTTGTTATGGCGTCTAAACTACATTTCATGAGCCATTAGCCATTGTGTCATTGTGGTCATGAACGTGCAGGTTTAGATTTAAATCACAGAAGTATGCTGAATAACAAATCAGATACTCTTGGGTGGGCATTATTTAGTTGTTTTTACATTCTGAAAACTGACATTATTAAGTTTGTCAGTCCATGCAAACTGGACATACAAATTGGCCGAATCAGTTTAGACAGAATAATTTATTATTTTGTGCCAGCAAAAATGTTCTTAACTCCAGTAAAACATTTGTGAATCATAGATCGCTCTGGTTACTAAAGTAACCCTCGTTCCCCGAGGGGGGGAACGGAAATGCTATGTGGAAAAACTTCCACTATGGGGATTTCGTCAGAATCCAATCATCTGAAAGAGTATAAAAACGGGCCAATGAAATGCCAATGAGTTGGCGGCGTCAGCGTGCACAGCTGTCTTGAATGACAATCAGCCTGGCATAAAAGGCTAGCATGTGCTCAGCAACGACATCCTTTTCTAGCTGAAGAGGCTTTCACACTCAACAGCTAAGGGACAATCGTTGTGGCGAAGGAACATAGCATTTCCGTTCCCCCCCTCGGGGAACGAGGGTTACTTTAGTAACCAGAGCGTTCCCCTTCGGGAGGGGAACTTCAATGCTATGTGGAAAAACTTCCACTATGGGGAAATTTATGGAAAGCGCCACAACGAAAGAACCTTACTATGTCTCCAGTGAGGGGCGCGCCACGCAGCAGTACGAGCGCACCTGCATCGCTGGAGACACATTCCTCCAACGTGTCCCCTGGCCCTTACTTACCTTACTTACCTTTTCTGGTTTAGATATATTTTTCGGGGAGTCGTAAAATACACCTAGTAGTTTCTAGGAATTTTTAAATACGACAGTACGTTGGGAAAGCGTTCAGTCCCGATAGGGAGGACGCTGCGGAGGCCACCTGCTGCCCGGAGGGGGAGACCTGGTGGCAAAATAGCATATGGACTAGCCCTGAGAAGGGGGAGTGCACATATGAAGAGGTGGTTAGCGGGGAGGGAAGACACGAGCCCGCCTAGGAGGGGGGACTACATCGTGGCTGAGTGAGCGTATGGGATCGCCAGCGGGGATCGCACATAGCAGGCACCTATACCCAGAACGCGGGATGACCAGCGGGCATACCTACAACGTAATGGGCCAACATTTGACTGCTCCGCTGAGTCAGATGCTGGGGGCCTCGGAGGAACTCTGCAGGGTTCGCCGAGTGGGGAACTCAACTGACAAAGCGAGAAAAGCGCACGTATCTCTGTGTTAGAGAGAAAGGCGCAGCAAGCGTTTTACAACACCTAACCGAATTTCCTCATTCACCGCTCGTGAGGAAATCAGTTCACTCGAAGATAAATCTCACAAATGCTCAGGTGTCGCCCAGCCCGCAGCTCTACAATGTCTGTTAGAGAGGCGCCGCGTGCTAACGCCCAAAAGGATGCGCGCTCCGAGTGGAGCGCGCTCCGAGTGGGGGACACGGCTCGCCCTAGCTCGATGAGCGAGGGAGATGGCATTCACTGTTCAGTGGGCCAACCTCTGTTTAGATATGGCACTTCCCATCTGCCAATCACCGTAACATATAAGAGCTGCTCAGAGGATCTAAGCTCTGAGTACGGTCCGTTATAATACGCAAGCGCGAACAGGACACTGCAATAAAGGGGCTGGGTCAGCCTCCTCCGTGGGCAGCGCTTGCAGGTTCACTACATAGTCTTAACGAGCGCTGTAGGAACCTAGGGCACCTAGGTGGGCCGGGGTCTCAGGTAAACGTGAGAGTGGGCCGGCCCAAAACGCTGGCACATTTCGCTGACCGAAAATGCCTCCAGATACCCGCCCATTTGACCGATGCCAATGCGACCAGCAGAGCTGTCTACCTGGACAGAAATCATATAGATACTGAGTCGAGTGATCGAGCAGACCTCTCCTAAGAGAGATCTTCAAATGGGTAAGAGAGGGGACAGGATATATATCTACGTCTCGCGCCTCTGGGGACTGGATGATGAGGCGATGCTTTCCCAGCGCGCCGCCATCGCCGCATCCTCAGAGCGGGGATGATCGCCACGCCAACCCCTCAGAGCGGAGGGGACAGCCTTGGCTCCAGCCAACTGAAGGAGGATAGCATCACACTGATCTGGCATGTTTGGGGTTTCCTTCTCGGAGAGAAGTACACCACACAGCGAATAGACTCCACATCAGGGCATAGGCATGCCTCATAGAGGGTGCTCTAGGCCTGAGTGATGGTGTTAACCACCTAACGGTAGGTCACCTAAGTCCTCCGAGCTCCATCTATGGGCCACACGTGATGTCCATAGAACTGGCCGCGGGTGCCAAACGGTGCCTGTCCCCAAAGAAGAAGTTTCTTCCATGGGACATGCCAGGGAGGGGCCATCACGAGGAGAGAGCTAGAATACAGGTTTGATTGGGCCTGAGAGGCGCAATGCATAGACCTGTTCCTCGTCCTCCCTGACTTTACACAGCATCTGTGCGAGTAGGCTCACTGGAGAAATGCGTATTACGCACGCCCCGGGGCCAGCTGTGTAGCCAGTGCGCAGAACGCACCCCATAACAGCTGGACAGTCGGGGGGTGGAGCCTCCATTCTCCCAGGCGAACTGCCGTGAGAGCGCAGCGGCTGCACGGTTGAGCTCGGCGGGGGAAAAATGGAATGCAGCGATTGCGCCGCGTATGACTCCGGGGGAGCAGACGGCGAGCGAGCTGAGACATGCGGCGACAGCGAATATCTCCCTTGCGGTTGATATACACCATCGCCACCATGCTGTTCGTCCTGACCAGCACGTGTTTCCCTTCTAACACCGGTAAAAAACGGTGCAGCGTGAGATACACTGCCAACAGCTCCAGGCAGTTAAGATGCCAATGCAACCAGTTTCCTACCACGGAACCACAGCTGCATGCCCGCAACACACGGCCCCCCCAGCGTGAACTGGAAGCATCCGTCAAACGACGACATGCCTGGACGCTTGTTCTAGAGGCCCGCGGGCCTGTAGAACACAGGGTCCATCCAGAGGCTGAGGGCGCGGCAACACAGCGGAGTGACAGTCACCCGGTGCGCGCTCGCGTGCCATGCGCGTCTAGGGACCCGATCGTGAAGCAAATGCTGAAGTGGTCTCATATGGAGCATCCGAGCGGCGAGACCGCGGCTGCGGATGTCATATGCTCCAGGAGCCTCTGAAATAATATCAGTGGGACCACATTTTCCTGTCGAACTCTCTCAGACAGGCCAGCATCAGCCCGGCGCGCTCTCGGGGGAGGCGCGCCGTCATGGTGATCGAGTCCAGCTCCAACCCGAGAAAAGAGTTGCTCTGCACGGGGGCGAGGCTGCTCTTTTCTCGGTTGACCTGAAACCCCAATTGGTCGAAGTGCCGAAACACCCTGTCTCTGTGCGTAATCAATTAATCCCGCGAGCGCGCTGAAATCAGCCAGTCGCTTGAAATAATTGAGTATGCGGATGCCCGCAAGCCGAAGCTGGGGCACCCTCCGCGAGCTTTGGTGAAAACCCGCGGAGACAGAGAGAGCCAAAAGGGGAGGACTTGTACCGCCAGACTCGACTTCAGACGCAAACCGCAGGAAACTGACGGTGGCGTGGAAGTATGGAGACATGAAAGTACGCGTCCTTCAGGTCTACTGCTGCAGACCAATCCCGAGGACGAACGCTCCGGAGGGTGCGCTTCTGCGTAAGCTTTCTGAACGGCAGCTTGTGAAGCCAGCGGTTCAAAAAGCGCAGATCAAGGATTGGCCGTAGCCCACCGCTCTTTTTGGGTACGATGAAGTGCGGGCTGTAAACCCGCTCTCCATCCCGGCTGGAGGGACCGGTTCGATTGCATCCTTCGCCAGGAGGACAGCAATCTCCTCTCGCAAGACAGGGGTGGACGCAGGGCTGACCCTGGTGAAATACACACCCGTGAACTTGGGAGGCCGTTTCGCGAACTGAATCGCGTAGCCGAGTCTGATCGCGCGGATGAGCCATTGCGATGGGCTGGCCCGCGCTAACCAGGCAGGCAGAGCCCTCGCAAGTGGCTTCGTCCGCACGATCGCTGACGTACCAGCGGTGGGGCAGCGCGGAGTGGGTGGGCTCAACCGGGAAGCACTGGGGTCCCACAGGAGAGCAGGAGGCAAGAGCTTCACTCTTGTCTCGCACCCGTACTCCGGAGGTGGGGCTGGGAGGGGGAGAGAAAGGAGACCGTTCTCTCTCGCTCCGCGAGCCACTGGCGAAGTGCACCGATCCTGCGAGCTGGAAAGCATAGCGTCCCAGACTGGCAGTGTTCGGGCTGTCACATCCGGGGAAGGGAAAAAATGCTCTTTCTCTGAGGTTTTGATAGCGTTTTTTAACGCTGTTTAGAAGAAGAGCCCCGCCCTCCAGCGGGGAAAGAGCAAATTTCCTCCTCTCCAGATGGCCCGTCTCAGGGACGCTTCGCGGTTCGTTTACCGAACTTAGCGGCGCCCTGGGGCGGGGGAGCGCTGGTTGCCTGCGAGATGCTCGGCGCAGCCGCTTGGCCAGAGGCGCAGGCGGGGGCGACCGAGCAAAGCCGCAGGCGGGCGCTCTCGGCGTGAAGCAGTGGATGTGGATGGCTCGGCGGTGAGGAGCGGTTTTTACGATCCCGCCGAGAGATGGTATTACCCATCGCCTCCGACTGCTCGCTCACCGGCGTGAATTCCTGGGCGAATTCACTGACGGTGTCGCCGAACAGGCCAGCCTGGGATATGGGTGAGCTAAGAAAGCGAACTTTGTCAGCATCACGCAGATCACCAGGTTTAGCCCGTGGTGGCGTTCCTGGGCCACTAATGTGACCATCGTCCTTCCCTGGGGCACACACAGCCGACTTCAGTCGATAGCTGTGCGGAGCTCATGCTCAGTCCTGGGTTGGAACCATCCCCGCGCAGCTGGGCCAGCGCCTGCGCTAGGGAGCGCTGGTAGGTGGCCGTAGCATGCATGGTGAGGGCGGAGGCGCACGCAGCGCACTGCGTGGGCTTCCTGTGCACATCCAGGAAGAAGGGGACGTGGAGGCTTAGAAGGTCTTGCCTTCTTTATCTCCTCCACATCACACCCCCTCTAGTCGGTCCGTCCGCGGGGCTGGGGGATAAACCATCTCCAGACCCACGGCCGAAACAGCCTGGGAAGCACGGCTGCAAAGTCTGCTTCTGGATTCGACGCCACGCCCATCATCCCGGAGGAAGAGAGCAGGTTCGAATCCTCATCAGACAATGACAACCAACCCTCCAAGGATGGTGAGGATGAAAAGCGCACGCAGATCGGGCAGAAAAAAGTGCCCTCCAAGACTGCGTGAGCTTACTGCGCACTTTCCGGGAAGAAGGGGACGGAAGGCTTAGAAGGTCTTGCCTTCTTATATCCTCCACATAACACCCATCTAGTCGGTCCGGCCGCGGGGCTGGGGGATAAACCATCACCAGACCCACGGCCGAAACAGCCCGGGAAAGCACGGCCATCATGTCTGCTTTTTAGATGCCAACACCGTGCTCTCCACCCCGGAGGGAGGGAGCGAGCGGGTTCGCATCCTCATCAGACAATGACAGCCCATCCTCCGATGCAGCGATGGACATCTGATCCTCGGTGTCATCAAGTGAGAGGGCGACCACCCGAGGATGGAGCGCTTCTCTCACCTGAAGCTTGGATGGAGCGCGTGGAGGAGCGAGAGGTCCGCGAGCCCGAGGGCGGCGGATTTACTCCCACTGAAACCCTCAGATCTGCCCGAGTGCCAACCGCAGTGCGGGGACAACTGGGGTGGGTCGCTCTTTTGCAAGAGCGAGCCGCGATCTTAACTGCGCAGCAGACATGACATCACAATGATGGCATGCACTGCCCGCGAGCACCGCATCAACATGCTGGACCCCCAGACATGAAACGCAGTGCTCGTGCCCATCATCCGGGGACAGGAAACCACCGCAACCAGAAACGCACGGTCGGAGCGACGTCTTGAAAAAGACGCGCTGCACAACCGTGTTGCTCTTTTAGGAAACTTGCTTCCTATATACATACCGCTCTTGGAGGACCGGACCCAAAGGACGCCAGGCAAGGGAGAACAACCCAGCTCGACCATCTGCCACTGCGTATACACGCTCTGGACCGGGAGAAGCTGCTTCTCGATCTCTCTCTGTAGACACAGGTTGGAGATACCCTCATAGACTCTCTCAGAAGCTCGTGAAAGGCTCTGAAAGCGAAAAGGATGTCGTTGCTGAGCACATGCTAGCCTTTTATGCCAGGCTGATTGTCATTCAAGACAGCTGTGCACGCTGACGCCGCCAACTCATTGGCATTTCATTGGCCCGTTTTTATACTCTTTCAGATGATTGGATTCTGACGAAATCCCCATAGTGGAAGTTTTCCACATAGCATTGAAGTTCCCCTCCCGAAGGGGAACTGTCAAATCAATCAAAGGAGACTATGATTCTGTGATCGATTCATAAAGATAGTCACTTGCATAATCTCTCAACGAATATGCTGTTTTGAGAGAATTGTTTGAATGAATAACTTTTTAAGACAGGGAACTGATGCCATCTACATGTGCTTTTATTGTCATATCTATTAATCCATGTCAGGTCTAAACCAGCCAAAGTATCAGCACAAAACACATTCATTTGTGGGAGTATTGCACACAATTACTTTGGGCTTTATTTTAACGATCTAGGCACAAAGTCTTTCACGAGTTCGCACTTACAGAAGTTTAAGAATTAAAGCATATTTGGCGTGCTGTCCAGGGAGAGGGCTCTGAGCTCGGGGAAGACGCCCCCAACTCGTGTTATTCCCCGTATTGGGGAACAGAGAGGAGTTGGGGTTCGAGCGAAGTGTCTGGCCCGGCCCCAGAACGCTCCCCCCGGGTAAATAAAGTTTAAGAAGTGAGGTGTTGGGGTGGTGGAGGGATGCTAAAGTTGTGAGATGATGCAGGTAGGACAATTTTGGTATTTATAGGGGTTTGGTCAAATACTAATTGGATAATAGAATAATTGTCAATGACGTAATGAAATTCTGAAACGTCTGCGCGTGCTCCTCCCGAAATTTGTTTATAAAACATCACTTCACGAGTTCGCACTTACAGAAGTTTAAGAATTAAAGCATATTTGGCGTGCTGTCCAGGGAGAGGGCTCTGAGCTCGGGGAAGACGCCCCCAACTCGTGTTATTCCCCGTATTGGGGAACAGAGAGGAGTTGGGGTTCGAGCGAAGTGTCTGGCCCGGCCCCAGAACGCTCCCCAATGTGCAATTTGATTACAGGACAGCAGCCAGACAATATGCGAGCCCCCCAAAATTTGCTAGACTTTAAAATTTGGAGGGGTGCTGTTGAGTTAGCGGTAGTGTGCTGCAAGGTGTGTGTTGGCCGTGGTGCATGATAAGGTGTGCGTCTCCCTTAGGAGCAGTCACTGCGCTTGCAGTGGTGCATGATGAGATGTGTGTCTTCCGTAGGAGTAGTCACTGCGCTTGCAGTGGTGCGTGATAAGTGTGCGTCTCCCGTGGGAGCAGTCACTGCACTTGCAGTGGTGCATTATGGGGTGTGTCTCTCCTGTAAGAGAGGTCACTGCACTTGCAATGGTGCATGATGAAAAATGCGTTTCCCGTGGGATCGGTCACTGCGCTTGCAGTGGTGTATGATAAGGTGTGCGTCTCCCGAAGGAGCGGTCACTGCGCTAGCAGTGGTGCATAGTGAATGTGCATCTCCCTTGGGAGCGGTCACTGCCCTTGCAGTGGTGCATGATAAGGTGTGCGTCTCCCATAGGAGCGGTCACTGCACTTGCAGTGGTGCATAATAATAAGGTGTGCGTCTCCCGTGGGAGCGGTCACTGCACTTGCAGTGGTGCATAATAATAAGGTGTGCGTCTCCCGTGGGAGCGGTCACTGCACTTGCAGTGGTGCATAATAAGGTGTGCGTCTCCCGTGGGAGCGGTCACTGCACTTGCAGTGGTGCATGATAATGAGGTGTGCGTCTCCCATAGGAGCGGTCACTGCGGTAGCAGTGGTGCATAATAATGAGGTGTGCGTCTCCCGTAGGAGCGGTCACTGCGCTTGCAGTGGTGCATAATAATGAAGTGTGAGTCTCCCGTAGGAGCTGTCACTGCGCTAGCAGTGGTGCATGATAATGAAGTGTGCGTCTCCCGTAGGAGCGGTCACTGCGCTTGCAGTGGTGCATAATAATGAAGTGTGAGTCTCCCGTAGGAGCTGTCACTTCGCTTGCAGTGGTGCATAATAATGAGGTGTGCGTCTCCCGTAGGAGCGGTCACTGCGCTTGCAGTGGTGCATAATAATGAGGTGTGCGTCTCCCGTAGGAGCGGTCACTGTGCTTGCAGTGGTGTATAATCATGAGGTGTGCATCTCCCGTAGGAGCTGTCACTGCGCTAGCAGTGGTGCATGATAATGAAGTGTGCGTCTCCCGTAGGAGCGGTCACTGCGCTTGCAGTGGTGCATAATAATGAAGTGTGAGTCTCCCGTAGGAGCTGTCACTTCGCTTGCAGTGGTGCATAATAATGAGGTGTGCGTCTCCCGTAGGAGCGGTCACTGCGCTTGCAGTGGTGCATAATAATGAGGTGTGCGTCTCCCATAGGAGCTGTCACTGCGCTTGCAGTGGTGCATAATAATGAAGTGTGCGTCTCCCGTAGGAGCGGTCACTGCGCTAGCAGTGGTGCATAATAATGAAGTGTGCGTCTCCCATAGGAGCTGTCACTGCGCTGGCAGTGGTGCATAATAATGAAGTGTGCGTCTCCCGTAGGAGCTGTCACTTCGCTTGCAGTGGTGCATAATAATGAGGTGTGCGTCTCCCGTAGGAGCGGTCACTGCGCTTGCAGTGGTGCATAATAATAAAGTGTGCATCTCCCGTAGGAGCAGTCACTGCGCTAGCAGTGGTGCATACTAATGAGGTGTGCGTCTCCCGTAGGAGCGGTCACTGCGCTTGCAATGGTGCGTAATAATGAGGTGTGCGTCTCCCGTAGGAGCGGTCACTGCGCTTGCAGTGGTGCATAATAATGAGGTGTGCGTCTCCCGTAGGAGCAGTCACTGCGCTAGCAGTGGTGCATAATAATGAGGTGTGCGTCTCCCGTAGGAGCGGTCACTGCTCTAGCAGTGGTGCATAATAATAGGGTGTGCGTCTCCCGTAGGAGCGGTCACTGCTCTAGCAGTGGTGCATAATAATGAGGTGTGCGTCTCCCGTAGGAGCGGTCACTGCGCTAGCAGTGGTGCATAATAATAGGGTGTGCGTCTCCCGTAGGAGCGGTCACTGCGCTAGCAGTGGTGCATAATAATAGGGTGTGCGTCTCCCGTAGGAGCGGTCACTGCGCTAGCAGTGGTGCATAATAATAAGGTGTGCGTCTCCCATAGGAGCAGTCACTGGGCTAGTAGTGGTGCATAATAACAAGGTGTGCATCTCGCGTAGGAGCAGTCACTGCACTTGCAGTGGTGCATGACAATAAGGTGTGCGTCTCCCGTAGGAGCAGTCACTGCGCTAACAGTGGTGCATAATAATAAGGTGTGTATCTACAGTGGGAGCAATAGGGAGGGATTGAGGAACGAGGGTTAGATAACGCTTAGGAGTTGGAATAGTAAAAGGGGGACTGATGCAATAGTATCTGGATGGAGCCTTTATGATGCAAGCTGAGATTGCGTCACTCAATGATGCAATTTCAGACACAATGCACTCAGTGGAATGAGTGACGTCGCTGTGATGGGTAGGCTTAGGGGTGGGGTAAGGTGAGCGCATAAAAAAAAAAAAAAACATTGGATACAGCTTAGATTGCACTGCACCAGGTCTGCATCCAGACCCCTCTCGACTGATGGTGCATTTCCACTGACGTTTCCGATTAATTTCTATTGAAAACTTCAATGATAGACTTAAAGTAAATGAAAGTAGTACAAAAGGTAGCAGTGAGGAGTAGCCAAAAGCTTATAAAGGTGTTCCTTGATTTATATCAAGTGAAATATCAAGTCCGCAGCCGATGGAGTAAGCTAGACCTGTGATTCTGAACTGTATACGTTAATAGCGTCTTTAAGTTTATCCATATTTATTCACCAAGACAATAAATCTGCTGTGGGATATAGTCTATACACGGTGTTGTAATCGGCAATCGATTACTCTTGACAGCCTTGTCCTGCGCTATGTAGGTGTTAACTATAGTGTTTGCTTCTTATGTCGAATTAATACGCTACGGACGCTAAAGAAATAAAGATTAACTGAATTCATTGAATTGATGCAACCTTAAAACAGTGCACATATTATTAATGTATATACACGAGTATTTTTACCTGGTAAATCTGCTAACAACACGAGGGAAGGATAGGCTTGTTATTCCTAAATTTGACGGGCCACGATAGCAGTGGCGTTGCGGGTGATACTAACGCAGATTCCTGCTACAAGTTAGTGGAAATGCTCCATGCGAGGGTAGCGGAGACGTGCTCTCGCTGTCGTTGCGGAGACGAGCTCACGCGTATGCGTAATTGCGTGTCAACGCGTTTGTTGCAGCTGTTTTGGCCCCAACGGCCTTCCATACACGCATTCCTCACGGAGACATGCTCACGTTGCCGTCGCGGAGACGAGCTCACGCTGCCGTCGCGGGGACGAGCTCCAGCTGCCGTTGCGGAGACGAGCTCCCGCTGCCTTCGCGGAGACGTGCTCACGATGTCGTGGCGGAGACGAGCTCACGCTGTCGTGGCGGAGACGAGCTCACGCTGTCGATGCGGAGACGGGCTCACGCTGTCGTGCCGGAGACGAGCTCACGCTGTCGTGCCGGAGACGAGCTCACGCTGTTGTGCCAGAGACGAGCTCACGCTGTCGTGCCGGAGACGAGCTCACGCTGTCGATGCGGAGACGAGCTCACGCTGGCGTAGCGAAGACGAGCCCACGCTATCCGCTTGTTAAGTGGTGACGTGTTGGTGACGTATGTAATACTGTTTCCGGGTCCAAGCCGCCACTCATTTGAATTGACTAAAAATTTGTTTATGATCACTTTTTATTCATATCACACGTTAAAGTGAATTTTATATAAAGTCATATTGTACACAATAATCACGGGCTTGCTGCATCACTAACCCCAAAATTTTTAACCATTTTATAAAACATTTATCACTTTATGGCCGTCAGATATTAGGCATTGACATATATATTGCGATCGTGATTTTCGAAAGTATTACATCGCTTTGTAAACGTTTATTATTACCATTTGATGAGTCTCCTCATTCAGTTTCATAGAGCGCTTGGACCCGGAAGCTCCTTGACGTGACGTCACACTTAACAAGCGGCCCGATGGTCGGCGCTTTGCCGTGTAGAGCGGCGGGCTGACACTCGCTTAATCTGTCCCAGCGATTTCCGAATCTGGGGCGCAGCTCAGGTTTGCTGCAGGCTTTGCTGCGGCCGGATGGAAGCTCGTTGTTGGAAGGACTGCGGGCCCGAGTTAAGACCGCGACCTCTGTTGATATGCTCTGCCGAGTGCTGATGCGCTGGACTTCGGCTTGAAGTTGCCGGAGGAGGCGTGTCATCCTCATGGAAGTTTGCTGTTTGGACATGGTTACAGCGATTGGATGTGCCAATGCTAAAGTCGTGAGATGATGCAGGTAGGACAATTTTGGTATTTATAGGGGTTTGGTCAAATACTAATTGGATAATAGAATAATTGTCAATGACGTAATGAAATTCTGAAACGTCTGCGCGTGCTCCTCCCGAAATTTGTTTATAAAACATCACAAAGCGAATGGCGCAAAAGCATTAAGGGCGTGTCCGAATCCCCTTTTGCTATTTTAAGGAAGGAAAAATACACTCTGCGCCCTGGCGCATGGTCTAACAGGGTTGTGCTTATTCTCTTAAAAAGTTAGGGATGTGTTTTGAGCCTAATGTGCATTAAGAGTCAGTTGAGTCGCATTTGCTATTTACATGGCTGACTTTGTTAGTGGAAAAACTGAACGCTTCACTAGCGAGAAAACAGATCATCTGCAGCGCGAGGATAAAGAATGAGCCTCCTCCATTCAGCCTTTTTACTTTCTTAACTTTCTTTTACTCTTTACTTTACTCTTTTACCTTTGTGGATAAGGAAACGGTGTTGTACGCACTTCACTGAAGATATCTATTAGCCTACATATTTAATTTAGTTTGTTAAGAGCAAAGATTTGTTTCAAAACTATTTCCAAACTCAGTTCTAATTTCCAGCAAACGAATAAATGAACAATAATAACAAAGTGTGGTCAAAAAACTGAGTTATGTCCAAACACACGCCCTATTCTTATGCCCCATATGAGATGCAAACGTCTCCAAAACCGGACAGGTGGACAAATCTTTTATATTAAAATAATTATAAATATGCATATAATAAATAATACTGTTAATAATAATATTATACAAAAGCAAACTGTCATAAATAAACTGAAAAAAAAAACCCTGACATGATGAAGGCATGGAGGTAGTGGTTTTTATATTCATGTAGAAAATAATAATTTTATAAGATTTTAATCCTTTAATTTTTTATATGTAAATATATTTGTGTATTGCTGTACATTCTGTGTGTATTAAGCAATGTGTAAGCATTTTGGACCCGCATAGTTGCATAACTAACGCGCTCTGGACTTTAGACCAGCTTTCAGTTGGTCAATGGCACAGTCTATTTCAGTTCCCCAAAATAGCAACATGCCAATAAGGTGCCTTAACAAACCTCCTTTATAGATCTGAACACCCATGCCATGAGTCCACAAAGTTGTGCAAATGGATTTGCTATTCAAACAACGCGGCGTAAAACATGAAAATTAGGGTTGCGCTGGTCTGAAAATAGCAACAAATCACACCAAACACGTCTTGCACCTGATTGCGCCGGGTGTATGATAGGGCCCTACATGTTTAAAGTGAGTTACTGATTGAAATAACTTGGTTTGTCTGATTCATTCAACACAGGCTCATTCTGAAAACGTAGTCCCGTGGACATTTCTGGAGACTGCGAATTATGTAGCCGCAGGTACGTATGGCTGCGTTTCATTGTTTAAGCGAACGATACGGGGCGGAAAGACGTCGTTCCTTTTGACGCTTACCGGCTGACCGCTTACCTACGTGTGAAGGCCTGTACCACTGCAACCAGTTTGTCCCGTTAGCTCATCGTGTACGTCGGCGGACTTGAGACGCAGAGAGGAGTTGACCATGACAACGACTGGGTTCGAGTCTGGGGAAGAGCGGTTACAGAAATCAGGTAAAACAAAAACAGAATCCAAAGAAATTAAATGAACAAGTGAATAACAGGGTGGGTATGTGGTAAAAATCAGACGAGGGCTTTTCTTTTTCTGGATGGCTTTTGTAAACCATTGGTTGGGTTTAGGGAAGTGTGTGGGTGGGTGGGTCAATCAGTAAAATTGGTTGGGTTTAGGGAAAGGAGGAGGCTGGGTCAGTCGATTGGCCGGTCGCCCAGTCAATCATTCAATCATCCAGTCAGACAGACAGACGGTCGGTCGCCTCTGGTGGGTTTACACGAGAACAGCACGGGCGCAAACGGCACTCACGAGAGACATTTGAGATACGAAAAAGCGCACACAGCCGCCTCTCGTGAATTCGCGAAAAAAAACTGCAAAAATACGTACGTCCCAGGACGTGTTTCGCGGTCTCCAGAAACGTCCACTGGACTACATTTTCAGAATAAGCCTGGGTTGGATTCATTTGACTATGCTGTGAACCCATAGGATATTTCTGCTCTTTCATTATTATGCTGTAACATGGCAGAAAATGGTACATTAGAATTAAATGAATTAGAGTGAAAATAGTTCTTAACAAAAGTTTGCACATTTCAGCGCTGTGGAGCTTAATTCAGAGTAAGAAAATAATCTATTGTCCAATTCATAAAGATTTGTGTTGTTTCTAAATGAATCAGTCTTTTTGAAGATCATCTGAATCAACAATTTAATGAATCACTCAATATTTTTGATTATTTGTTTGTTTTAATATTGATTTACCCATGACATCTCACTCCCTTGGGCATATGCCTCAAATTAGTTCCTGAGTGAAATAGTTTGAATTAACTGGGTTGTCTGATTCATTTGTCTCCCACGGGATATTTTTGCTCTTTCATTATTATACTGTAACTCGCCATATCCAAATTTTTAATGAAATCCACATTGTTACTGATAGAATAGTGTCTTTTCTATTTCGGCTTCCCTCTCTTTTTGCAGCAATTTTTCCATCATGTTCTTCAGTGGCTCATTGATTCTCTCTGTGGAGTGTCTGAAAAGACATCAAAGCCACTGCAATCACTTTATCATTTAATGTGTGTCCTACATGTCCCAGATTTGAATATGTCATATAGATTTGCATATAGATACAGTATATATTCATGTTCATATCTAGGAAACAACTAACTAGTGTTTTTCTTCTTCTTCAAGTAATACATTAATTATAACATGATTGGATTTGGTTACAGTGGGTTATAAGGTTTCCTACTGTATAGTCAATTTCAATCCCATGAAGGGGTCACCCTTAAAATGGAGGGTTACTAAGATCAGACACAATTGTGCCCTCAAGCGTAGTGTTCAACCCTGAGTTAAGTTGCAATTAGTGGATGGTAAGCTGCTGTGGGTTAGAAATATCTGCTTAATGACAAGCAAGTAGGTAGTAATTAGTCAGTTGTTTAAGCAGAAGAAAATTACAAATCCAATAAGATTTTGTGCATGCTGAAATGCAAAGCTCTCGAGCAACCTGATATTTCTTTACCAGACCATAGAAACGGTATTCACTTCAGAAAACATGCACAGCTCATTAGTGGCTAAATGGAACAAAACACTATATAGCATGTAAAATTGATGGCCTTAACTAAGAATCGTAGCCTTGCTTTGTTACCTACCTGTTGATTTTAAGACTGTCCCTAAAGCCTGGAGAAACCCTTACAAAAATAAGTAATAAGTTCATTATTTTTTTTATTAAGAATATATTAGTTCAAGTGTATTCAAGTGTGTTCAATTAAATTAAATTGTATAGTTGTGTCCCAAATGACTCACTATACACTATGCATTTATACACTATACACTCATGCATTTATAGTGTAGTGTCGTTTAGAGTTTAATGTTGTCCCAAATGAAACACTAACGTTGTTTTACTAAACAAAACTTCAAACCATTTTCCCAGGCAAAGTTAAATGTTGCCAAATTAGTGAAATAAATGACTAAACTACAAAATAGAATGTATCATGAGTATAACTGTATTCACCATCCACAAACTAAAACAAATAAAGCAATCCAACCTCAGTGCCCAATAGCTCCTCACTTACTGCTTTGTAAGCATTAAGTGCATGAAGTGTTCAACATTCCACACTTATTTTTAATGGTTAAATAAATGCATCATCATCGTATTTAAAGTACACTTAATCTTTTTACAATTTTTAATGTGAATGAACTACTACAAAATGGCGTAGTATAGTGCAAAAGTATGCAATTTGGGACACATGATATGTTTGTAATAATTATACCCATTTAAGTGTATTTGTATGGGGCAGGGTAGGGTCCAGAAATGCAATTAGAGCATCTACCAGCAGGGGCAGTAGACTAAATTCGTGTTAATAGTACATTTTACTTTGTAAGCAGAACTGTACTACTTTCTTTAGATGACTGTTCCTGCCTCATAATTTGTCCAATTGTGCTATGTTGCAAAGGCATGTACTCTATTTAATTTCTCATTTTATTTTCTACCATATTGAAAATGTATAAGCAGGATCCGGATCCACTCCCATACCTTTCATGTGTATGAATTGCAGATTGATGCATTTAAAACTCAATAACCAAATTATCATCATAGAAATTCATGATATTGACTAAATAAAATTGTCAAATTTTCTTAATCTGATTATTAATTATTATTCACCAAACCTCTCTACAAATGTTGCATACATTCACTATGTTGCCATTTTTAACACTTTTTATTTGTATAGTTACAGTTAAATCCTTGTCCAGTGCGCAGTGTGCCATAAAGGTACCTTATGAATGCTTTTTCCAAAAACAGGTCCTCTGAATAAGTCGAATTATGTAGGGTTACAGTATTGTAGGACATTCTTGATAAATGCTGTCTTCTATCCACATGATCTGAGAAAGAGCGAAACATTGACAGTTTGGTTATGCACTTGAATGGACAATAATACAGAAAAAATTATACCTTGCTATGTTTCACTTAAAACACATCAGTTATGTCTTGAATGAACGTAAACTCTTGGGAAAGAAATCTAATTATTGTCTCTATTGTGTTGTGCATTTGGTCTTAAATGGCTTATTTAATATTATTCAGTTTTTTGCTGAATATCTACAATATGGTAATTAATAAAAATCTGTGTATATTATTAGGCTTTCAGAAACAAGTAAATAACAGGGTGAGAACGTGGTAAGATCTGAAAACAAGTAAAAATCAGGTGTCTGCAAGGGAAATGTTTTTGAAAACATTGTCATTTGGGTTTAGGTAAGAGGGTGGGTGGGGGGTCGATTGGTCAGTCGGACAGTCAGTCAGTTAGTCATCAGCGGCCTCTGGTGGATTTACGTGAGCAGCAGGCGCGAATGGCACTTGCAAGAGAAATTTGAGATCTGAAAAAGCATACAAAGTGAAAGAAAAAAAAGTGGGATGTATTTTGCGATCTCCAGAAATGTAAATAAGGGAACGTATCAATAATGAGCCTGGGTTGGAATTAACATATTTTGGGGGGTCATTTTTAGGTTTTTATTGATGTACTGAAAGGGGCCCTATAATAAATTTTTGCTTAGGGACCTGAAAAGCTATCGTTTGTGAAAATTGTTTACTCTATGGTTAACTATGATCAACTTTTGCTGAAGCATAAGTCTCAATCTCATTTTGTCTTTCACAACAGTTCAGTGTCTTTTTTTCAACATAGGCTCATTTAGAAAACGTAGCCCTACTGTATATACATTTCTGGAGATCGCAAATTATTTAGATATATGGCTGATAGATATTATTTATATATATGGCTGCATTTCATCTTTAAAACGAATGCTACGTGGAGGTTTGACACCCTTCCTTTTCTCGCTTATCTGCTGACCGATTACCTCTGTATGGGCGGCTTTTCCGCTGTCCAGTAGCTCGACATGTACATCCGTGGACTTGAGATGCAGAGCGGAGATGATCGTGACAACGGGGTTCGAGTCTGGTGAAGAACGGTTCCAGAAAGCAAGCAAGAGTGGTAATATCTGCACTCTCAGAAATAAAGGTACAGGAGCTGTCACTGTGGCAGTACCTTTTCAAAAGAAACATATTTGTACCCAAAGAGTCCACAGTGGTACCTCAAAGGTGCATATTAGTGCCCAAATGTACCTAAAAAGTACCTGTTGGGTACCATTATGGACCCTTACAGGTACAATTATGTACCTTTTGAAAAGGTACTGCCACAGTAACAGCTCCTGTACCTTTAGTTCTGAGAGTGTGAAAACATGGTAAAAATCAGGCGAGGGCTTTTCTTTTTCTGGATTGCTTTTCAAAACACTGCGATTGGGTTTAGGGAAGGGGGTGGGCGGGTCAATCGGTGCTTTTTAAAAACACTATTGGTTGAATTTAGGGAAGGAGGAGGGTGGGGGACCAGTCAGTTGGTCAGACAGTAAGTCAGTCAGTCGACAGCAGCCACTGGTGGATTTACGTGAGAACAGCAGGCACGAATGTCACTCGCGAGAGAAATTTGAGATCTGAAAAAACATACACATCGGCCTCTGGTGGATTCGTGAAAACAAAAACTGAAGAAAAAAAAAGTAGCTCCTGGGACATATTTTGCTCTCTTCAGAAATGTATATAGGGGTATGTAATCAGAATGAGCCTGAGTTGCTTTTTTTGTAATGGGAAGGAGAGGTGGAGGAGGAATGCCAAAAGAATTATTGCAGCTTCTTTATATTCCCAAAATATTGTGGAAATAAATGAACATGCACATACTGAGCTTTTGTTTGAAACACTTTATATAAGTCATGGCGTCTATAGATCAGATGTTTTCCGCTCACTGTGATCTGTCAATCAGTATCAAACCATACAAGCAAAGTAAAGTTCTCAACAAAGATTCACAGTTTATCAAAAGATTAGAGTTTTTAGGATTAATCAAACTAATTGTAATTGTGATTGCTGAGCTATCTGATCACGGAACTGGAATATTCAGAAGTGCTGGGACACAGAAATGAACTAATCTCGTTAATGAAACCCTGTGTGCTACAAATCAAGAGGTGCTCCCCTGTGGAGATATCAGGAGAAAAAAAAAACACAGCTGCTGTGTATGACTTTCATGTTTTACGCTCTTTACCTTCAACCTGGGTTAAAAACTCAATCTCCATGGAGACCTTTGTGCTATTTGTAACCTGCGTCTATTGTGGTTTCTTTTGGTACCGTTGTTTATTGACGTTCGGTCGTACTTCTCAAGCAGAGCCAAATATAGCTTGAACGAGTCTCGCTTCACTGATGTTTATTCTTGTTATATTCTCAGGAAGAAGTGTGTGGAAATGTTTTCTTTCAGTTTAGGCCTAATTAGCAAGGTGTGTTTGAAGGGAACGAACATCCAGCTCTAATGAATCTTCCGCTGCCAATCAAAGAGAGAGAAAAACAAACTGCTAAGTGTTTTATCTTAGAGGAGGAAAGCAGCAAATAGAGCATCAAAGATGGTAAACCTTAAAGAAAGTGGTTTAACGGATGTTTTGCTAGTGAGTCAGATGTTGAGCTTTTTCCGGCAACTTTTATGAACAGCTTGATTCTCCTCATGCATCTGCTGTGTTTTTTTAGATTGTGTATGTGGAAGAAAAGGGCAGCGTGCGTGTTAGCTTTAATGTTAACACCTCATTATCTTGATTAGCATCACTGTGATTATGTTAGCGCTGATAAAAACTGAAAAGGTCAGACTGAGGTGACACTTGTTGTTACGCTTAGAGGAAATCATTAGGAATTAGCTCTGAGAAGGTTAACCAGTCCTCCTCTTAAAACAACTGGTTGCTTATGTGGGTTTAAGATTTGGGATATGCTTTCTTTTTAGAGTAATTTTTAAATATATTGTGTTACTCACTGTGTAAAATTATGTCACATTAAATCTTTGATTGAATGCAATGTACCAAATTACTTGACCATCTAATATGCAAGCCCCAAATCAGTCCTATGATGCACAGTTGGCAATATCTGAAAACATACTGTACGGATCAAAATTGTTGTCTTTTTCTTTTATGGCAAAAATCATTCCAATAAAATAACGGACTCTGTAAAGATCATGTTCTATATAGATATTTTGTAAATTTCCTACTGTAAATATATAAAAACTCCATTTTTGATTAGTAATGTGCATTGCAAAGCGTTTTTAGACAATATTATAGGCGATTATGTCAATATTTAGATTTGTTTGGAACACTCAGATTCCAGATATTCGATTAGTTGTGTAACCAAGGGGAGTCGGGTGACAACAGAGTGAGGATCGACATGCAGCTTTATTACAGTTTTTCTCAGTCACTTTGGTGCATTTCTCACAACACTTTTTACATTTGCACAACAGTTCATGCATTTCTCAAAACAATTAGTCATTTGTGCACATCACAGTAGCAGTTTCTCATTCCTTTCAACAAATTGCAAATGCTTTTGGACATGCATCAATTGCTTTCATACAACTCTCTGCTGTTTGTAACATTATCAGTTGCTTATGTCATGTCAGTCAAAATTAACTAAACTTGTGAATGCTGAATAGTCATTCCATATAAAACTAATAGTCCTCATTTCATTACTTGAGTCATTACATACAAAAATGTTGAACTACCTGTCAAAATCTGTCAAGCAAATTTAAAAAAAAAGATTTAAATCTTTTTTTTTTCTGAAAATGTCTTCTAAATTGTACACTTTTATGAATGATTTACAGACATATGTATGTTGTAGGTTCAGTTCCAATATGTACTGCAATTTTGTTTACAGTTGTGCACAGCTTTACCCAAAGGAAGTTTATGTTTGTTGTAAATAAAGGTGTATTTATTCTTTTGCACAATGCTGTGAATAAATTAGAATTGTAAAGAGCAAATGCAGTAAAAATGTGAAACATATATATTCAGTGTCTTGTACTCAGATACCTCACTAAATGCAGTGGTGTCTAACTTTACTGTAGTTTTCAAATGGCTGTGCAAATAGTATATAGTGCTGTCTTGAGCGTTTTCAGGAAGTGTCACCAAAATCTGACTTTTTTGCATTGGAAAAAATGTACAGAGTAATCTGTCATAATGAAAACATGACAAAGTCATTTGACTATCTTGTTCATAAACAATGGTGGCAGGACTTTTCATCTTGATGACACTGACACTTTCATTGACATGAATACTTGCTTTTGAGGAATGAGCTTTCCATTTTGAGCAAGTGACGCACTTTTGCAGGTTATCCACTAGGTTTTGCATTTTGCACTAATTGTTTTGAGAAATGCATTAACTGTTGTGCAAATGTAAATAGTGTTGTGAGAAATGCACCAAAGCGACTGAGAAAAACTGTAAGAGATGTCAGACAGGCAATGGTCATCAGGTACAAACAGAAGCATGAGGATAATCCAGAAGCGTAGTCGGGTCACAGGCAAAGGCAAGGGTAGGGATGGCTGACATGAAACTGACGTTTCAACACAGTATTGAGATTCCAAAGAGCAAATGTTTTAAAACACTGCACCGAAGCATGATCCGAAACACCTACGTCACATGACTAAAGTGATTTGAAACACCCAGGTTGCGTGACTAAATCAGTTTGAAACACCAGGTCATGTGACTAAAGTGATTCAAAGCATTGGTACATTTCAGAAGCCTTTCGAGACCTGGCGAATCTGCGTTTGACCAACAGGGTCAAGAAAAAAGTCTAACTCATGTAGCCTAGTGGACCGTGGGTACTGCAAGTGTCCTGAGTTCGAATCCCAACTTGTACAAATTATGACATAATGTATTTTAATAATGTATATTTTTATGAACAAAACAGGACATATTTATTCCCAAAGTGTTCATTCGGATGTCAGACCAATGTTAAAGCAAAACATGTTACAAGAAAAGATTATTTAAAAGCTAAAATCAATAGCTGCATCTCCCTGTATTCGAAGCCATTATTTCTGCATGCTAGTCTGGAACTCTCAACGCTCCACTAAATCACTCGAAAACTCATTTCAACAATGTGGGGTATAATTCCTTAATTTGCTTAACTGTTTCTTTGCTGAAGCTGTTCCAGAGCAATATATATATATACAGGGCTTGACATTAACTTTTTTGATCTCTGGCCACGGTGGCTAGTAGTTTTACAACATTACTAGCCACTCGCCATTTTCACTAGCCACAATTGTATTGTTAGGAAAATATATTTTATACACATAAATATGACTTTGACATGCTAAAATTACCTTATTTAGATTTTGTGTTATCTCCACATGCCTCATTCATTTCACTTTTTGTGTGTCGTGTATGAGCTTGCTAAATGTTCATGAGCTAATGGGTCATGGTTTCATAGTATTACAATTAGTTTTTATTTCACATAATTTTCAGAGCTCAAAATGAAGGATTTACCAAATTTATCTCTGACCACACCAAACATAAACAATTAATTATTTCTTACCCACACATTTTAAATGTGTCAAAACAAGCAAAATATAGCTATTTACTATACTTTTTATTTAACAAAACATGTGCACAGTAATCTGTCCTGGCTAAAGGTCCCAGATCAGCAGTTAACTACACATGAATGGGGAGTAATCTCCCATTAAAGCAATATTATTGTAAAAAAATGATAATTAAACCACATTACGCAAAAGAAAGCAGGTAAAAAACATATCGTTTGATAATGAAAGGATTATAACGCACACGGTTAACGTTATTGGAACATCCTTATTGTCGAACCCTGCTATATGAATTATTATCCGGGAAAATTATTTTCAACCAGCCAAAGTGGCTGGTGGGAGTGTCTGTCTTACCTGCCACCACTTAAATCTACCCGCATTTGGCTGGTTGGCGGGTGTTAATGTAAAGCCCTGTATATAGTGCTGAGCCTAATTGAGTACACCCCATTTTAAAAATGAATATTTTGATCCATTTCTCAGTAAATATAAACAATGTATTTTAGTGCATTTAAACAAAACAGATTTATTAAACAGATATATTTATTAAAATAATATTTTAGTCACCAAACATATTTAGAAATTGAAAGATAATACAACTAAATTCAAGAAAAATATTGCAAAAAATAATTGCAACCTACAACATTTTAACAAAATTTTTCATGTTTTTTGCTTCTGTTGATTTTCCCTCTTTTTTTAAATTTGCATTTAATATTTTTCTATAACATATAAATTTGGGTGTACTAGTTTTTGGACCATTATCGTAAGTAATTTTGTTAAATAAGATCCAGATTTGGCTTCATTACTGACTAATCTAATGTATATGCACAAATATAATACTGTATAGCTTCCTATTAAGAATATGAATTTAAAAGATAGATTTGTGAGGGGTGTACTTATATATGCTGAGCACTGTATATATAAGAACATGTGAACAGCCACAGGTGTTATAACAAGTGCTTCTGGATTTGTACATTGGGTAACACTTCATTTTAAGGTGACTGTGTTACATTGCTCCATGTACTTTCTATAGTAATTACAATTAATTTTGCATAATTACAGTACATGCAACTAACACTAAACATAACCCACATTTTAACTCTAAATACAGTAAGTATATGTAATTAATTACTATTACTTAGTAGTTAAATTAATAGTTACACTGCAACAATGACATCTTAAAATAAAGTATACGTTGTATTTTTTTGTATGCAGTGACTTGTAATGTGATATAAAAGATGACTATCATGTGGCTTTAATAGTGAATTTACAAAGTAAAGCTTTGTGTTAATTATTTGAAAAAATATTATGATAATAAATCTATCAAGTAACATATCACTTTACTCGTTACTTGAAATCTGTAACGCACTCCACAGGAAGTGTTTGTTTTCATCAAAAACAGAAACATACCGCCTGAGCTCTAAACTTTGATCACAACTCAGCTTTCGGGAATTTTACATCGCACCACTTTCTAAGCTCCTTTGAAAGGTTTGAAAATGCTCCTCGGTAATTGCTGAGGATATGGCTTGTCAGATAGACCCACTTTCACAAAACCCAATTTTCCATGTACAATACCTTTCATCTGCACAACTGTGCCTAGCTTTCAGCTGTGGACAAAAATAAATGAATTATCATAAATATACGACAGAGAAAGCTTTTTAATTGCCCTGTGTAGGACAAAAAAGCCAGTTACATTTTTATAATGATCCACCCGTTCTATAAAGCGATAGGCAGGCTTGCTCCAAGAGAGCCGACATTTCTGTTGTTTTCCATTTTTTCTGCCTTTCACTCTCTCTTCCACATCTCTTTCTTTAAATGCCACAAATGTCATTGGCAGAAAGGGGCAGCATCATTATTGTTATCCTAACGACATCCTTGCTCTCTTTTATTAAGCCCTCTTCTAGCTTTCTCCTCCTCCTCCTGACAGAAGTGTTCATTATAGACCATCTGCCTTCTTTCCCAATGTGAAGCGGCGAACAACGAGCCCTCATTCTAAAACTCCTACACCTGGTTAGACAACCCCACATACCTTCAACTCTCCTGAGTCGATGGGAGTTTTGAAGTCACGAGGGTGAATCCTGAATAAGAAGGATGTCTTATAAGGCAGTCAGTCCATTTAAGGTGCCATATACTGCATTGATTCAATAAGTTACATTGTTGTCTGATATCTAGATATGTAGCTTTAATAAGTTAAAAAAATTAAACAGTTTTTGCATGCTCATTTATTACCCCATGAAAGACCCCTAGAATCAGACAGTCCTTATTGACCATATTTGGAATGGTCATGAATATTAATGAGCTCTGCTCTGAAGCAGGATGAATTCCCGCAGTCCAAACACACATCTCAAGCAACACCAACTCAAAAAAAAATTTTTGCTGCTTGTTCTACTTACTTAAAATGAGCTTAAACAACACAATTCTGGAGATTCTTTGGGAGAAACTTAACTTTTTAATGTTCAATCCACATGAATTGTGTGGGAACCCTGCATTTTTTACAGTGTTCCACACCTGGTCCCAATGCAATCAAGGCAAAGCACAGCATCTGGTCAAAACATTCTAGAAAAACACCCGATCATGGAACACCTACATTTAGTGGATAACGTTAGACAGTGTCACTAGACACCCCCCCCCCCCCCCCCCCCCCCCCCCCCCCCCCCCCCCCCCCCCTTAAAACAGAGGCCCCAGAAAGAGAATCTGCAAAAAACATAAATGATAATAATAACAATATTAAACTTACCCCCTTCATCTCATCCCTTACCCAACTTCATAGTTCAGTACCATTCAGGCGCCTTGAAAAGCACTAAACAAAAAGTCAGGGTCATGGGAAAAACATTACCAAAAAAAGCCTTAACTCATCCGTCAATCGGGGAGCAGGATAAAGCATCTGCCATGACACTATCTCGCCTTTGAATATGCCGAATGTCTAGGCTGTAAGGCTGCAGCAACAATGCCCAGCAGATAAGTTGTTGGTAGGGACTTCGCAGTGATTTAAAAATGTGAGTGGAGTATGATCTGAAATTTTTTTTTACAAACAAGATAGATGCCTCATTATATATATATATATATATATATATATATATATATATATATATATATATATATATATATATATATATATATATATTGTGGTTTATTTTAGCTAGGGGTGAGTGAGCTATCTGATATAAACAACCAGAGTAGCCTATTTTGCTCCTGAGTTGTGTTGTGGATGAAATTTAAACCAAAATAATTAACCGTCTAGAGTCACTTATTCCACTTTTAAAGGGTTAGTTAAGCCAGAAATTAAAATGATGTTACTAATTATTATTTACACTCACGTCAACCCCTGAGACCTTTGTTCATCTTCAGAATACAAATGAAGATATTTCAGATGCAATCTGAGAGCTTCCTGATCCTCCATAGACAGCAACGGATCTGACTAATTCAAATTCCAGAAAAGATACTGAAAAATGTCTTCAGTTCAATCAGAATGTTATGAAGCTATGAAAATCCTTTTGTGGACACATACAACTTTCTTATGCATCTCATCTCTCTCTCTCTCTCTCTCTCTCTCTCTCTCTCTCTCTCTCTCTCTCTCTCTCTCTTTAGTTTTAGGCTGTTATAAGCTAAGAAATAATGAAAACTGATTTTTAAAATCACTATCAAACTTGTGGAAACTAAAGTAATACAATACTGTGAGGAAGATGATGTTATGCACATGAAAAGGCATGTTATCTTGACACCAAAACAACAATAGTGTAAGTTGACATGTACTTGCAAGTTTCTTATAGTCGTTAAATGTCTGTTGAAGGAGCAGTATCAGCAGATATTAAGCAGACACTACTAATACTCAAATGGAGGCATCAAAATAAAGTGTTACTTCATTTTATTTTTTATTTTTAATGCTTTTATTTACATCAAAGCTTGGCCAGAGCTTTGAGTTTGGTAAAACTGCATCTGACTACTTATGACTTATAAGTATAGTAATAATACTGTAGTAAAATTACCGAGGTTGGGTCGCTTGGTGATTTCCAAAAATCAAAAAAAATTTTATTAAGCTGTTAGAATTATCATATTTTATCGATAACCTAGAGAAGATAAAAATAGTAGTTAAATACATTTAAATAATCAACATGCAAATAAAAAGCTATCAGCCTTTATTTTTTTTTTTTTGGATTGCGACCCCTGGGGTTACTGCTTTATATTAAAGACACAGTAATAGTTTCGGATGCAGCAGATTTATTTTTTTGGCACCAGGTTAAACTTTCTGACACCTTTACGGCACTTACATACATTAAGTGATGTACACGAGTGATGTTCTCCAAAATTAAATGAAGAATAGACTTGGACCTATTGGTGTGTGTGCACTGTTGCATGCAAGGTTTGTATATTTATAACCACCTCAGAGAATATTGGGGGTCACAAGTCACTGGCATTGTTATTTTGGGGGTCATGGGCTGATAAAGTATGAGAAACCCCTGCTTTAAAAACAGATTCAGTTGAATTTTTTTAATTCTAATGGGTCCGATATGTTTTGTAGTTTGCATATGATGGCTCTGTGGTAACACATCTCTAGAACAGAGATTCTCTAAATGTGAAGTTTGACACTGTTTTGGAGCACACTAGCTTATAGACTACCTAAAGACAAACGTATTAATACTAACATGGAAAAAAAAAAGTTATAAGGGTGACTTCAAATGTATATAGGAGGTCCTGCATGGGGCAAAGGTGTCCAGTATGGCGGTGGGTGAGAAACAGATTGTTACCAGTAGTAAAGACAGACTCTTTGGACTGAAGAGGAGGAGTGACATGATGGTGTGATGAAGTATGTAGGTGTGTATGTGACTGTGAGAGCGATATGAATGAGTAGGTGGTTGTGCTCTGTGTTGGTGGGCTTGGGGTGAGAGGGTCATCTTTCCACAAGGTCCGCTCACAGCAAACACACTCCTCCACAAACAGGACTCTTGGCCAATCCCATCCCTGCTTGACTGCGATGTATTTCCAGTATGCGCCTCATTCTAATTTAGCCATTTAAGAGCTGAAAAATGCACTCTCATTCTCATAGAGTTTCCATGCTGTCGATACCCAATGCCACAGCATTAATATGCGAGCACTCACTCAAACACTCATTATATTTCTGATTTTAGCATTAATAGTACTTGTACAAAATGTGTCACTGCTGGGGTTAAATTCTATCTGACAGCTGAACAGAAATGTGAAGTTGTGTGAAATGAGTTCAGGTGATATTTATGGTTGGTTGTAGAGTTACTTTCAAATGTAACATGTTGTGTGCATGTACATTAACATGGCAGAGCGGTTGTATGACATGAAAAAGTCTGTGGGCCCTATCATACACCCGGGCGCAGTAAGGCACAAGACATTTGGCACAATTTGTTGCTATTTTCAGACCAGTACAACCCTAATTTTCACATTTTTGTGCCACTTTGTTTAAATAGCAAATCCATTTGTGCCACTTTGTGGATCATGGGTGTTTCGGTCTATAAAGGAGGTATGTTAAGGCGCATTGTTGTCGTATTGCTATTTTGAGGAACTGAAATGGACAACCCATGCTCATTCTTTAAACGTAGTCCCGTGGATGTTTCTGGAGACCGCAAAATACATCCCAGGTACAAAAACATAGTACCGCTGTGCGAGAGGCCGCTGTGTGCTTTTTCGTATCTCAAATGTCTCTCGCGAGTGCCGTTCGCGCGCCCACGCTGTTCTCGCTTAAACCCACCAGAGGCCGCTGTCGACCAATCATCTTCCTGTCTGACTGAATGATTGACTGGGCAACCGGCCAATCGACTGACCCACCCTCCTCCTTCCCTAAACCCAACCAATTTTACCAATTGACCCGCCCACCCACACACTTCCCTAAACAACCAACGGTTTATAAAGCCATCCAGAAAAAGAAACCCTCATCTGATTTTTACCATGTTTTCAGATTTTACCACATTCTCACCTTGTTTTTCACTCGTTCATTTAATATTTTGGATTCTGTTTTTGTCTTACCTGATTTCTGGAACCGCTCCTCCCTGGACTCTCTGCGTCTCAAATCCGCCGACGTACACGATGAGCTAACTGGACAAACTGGTTGCAGCGGGAAAGCCCTCCACACGGAGGTAAGCGGTCAGCTGGTAAGCGCCAAAAGGAACGGCATCATACCACCCCATATCGTTTGCTTAAAAAATGAAATGCAGCCATACGTACCTCCGGCTACATAATTCGCTGCCTCCAGAAACGTCCACGGGACTACGTTTTCAGAATGAGCCTGTGTTGGAAATGGACGTGCCATTGACCAATTAAAGCCAGTGGAGAGCGCGTTAGTTGTGCGCCTATGCATCCAAACTCTTACACATTGCTTAATACACACAGGAGGCAATCTTTACATATGAAAAAAAAAATAAAGAATGTAAATGCTACAAAAATTATTATTTTCTACATGAATATAAAATCACTGCCTCCATGTCTTCTTCTTGATGGGGGCTTTTTTCAGTTTATTCATGACAATTGACATTTTTATAATATTATTAGTATAGTATTATTCTTATATGCATATTTATATTTGTTTTAATAAAAACAAGTTTAGATTTGTCCACCTGTCGGGTGTTGGACCATATGGGGCATAAGAATAGGACGTGTGTTTGGATTAACTCAGTTTTTGACCACACTTCGTTATTTTGTTCATTTATTAATTTGCTGGAAATTAGAACTGAATTAAGAAATAGTTTTGAAACAAATCTTTGTGTTTAACAAACGAAATTAATTATGTAGGCTAATAGATGTCTTCAGTGAAGTGCATACAACACCGTTTCCTTACCCCACCAAAGTAAAGGAGTAAAGAGTAAAAGTAATGTAAAGAGGCCGAATGGAGGAGGCTCATTCTTTATCGTCGCGCTGCAGATGGTTTGTTTAACTGTTTTCTTGCTGTGAATCATTCCGTTCCACTTACAAAGTCCGCCATGTAGATAGCAAATGTGCCATGGTGCAACACAACTGACTTTTAAAGGGAATGTGAGATGAGACTCTGATTGGCTGGAAAGCATAGCGTCCCAGACTGGCAGTGTTGGGCTGTCACATCCGGGAAGGGAAAAAATGCTCTTCTCTGAGGTTTTGATAGCGTTTTTTAACGCTTGTTTAGAAGAAGAGCCCGCCCTCCAGCGGGGAAAGAGCAAATTTCCTCCTCTCCAGATGGCCCGTCTCAGGGACGCTTCGCGTTCGTTTACCGAACTTAGCGGCGCCCTGGGGCGGGGAGCGCTGGTTGCCTGCGAGATGCTCGGCGCAGCCGCTTGGCCAGAGGCGCAGGCGGGGCGCGACCGGCAAAGCGCAGGCGGGCGCTCTCGGCTGAAGCAGTGGATGTGGATGGCTCGGCGTGAGGAGCGGTTTTTACGATCCCGCCGAGAGATGGTATTACCCATCGCCTCCGACTGCTCCTCACCGGCGTGAATTCCTGGGCGAATTCACTGACGGTGTCGCCGAACAGGCCAGCCTGGGATATGGGTGAGCTAAGAAAGCGAACTTGTCGCATCACGCAGATCACCAGGTTTAGCCCGTGGTGGCGTTCCTGGGCCACTAATGTGACCATCGTCCTTCCTGGGGCACACACAGCCGACTTCAGTCGATAGCTGTGCGGAGCTCATGCTCAGTCCTGGGTTGGAACCATCCCCGCGCAGCTGGGCCAGCGCCTGCGCTAGGGAGCGCTGGTAGGTGGCCGTAGCATGCATGGTGAGGGCGGAGGCGCACACGCACTGCGTGGGCTTCCTGTGCACATCCAGGAAGAAGGGGACGTGGAGGCTTAGAAGGTCTTGCCTTCTTTATCTCCTCCACATCACACCCCTCTAGTCGGTCCGTCGCGGGGCTGGGGGATAAACCATCTCCAGACCCACGGCCGAAACACTGGGAAGCACGGCTGCAAAGTCTGCTTCTGGATTCGACGCCACGCCCATCATCCCGGAGGAAGAGAGCAGGGTTTGAATCCTCATCAGACAATGACAACCACCCTCCAGGATGGTGAGGATGAAAACGCACGCAGATCGGGCAGAAAAAAGTGCCCTCCAAGACTGCGTGAGCTTACTGCTCACTTTCCGGGAAGAAGGGGACGGAAGGGCTTAGAAGGTCTTGCCTTCTTATATCCTCCACATAACACCCATCTAGTCGGTCCGGCCGCGGGGCTGGGGGATAAACCATCACCAGACCCACGCCGAAACAGCCCGGGAAAGCACGGCCATCATGTCTGCTTTTTAGATGCCAACACCCGTGCCTCCACCCCGGAGGGAGGGAGCGAGCGGGTTCGCATCCTCATCAGACAATGACAGCCCATCCTCCGATGCAGCGATGGACATCTGATCCTCGGTCATCAAGTGAGAGGGCGACCACCCGAGGATGGAGCGCTTCTCTCACCTGAAGCTTGGATGGAGCGTGGAGGAGCGAGAGGTCCGCGAGCCCGAGGGCGGCGGATTTCCCACTGAAACCCTCAGATCTGCCCGATGCCAACCGCAGTGCGGGGACAACTGGGGTGGGTCGCTCTTTTGCAAGAGCGAGCCGCGATCTTAACTGCGCAGCAGACATGACATCACAATGATGGCATGCACTGCCCGCGAGCACCGCATCAACATGCTGGACCCCCAGACATGAAACGCAGTGCTCGTGCCCATCATCCGGGGACAGGAAACCACCGCAACCAGAAACGCCGGTCGGAGCGACGTCTTGAAAAAGACGCTGCACAACCGTGTTGCTCTTTTAGGAAACTTGCTTCCTATATACATACCGCTCTTGGAGGACCGGACCCAAAGGACGCCAGGCAAGGGAGAAACACCCAGCTCGACCATCTGCCACTGCGTATACACGCTCTGGACCGGGAGAAGCTGCCTCGATCTCTCTCTGTAGACACAGGTTGGAGATACCCTCATAACTCTCTCAGAAGCTCGTGAAAGGCTCTGAAGCGAAAAGGATGTCGTTGCTGAGCACATGCTAGCCTTTTATGCCAGGCTGATTGTCATTCAAGACAGCGTGCACGCTGACGCCGCCAACTCATTGGCATTTCATTGGCCCGTTTTTATACTCTTTCAGATGATTGGATTCTGACGAAATCCCCATAGTGGAAGTTTTTCCACATAGCATTGAAGTTCCCCTCCCGAAGGGGAACTGTCAATCATCAAAGGAGACTATGATTCTGTGATCGATTCATAAAGATATAGTCACTTGCATATCTCTCAACGAATATGCTGTTTGAGAGAATTGTTTGAATGAATAACTTTTTAAGACAGGGAACTGATGCCATCTACATGTGCTTTTATTGTCATATCTATTAATCCATGTCAGTCTAAAACCAGCCAAAGTATCAGCACAAACACATTCATTTTGGGAGTATTGCACACAATTACTTTGGGCTTTATTTTAACGATCTAGGCACAAAGTCTTTTCACGAGTTCGCACTTACAGAGTTTAAGAATTAAAGCATATTTGGGCGTGCTGTCCAGGGAGAGGGCTCTGAGCTCGGGGAAGACGCCCCCAACTCGTGTTATTCCCCTATTGGGGAACAGAGAGGAGTTGGGGTTCGAGCGAAGTGTCTGGCCCGGCCCCAGAACGCTCCCCCCGGGTAAATAAATTTAAGAAGTGAGGTTTGGGGTGGTGGAGGGATGCTAAAGTTGGAGATGCAGGTAGGACAATTTTGGTATTTATAGGGGTTTGGTCAAATACTAATTGGATAATAGAATAATTGTCAATGACGTAATGAAATTCTGAAACGTCTGCGCGTGCTCCTCCCGAAATTTGTTTATAAACATCACTTCACGAGTTCGCACTTACAGAAGTTTAAGAATTAAAGCATATTTGGCGTGCTGTCCAGGGAGAGGGCTCTGAGCTCGGGGAAGACGCCCCCAACTCGTGTTATTCCCCGTATTGGGGAACAGAGAGGAGTTGGGGTTCGAGCGAAGTGTCTGGCCCGGCCCCAGAACGCTCCCCAATGTGCAATTTGATTACAGGACAGCAGCCAGACAATATGCGAGCCCCCCAAAATTTGCTAGACTTTAAAATTTGGAGGGGTGCTGTTGAGTTAGCGGTAGTGTGCTGCAAGTGTGTGTTGGCCGTGGTGCATGATAAGGTGCGTCTCCCTTAGGAGCAGTCACTGCGCTTGCAGTGGTGCATGAGATGTGTCTTCCGTAGGAGTAGTCACTGCGCTTGCAGTGGTGCGTGATAAGTGTGCGTCTCCCGTGGGAGCAGTCACTGCACTTGCAGTGGTGCATTATGGGTTGTCTCTCCTGTAAGAGAGGTCACTGCACTTGCAATGGTGCATGATGAAAAATGCGTTTCCCGTGGGATCGGTCACTGCGCTTGCAGTGGTGTATGATAAGGTGTGCGTCTCCCGAAGGAGCGGTCACTGCGCTAGCAGTGGTGCATAGTGAATGTGCATCTCCCTTGGGAGCGGTCACTGCCCTTGCAGTGGTGCATGATAAGGTGTGCGTCTCCCATAGGAGCGGTCACTGCACTTGCAGTGGTGCATAATAATAGGTGTGCGTCTCCCGTGGGAGCGGTCACTGCACTTGCAGTGGTGCATAATAATAAGGTGTGCGTCTCCCGTGGGAGCGGTCACTGCACTTGCAGTGGTGCATAATAAGGTGTGCGTCTCCCGTGGGAGCGGTCACTGCACTTGCAGTGGTGCATGATAATGAGGTGTGCGTCTCCCATGGAGCGGTCACTGCGGTAGCAGTGGTGCATAATAATGAGGTGTGCGTCTCCCGTAGGAGCGGTCACTGCGCTTGCAGTGGTGCATAATAATGATGTGCGTCTCCCGTAGGAGCTCACTGCGCTAGCAGTGGTGCATATAATGAATGTGCGTCTCCCGTAGGAGCGGTCACTGCGCTTGCAGTGGTGCATAATAATGAAGTGTGGTCTCCCGTAGGAGCTGTCACTGCTTGCAGTGGTGCATAATAATGAGGTGTGCGTCTCCCGTAGGAGCGGTCACTGCGCTTGCAGTGGTGCATAATAATGAGTGTGCGTCTCCCGTAGGAGCGGTCACTGCTTGCAGTGGTGCATATAATATGAGGTGTGCATCTCCCGTAGGAGCTGTCACTGCGCTAGCAGTGGTGCATATAATGAGTGTGCGTCTCCCGTAGGAGCGGTCACTGCGCTTGCAGTGGTGCATAATAATGAAGTGTGTCTCCCGTAGGAGCTGTCACTTCGCTTGCAGTGGTGCATAATAATGAGTGTGCGTCTCCCGTAGGAGCGGTCACTGCGCTGCAGTGGTGCATAATAATGAGGTGTGCGTCTCCCGTAGGAGCTGTCACTGCGCTTGCAGTGGTGCATAATAATGAAGTGTGCGTCTCCCGTAGGAGCGGTCACTGCGCTAGCAGTGGTGCATAATAATGAGTGTGCGTCTCCCGTAGGAGCGTCACTGCGCTGCAGTGGTGCATAATAATGAAGTGTGCGTCTCCCGTAGGAGCGTCACTGCGCTCAGTGGTGCATAATAATGAGGTGTGCGTCTCCCGTAGGAGCGGTCACTGCGCTTGCAGTGGTGCATAATAATGAGTGTGCGTCTCCCGTAGGAGCAGTCACTGCGCTAGCAGTGGTGCATAATAATGAGGTGTGCGTCTCCCGTAGGAGCGGTCACTGCGCTAGCAGTGGTGCATAATAATGAGGTGTGCGTCTCCCGTAGGAGCGGTCACTGCGCTTGCAGTGGTGCATAATAATGAGGTGTGCGTCTCCCGTAGGAGCGGTCACTGCGCTAGCAGTGGTGCATAATAATGAGGTGTGCGTCTCCCGTAGGAGCGGTCACTGCTCTAGCAGTGGTGCATAATAATAGGGTGTGCGTCTCCCGTAGGAGCGGTCACTGCGCTAGCAGTGGTGCATAATAATGAGGTGTGCGTCTCCCGTAGGAGCGGTCACTGCGCTAGCAGTGGTGCATAATAATAGGGTGTGCGTCTCCCGTAGGAGCGGTCACTGCGCTAGCAGTGGTGCATAATAGGTGTGCGTCTCCCGTAGGAGCGGTCACTGCGCTAGCATGGTGCATAATAATAGGTGTGCGTCTCCCATAGGAGCAGTCACTGGGCTAGTAGTGGTGCATAATAACAAGGTGTGCATCTCGCGTAGGAGCAGACACTGCACTTGCAGTGGTGCATGACAATAAGGTGTGCGTCTCCCGTAGGAGCAGTCACTGCGCTAACAGTGGTGCATAATAATAAGGTGTGTATCTACAGTGGGAGCAATAGGGAGGGATTGAGGAACGAGGGTTAGATAACGCTTAGGAGTTGGAATAGTAAAAGGGGGACTGATGCAATAGTATCTGGATGGAGCCTTTATGATGCAAGCTGAGATTGCGTCACTCAATGATGCAATTTCAGACACAATGCACTCAGTGGAATGAGTGACGTCGCTGTGATGGGTAGGCTTAGGGGTGGGGTAAGGTGAGCGCATAAAAAAAAAAAAAAAACATTGGATACAGCTTAGATTGCACTGCACCAGGTCTGCATCCAGACCCCTCTCGACTGATGGTGCATTTCCACTGACGTTTCTGATTAATTTCTATTGAAAACTTCAATGATAGACTTAAAGTAAATGAAAGTAGTACAAAAGGTAGCAGTGAGGAGTAGCCAAAAGCTTATAAAGGTGTTCCTTGATTTATATCAAGTGAAATATCAAGTCCGCAGCCGATGGAGTAAGCTAGACCTGTGATTCTGAACTGTATACGTTAATAGCGTCTTTAAGTTATCCGTATTTATTCACCAAGACAATAAATCTGCTGTGGGATATAGTCTATACACGGTGTTGTAATCGGCAATCGATTACTCTTGACAGCCTTGTCTGCGCTATGTAGGTGTTAACTATAGTGTTTGCTTCTTATGTCGAATTAATACGCTACGGACGCTAAAGAAATAAAGATTAACTGAATTCATTGAATTGATGCAACCTTAAAACAGTGCACATATTATTAATGTATATACACGAGTATTTTTACCTGGTAATCTGCTAACAACACGAGGGAAGGATAGGCTTGTTATTCCTAAATTTGACGGGCCACGATAGCAGTGGCGTTGCGGGTGATACTAACGCAGATTCCTGCTACAAGTTAGTGGAAATGCTCCATGCGAGGGTAGCGGAGACGTGCTCTCGCTGTCGTTGCGGAGACGAGCTCACGCGTATGCGTAATTGCGTGTAAACGCGTTTGTTGCAGCTTTTGGCCCCAACGGCCTTCCATACACGCATTCCTCACGGAGACATGCTCACGTTGCCGTCGCGGAGACGAGCTCACGCTGCCGTCGCGGCGAGCTCCAGCTGCCGTTGCGGAGACGAGCTCCCGCTGCCTTCGCGGAGACGTGCTCACGCTGTCGTGGCGGAGACGAGCTCACGCTGTCGTGGCGGAGACGAGCTCACGCTGTCGATGCGGAGACGGGCTCACGCTGTCGTGCCGGAGACGCTCACGCTGTCGTGCCGGAGACGAGCTCACGCTGTTGTGCCAGAGACGAGCTCACGCTGTCGTGCCGGAGACGAGCTCACGCTGTCGATGCGGAGACGAGCTCACGCTGGCGTAGCGAAGACGAGCCCACGCTATCCGCTTGTTAAGTGGTGACGTGTTGGTGACGTATGTAATACTGTTTCCGGGTCCAAGCCGCCACTCATTTGAATTGACTAAAAATTTGTTTATGATCACTTTTTATTCATATCACACGTTAAAGTGAATTTTATATAAGTCATATTGTACACAATAATCACGGGCTTGCTGCATCACTAACCCCAAAATTTTTAACCATTTTATAAAACATTTATCACTTTATGGCCGTCAGATATTAGGCATTGACATATATATTGCGATCGTGATTTTCGAAAGTATTACATCGCTTTGTAAACGTTTATTATTACCATTTGATGAGTCTCCTCATTCAGTTTCATAGAGCGCTTGGACCCGGAAGCTCCTTGACGTGACGTCACACTTAACAAGCGGCCCGATGGTCGGCGCTTCGCCGTGTAGAGCGGCGGCTGACACTCGCTTAATCTGTCCCAGCGATTTCCGAATCTGGGGCGCAGCTCAGGTTTGCTGCAGGCTTTGCTGCGGCCGGATGGAAGCTCGTTGTTGGAAGGACTGCGGGCCCGAGTTAAGACCGCGACCTCTGTTGATATGCTCTGCCGAGTGCTGATGCGCTGGACTTCGGCTTGAAGTTGCCGGAGGAGGCGTGTCATCCTCATGGAAGTTTGCTGTTTGGACATGGTTACAGCGATTGGATGTGCCAATGCTAAAGTCGTGAGATGATGCAGGTAGGACAATTTTGGTATTTATAGGGGTTTGGTCAAATACTAATTGGATAATAGAATAATTGTCAATGACGTAATGAAATTCTGAAACGTCTGCGCGTGCTCCTCCCGAAATTTGTTTATAAAACATCACAAAGCGAATGGCGCAAAGCATTAAGGGCGTGTCCGAATCCCCTTTTGCTATTTTAAGGAAGGAAAAATACACTCTGCGCCCTGGCGCATGGTCTAACAGGGTTGTGCTTATTCTCTTAAAAAGTTAGGGATGTGTTTTGAGCCTAATGTGCATTAAGAGTCAGTTGAGTCGCATTGCTATTTACATGGCTGACTTGTTAGTGGAAAAACTGAACGCTTCACTAGCGAGAAAACAGATCATCTGCAGCGCGAGATAAAGAATGAGCCTCCTCCATTCAGCCTTTTTACTTTCTTAACTTTCTTTTACTTTACTTTACTCTTTTACCTTGTGGATAAGGAAACGGTGTTGTACGCACTTCACTGAAGATATCTATTAGCCTACATATTTAATTTAGTTTTAAGAGCAAAGATTTGTTTCAAAACTATTTCCAAACAGTTCTAATTTCCAGCAAACGAATAATGAACAATAATAACAAGTTTGGTCAAAAAACTGAGTTATGTCCAAACACACGCCCTATTCTTATGCCCCATATGAGATGCAAACGTCTCCAAAACCGACAGGTGGACAAATCTTTTATATTAAAATAATTATAAATATGCATATAATAATAATACTGTTAATAATAATATTATACAAAAGCAAACTGTCATAAATACTGAAAAAAAAACCCTGACATGATGAAGGCATGGAGGTAGTGGTTTTTATATTCATGTAGAAAATAATAATTTTATAAGATTTTAATCTTTAATTTTATGTAAATATATTTTGTATTGCTGTACATTCTGTGTGTATTAAGCAATGTGTAAGCATTTTGGACCCGCATAGTTGCATAACTAACGCGCTCTGGACTTTAGACCAGCTTTCAGTTGGTCAATGGCACAGTCTATTTCAGTTCCCAAAATAGCAAATGCCAATAAGGTGCCTTAACAAACCTCCTTTATAGATCTGAACACCCATGCCATGAGTCCACAAAGTTGTGCAATGGATTTGCTATTCAAACAACGCGGCGTAAAACATGAAAATTAGGGTTGCGCTGGTCTGAAAATAGCAACAAATCACACCAAACACGTCTTGCACCTGATTGAGCGCGGGTGTATGATAGGGCCCTACATGTTTAAAGTGAGTTACTGATTGAAATAACTTGGTTGTCTGATTCATTCAACACAGGCTCATTCTGAAAACGTAGTCCCGTGGACATTTTGGAGACTGCGAATTATGTAGCCGAGGTACGTATGGCTGCGTTTCATTTTTTAAGCGAACGATACGGGGCGGAAAGACGTCGTTCCTTTTGACGCTTACCGGCTGACCGCTTACCTACGTGTGAAGGCCTGTACCACTGCAACCAGTTTGTCCCGTTAGCTCATCGTGTACGTCGGCGGACTTGAGACGCAGAGAGGAGTTGACCATGACAACGACTGGGTTCGAGTCTGGGGAAGAGCGTTACAGAAATCAGGTAAAAACAAAAGAATCCAAAGAAATTAAATGAACAAGTGAATAACAGGGTGGGTATGTGGTAAAAATCAGACGAGGGCTTTTCTTTTTCTGGATGGCTTTTGTAAACCATTGGTTGGGTTTAGGGAAGTGTGTGGGTGGGTGGGTCAATCGTAAAATTGGTTGGGTTTAGGGAAGGAGGAGGCTGGGTCAGTCGATTGGCCGGTCGCCCAGTCAATCATTCAATCATCCAGTCAGACAGACAGACGGTCGGTCGCCTCTGGTGGGTTTACACGAGAACAGCACGGGCGCAAACGGCACTCACGAGAGCATTTGAGATACGAAAAAGCGCACACAGCCGCCTCTCGTGAATTCGCGAAAAAAACTGCAAAAATACGTACGTCCCAGGACGTGTTTCGCGGTCTCCAGAAACGTCCACTGGACTACATTTTCAATAAGCCTGGGTTGGATTCATTTGACTATGCTGTGAACCATAGGATATTTCTGCTCTTCATTATTATGCTGTAACATGGCAGAAAAAGGTACATTAGAATTAATGAATTAGAGTGAAAATAGTGCTTAACAAAAGTTTGCACATTTCAGCGCTGTGGAGCTTAATTCAGAGTAAGAAAATAATCTATTGTCCAATTCATAAAGATTTGTGTTGTTTCTAAATGAATCAGTCTTTTTGAAGATCATCTGAATCAACAATTTAATGAATCACTCAATTTTTTGATTATTTGTTTGTTTTAATATTGATTTACCCATGACATCTCACTCCCTTGGGCATATGCCTCAAATTAGTTCCTGAGTGAAATAGTTTGAATTAACTGGGTTGTCTGATTCATTTGTCTCCCACGGGATATTTTGCTCTTTCATTATTACTGTAACTCGCCATATCCAAATTTTTAATGAAATCCACATTGTTACTGATAGAATAGTGTCTTTTCTATTTCGGCTTCCCTCTCTTTTTGCAGCAATTTTTCCATCATGTTCTTCAGTGGCTCATTGATTCTCTCTGTGGAGTGTCTGAAAAGACATCAAAGCCACTGCAATCACTTTATCATTTAATGTGTGTCCTACATGTCCCAGATTTGAATATGTCATATAGATTTGCATATAGATACAGTATATATTCATGTTCATATCTAGGAAACAACTAACTAGTGTTTTTCTCTTCTTCAAGTAATACATTAATTATAACATGATTGGATTTGGTTACAGTGGGTTATAAGGTTTCCTACTGTATAGTCAATTTCAATCCCATGAAGGGGTCACCCTTAAAATGGAGGGTTACTAATCAGACACAATTGTGCCCTCAAGCGTAGTGTTCAACCCTGAGTTAAGTTGCAATTAGTGGATGGTAAGCTGCTGTGGGTTAGAAATATCTGCTTAATGACAAGCAAGTAGGTAGTAATTAGTCAGTTGTTTAAGCAGAAGAAAATTACAAATCCAATAAGATTTGTGCATGCTGAAATGCAAAGCTCTCGAGCAACCTGATATTTCTTTACCAGACCATAGAAACGGTATTCACTTCAGAAAACATGCACAGCTCATTAGTGGCTAAATGGAACAAAACACTATATAGCATGTAAAATTGATGGCCTTAACTAAGAATCTAGCCTTGCTTTTTACCTACCTGTTGATTTTAAGACTGTCCCTAAAGCCTGGAGAAACCCTTACAAAAATAAGTAATAAGTTCATTATTTTTTTTATTAAGAATATATTAGTTCAAGTGTATTCAAGTGTGTTCAATTAATTAAATTGTATAGTTGTGTCCCAAATGACTCACTATACACTATGCATTTATACACTATACACTCATGCATTTATAGTGTAGTGTCGTTTAGAGTTTAATGTTGTCCCAAATGAAACACTAATTGTTTACTAAACAACTTCAACCATTTTCCCAGGCAAAGTTAAATGTTGCCAAATTAGTGAAATAAATGACTAAACTACAAAATAGAATTATCATGAGTATAACTGTATTCACCATCCACAAACTAAAACAAATAAAGCAATCCAACCTCAGTGCCCAATAGCTCCTCACTTACTGCTTTGTAAGCATTAAGTGCATGAAGTGTTCAACATTCCACACTTATTTTAATGGTTAAATAAATGCATCATCATCGTATTTAAAGTACACTTAATCTTTTTACAATTTTCAATGTGAATGAACTACTACAAAATGGCGTAGTATAGTGCAAAAGTATGCAATTTGGGACACATATATGTTTGTAATAATTATACCCATTTAAGTGTATTGTATGGGGCAGGGTAGGGTCCAAAATGCAATTAGAGCATCTACCAGCAGGGGCAGTAGACAAATTCGTGTTAATAGTACATTTTACTTTAAGCAGAACTGTACTACTTTCTTTAGATGACTGTTCCTGCCTCATAATTTGTCCAATTGTGCTATGTTGCAAAGGCATGTACTCTATTTAATTTCTCATTTTATTTTCTACCATATTGAAAATGTATAAGCAGGATCCGGATCCACTCCCATACCTTATGTGTATGAATTGCAGATTGATGCATTTAAAAAACTCAATAACCAAATTATCATCATAGAAATTCATGATATTGACTAAATAAAATTGTCAAATTTCTTAATCTGATTATTAATTATTATTCACCAAACCTCTCTACAAATGTTGCATACATTCACTATGTTGCCATTTTTAACACTTTTATTTGTATAGTTACAGTTAAATCCTTGTCCAGTGCGCAGTGTGCCATAAAGGTACCTTATGAATGCTTTTTCCAAAAACAGGTCCTCTAATCGAATTATGTAGGGTTACAGTATTGTAGGACATTCTTGATAAATGCTGTCTTCTATCCATATGATCTGGAAAAGCGAAACATTGACAGTTTGGTTATGCACTTGAATGGACAATAATACAGAAAAAATTATACCTTGCTATGTTTCACTTAAAACACATCAGTTATGTCTTGAATGAACGTAAACTCTTGGGAAAGAAATCTAATTATTGTCTCTATTGTGTTGTGCATTTGGTCTTAAATGGCTTATTTAATATTATTCAGTTTTTTGCTGAATATCTACAATATGGTAATTAATAAAAATCTGTGTATATTATTAGGCTTTCAGAAACAAGTAAATAACAGGGTGAGAACGTGGTAAGATCTGAAAACAAGTAAAAATCAGGTGTCTGCAAGGGAAATGTTTTGAAAACATTGTCATTTGGGTTTTGGTAGGGTGGGTGGGGGGTCGATTGGTCAGTCGGACAGTCAGTCAGTTAGTCATCAGCGGCCTCTGGTGGATTTACGTGAGCAGCAGGCGCGAATGGCACTTGCAAGAGAAATTTGAGATCTGAAAAAGCATACAAGTGAAAGAAAAAAAAGTGGGATGTATTTTGCGATCTCCAGAAATGTAAATAAGGGAACGTATCAATAATGAGCCTGGGTTGGAATTAACATATTTTGGGGGGTCATTTTTAGGTTTTTATTGATGTACTGAAAGGGGCCCTATAATAAATTTTTGCTTAGGGACCTGAAAAGTATCGTTTGTGAAAATTGTTTACTCTATGGTTAACTATGATCAACTTTTGCTGAAGCATAAGTCTCAATCTCATTTTGTCTTTCACAACAGTTCAGTGTCTTTTTTTCAACATAGGCTCATTTAGAAAACGTAGCCCTACTGTATATACATTTCTGGAGATCGCAAATTATTTAGATATATGGCTATAGATTATTTATATGGCTGCATTTCATCTTTAAAACGAATGCTACGTGGAGGTTTGACACCCTTCCTTTTCTCGCTTATCTGCTGACCGATTACCTCTGTATGGGCGGCTTTTCCGCTGTCCAGTAGCTCGACATGTACATCCGTGGACTTGAGATGCAGAGCGGAGATGATCGTGACAACGGGTTCGAGTCTGGTGAAGAACGGTTCCAGAAAGCAAGCAAGAGTGGTAATATCTGCACTCTCAGAAATAAAGGTACAGGAGCTGTCACTGTGGCAGTACCTTTTCAAAAGAACATATTTGTACCCAAAGAGTCCACAGTGGTACCTCAAAGGTGCAATTAGTGCCCAAATGTACCTAAAAAGTACCTGTTGGGTACCATTATGGACCCTTACAGGTACAATTATGTACCTTTTGAAAAGGTACTGCCACAGTAACAGCTCCTGTACCTTTAGTTCTGAGAGTGTGAAAACATGGTAAAAATCAGGCGAGGGCTTTTCTTTTCTGGATTGCTTTTCAAAACACTGCGATTGGGTTTAGGGAAGGGGGTGGGCGGGTCAATCGGTGCTTTTTAAAAACACTATTGGTTGAATTTAGGGAAGGAGGAGGGTGGGGGACCAGTCAGTTGGTCAGACAGTAAGTCAGTCAGTCGACAGCAGCCACTGGTGGATTTACGTGAGAACAGCAGGCACGAATGTCACTCGCGAGAGAAATTTAGACTGAAAACATACACATCGGCCTCTGGTGGATTCGTGAAAACAAAAACTGAAAAAAAAAAGTAGCTCCTGGGACATATTTTGCTCTCTTCAGAAATGTATATAGGGGTATGTAATCAGAATGAGCCCTGGTTGCTTTTTTTGTAATGGGAAGGAGAGGTGGAGGAGGAATGCCAAAAATTATTGCAGCTTCTTTATTCCCAAAATATTGTGGAAATAAATGAACATGCACATACTGAGCTTTGTTTGAAACACTTTATATAAGTCATGGCGTCTATAGATCAGATGTTTTCCGCTCACTGTGATCTGTCAATCAGTATCAAACCATACAAGCAAAGTAAAGTTCTCAACAAAGATTCACAGTTTATCAAAAGATTAGTTTTTAGGATTAATCAAACTAATTGTAATTGTGATTGCTGAGCTATCTGATCACGGAACTGGAATATTCAGAAGTGCTGGGACACAGAAATGAACTAATCTCGTTAATGAAACCCTGTGTGCTACAAATCAAGAGGTGCTCCCTGTGGAGATATCAGGAGAAAAAAAAAACACAGCTGCTGTGTATGACTTTCATGTTTTACGCTCTTTACCTTCAACCTGGGTTAAAAACTCAATCTCCATGGAGACCTTTGTGCTATTTGTAACCTGCGTCTATTGTGGTTTCTTTTGGTACCGTTGTTTATTGACGTTCGGTCGTACTTCTCAAGCAGAGCCAAAATAGCTTGAACGAGTCTCGCTTCACTGATGTTTATTCTTGTTATATTCTCAGGAAGAAGTGTGTGGAAATGTTTTCTTTCAGTTTAGGCCTAATTAGCAAGGTGTGTTTGAAGGGAACGAACATCCAGCTCTAATGAATCTTCCGCTGCCAATCAAAGAGAGAAAAACAAACTGCTAAGTGTTTTATCTTAGAGGAGGAAAGCAGCAAATAGAGCATCAAAGATGGTAAACCTTAAAGAAAGTGGTTTAACGGATGTTTGCTAGTGAGTCAGATGTTGAGCTTTTTCCGGCAACTTTTATGAACAGCTTGATTCTCCTCATGCATCTGCTGTGTTTTTTTAGATTGTGTATGTGGAAGAAAAGGGCAGCGTGCGTGTTAGCTTTAATGTTAACACCTCATTATCTTGATTAGCATCACTGTGATTATGTTAGCGCTGATAAAAACTGAAAAGGTCAGACTGAGGTGACACTTTGTTACGCTTAGAGGAAATCATTAGGAATTAGCTCTGAGAAGGTTAACCAGTCCTCCTCTTAAACAACTGGTTGCTTATGTGGGTTTAAGATTTGGGATATGCTTTCTTTTTAGAGTAATTTTTAAATATATTGTGTTACTCACTGTGTAAAATTATGTCACATTAAATCTTTGATTGAATGCAATGTACCAAATTACTTGACCATCTAATATGCAAGCCCCAAATCAGTCCTATGATGCACAGTTGGCAATATCTGAAAACATACTGTAACGATCAAAATTGTTGTCTTTTTCTTTTATGGCAAAAATCATTCCAATAAAATAACGGACTCTGTAAAGATCATGTTCTATATAGATATTTTGTAAATTTCCTACTGTAAATATATAAAAACTCCATTTTTGATTAGTAATGTGCATTGCAAAGCGTTTTTAGACAATATTATAGGCGATTATGTCAATATTTAGATTTGTTTGGAACACTCAGATTCCAGATATTCGATTAGTTGTGTAACCAAGGGGAGTCGGGTGACAACAGAGTGAGGATCGACATGCAGCTTTTTACAGTTTTTTCAGTCACTTTGGTGCATTTCTCACAACACTTTTTACATTTGCACAACAGTTCATGCATTTCTCAAACAATTAGTCATTTGTGCACATCACAGTAGCAGTTTCTCATTCCTTCCTCAACAAATTGCAAATGCTTTTGGACATGCATCAATTGCTTTCATACAACTCTCTGCTGTTTGTAACATTATCAGTTGCTTATGTCATGTCAGTCAAAATTAACTAAACTTGTGAATGCTGAATAGTCATTCCATATAAAACTAATAGTCCTCATTCATTACTTGAGTCATTACATACAAAAATGTTGAACTACCTGTCAAAATCTGTCAAGCAAATTTAAAAAAAAAGATTTAAATCTTTTTTTTTTCTGAAAATGTCTTCTAAATTGTACACTTTTATGAATGATTTACAGACATATGTATGTTGTAGGTTCAGTTCCAATATGTACTGCAATTTTGTTTACAGTTGTGCACAGCTTTACCCAAAGGAAGTTTATGTTGTTGTAAATAAAGGTGTATTTATTCTTTTGCACAATGCTGTGAATAAATTAGAATTGTAAAGAGCAAATGCAGTAAAAATGTGAAACATATATATTCAGTGTCTTGTACTCAGATACCTCACTAAATGCAGTGGTGTCTAACTTTACTGTAGTTTTCAAATGGCTGTGCAAATAGTATATAGTGCTGTCTTGAGCGTTTTCAGGAAGTGTCACCAAAATCTGACTTTTTTGCATTGGAAAAATGTACAGAGTAATCTGTCATATGAAAACATGACAAAGTCATTTGACTATCTTGTTCATAAACAATGGTGGCAGGACTTTTCATCTTGATGACACTGACACTTTCATTGACATGAATACTTGCTTTTGAGGAATGAGCTTTCCATTTTGAGCAAGTGACGCACTTTTGCAGGTTATCCACTAGGTTTGCATTTTGCACTAATTGTTTTGAGAAATGCATTAACTGTTGTGCAAATGTAAATAGTGTTGTGAGAAATGCACCAAAGCGACTGAGAAAAACTGTAAGAGATGTCAGACAGGCAATGGTCATCAGGTACAAACAGAAGCATGAGGATAATCCAGAAGCGTAGTCGGGTCACAGGCAAAGGCAAGGGTAGGGATGGCTGACATGAAACTGACGTTTCAACACAGTATTGAGATTCCAAAGAGCAAATGTTTTAAAACACTGCACCGAAGCATGATCCGAAACACCTACGTCACATGACTAAAGTGATTTGAAACACCCAGGTTGCGTGACTAAATCAGTTTGAAACACCAGGTCATGTGACTAAAGTGATTCAAAGCATTGGTACATTTCAGAAGCCTTTCGAGACCTGGCGAATCTGCGTTTGACCAACAGGGTCAAGAAAAAAGTCTAACTCATGTAGCCTAGTGGACCGTGGGTACTGCAAGTGTCCTGAGTTCGAATCCCAACTTGTACAAATTATGACATAATGTATTTTAATAATGTATATTTTTTATGAACAAAACAGGACATATTTATTCCCAAAGTGTTCATTCGGATGTCAGACCAATGTTAAAGCAAAACATGTTACAAGAAAAGATTATTTAAAAGCTAAAATCAATAGCTGCATCTCCCTGTATTCGAAGCCATTATTTCTGCATGCTAGTCTGGAACTCTCAACGCTCCACTAAATCACTCGAAAACTCATTTCAACAATGTGGGGTATAATTCCTTAATTTGCTTAACTGTTTCTTTGCTGAAGCTGTTCCAGAGCAATATATATATACAGGGCTTGACATTAACTTTTTTGATCTCTGGCCACGGTGGCTAGTAGTTTTACAACATTACTAGCCACTCGCCATTTTCACTAGCCACAATTGTATTGTTAGGAAAATATATTTTATACACATAAATATGACTTTGACATGCTAAAATTACCTTATTTAGATTTTGTGTTATCTCCACATGCCTCATTCATTTCACTTTTTGTGTCGTGTATGAGCTTGCTAAATGTTCATGAGCTAATGGGTCATGGTTTCATAGTATTACAATTAGTTTTTATTCACATAATTTTCAGAGCTCAAAATGAAGGATTTACCAAATTTATCTCTGACCACACCAAACATAAACAATTAATTATTTCTTACCCACACATTTTAAATGTGTCAAAACAAGCAAAATATAGCTCTATTACTATACTTTTATTTAACAAAACATGTGCACAGTAATCTGTCCTGGCTAAGGTCCCAGATCAGCAGTTAACTACACATGAATGGGGAGTAATCTCCCATTAAAGCAATATTATTGTAAAAAAATGATAATTAAACCACATTACGCAAAAGAAAGCAGGTAAAAAACATATCGTTTGATAATGAAAGGATTATAACGCACACGGTTAACGTTTTGGAACATCCTTATTGTCGAACCCTGCTATATGAATTATTATCCGGAAAATTATTTTCAACCAGCCAAAGTGGCTGGTGGGAGTGTCTGTCTTACCTGCCACCACTTAAATCTACCCGCATTTGGCTGGTTGGCGGGTGTTAATGTAAAGCCCTGTATATAGTGCTGAGCCTAATTGAGTACACCCCATTTTAAAAATGAATATTTGATCCATTTCTCAGTAAATATAAACAATGTATTTTAGTGCATTTAAAAACCAAAACAGATTTATTAAACAGATATATTTATTAAAATAATATTTTAGTCACCAAACATATTTAGAAATTGAAAGATAATACAACTAAATTCAAGAAAAATATTGCAAAAAATAATTGCAACCTACAACATTTTAACAAAATTTTTCATGTTTTTTGCTTCTGTTGATTTTCCCTCTTTTTTTAAATTTGCATTTAAATATTTTTCTATAACATATAAATTTGGGTGTACTAGTTTTTTGGACCATTATCGTAAGTAATTTGTGTTAAATAAGATCCAGATTTGGCTTCATTACTGACTAATCTAATGTATATGCACAAATATATACTGTATAGCTTCCTATTAAAGAATATGAATTTAAAAGATAGATTTGTGAGGGGTGTACTTATATATGCTGAGCACTGTATATATAAGAACATGTGAACAGCCACAGGTGTTATAACAAGTGCTTCTGGATTTGTACATTGGGGTAACACTTCATTTTAAGGTGACTGTGTTACATTGCTCCATGTACTTTCTATAGTAATTACAATTAATTTTGCATAATTACAGTACATGCAACTAACACTAAACATAACCCACATTTTACTCTAATACAGTAAGTATATGTAATTAATTACTATTACTTAGTAGTTAAATTAATAGTTACACTGCAACAATGACATCTTAAAATAAAGTATACGTTGTATTTTTTGTATGCAGTGACTTGTAATGTGATATAAAAAGATGACTATCATGTGGCTTTAATAGTGAAGTTACAAGTAAAGCTTTGTGTTAATTATTGAAAAAATATTATGATAATAATCTATCAAGTAACATATCACTTTACCTCGTTACTTGAAATCTGTAACGCACTCCACAGGAAGTGTTTGTTTTCATCAAAAACAGAAACATACCGCCTGAGCTCTAAACTTTGATCACAACTCAGCTTTCGGGAATTTTACATCGCACCACTTTCTAAGCTCCTTTGAAAGGTTTGAAAATGCTCCTCGGTAATTGCTGAGGATATGGCTTGTCAGATAGACCCACTTTCACAAAACCCAATTTTCCATGTACAATACCTTTCATCTGCACAACTGTGCCTAGCTTTCAGCTGTGGACAAAAATAAAATGAATTATCATAAATATACGACAGAGAAAGCTTTTAAATTGCCCTTGTAGGACAAAAAGCCAGTTACATTTTTATAATGATCCACCCGTTCTATAAAGCGATAGGCAGGCTTGCTCCAAGAGAGCCGACATTTCTGTTGTTTTCCATTTTTTCTGCCTTTCACTCTCTCTTCCACATCTCTTTCTTTAAATGCCACAAATGTCATTGGCAGAAAGGGGCAGCATCATTATTGTTATCCTAACGACATCCTTGCTCTCTTTATTAAGCCCTCTTCTAGCTTTCTCCTCCTCCTCCTGACAGAAGTGTTCATTATAGACCATCTGCCTTCTTTCCCAATGTGAAGCGGCGAACAACGAGCCCTCATTCTAAAACTCCTACACTCTGGTTAGACAACCCCACATACCTTCAACTCTCCTGAGTCGATGGGAGTTTTGAAGTCACGAGGGTGAATCCCTGAATAAGAAGGATGTCTTATAAGGCAGGTCAGTCCATTTAAGGTGCCATATACGGCATTGATTCAATAAGTTACATGTGTTGTCTGATATCTAGATATGTAGCTTTAATAAGTTAAAAAAATTAAACAGGTTTTTGCATGCTCATTTATTACCCCATGAAAGACCCCTAGAATCAGACAGTCCTTATTGACCATATTTGGAATGGTCATGAATATTAATGAGCTCTGCTCTGAAGCAGATGAATTCCGCAGTCCAAACACACATCTCAAGCAACACCAACTCAAAAAAAAATTTTGGCTGCTTGTTCTACTTACTTAAAATGAGCTTAAACAACACAATTCTGGAGATTCTTTGGGAGAAACTTAACTTTTTAATGTTCAATCCAAATGAATGTGTGGGAAACCCTGCATTTTTACAGTGTTCCACACCTGGTCTCCAATGCAATCAAGGCAAAGCACAGCATCTGGTCAAACATTCTAGAAAAACACACCGATCATGGAACACCTACATTTAGTGGATAACGTTAGACAGTGTCACTAGACACCCCCCCCCCCCCCCCCCCCCCTTAAAACAGAGGCCCCAGAAAGAGAATCTGCAAAAACATAAATGATAATAATAACATATTAAACTTACCCCCTTCATCTCATCCTTACCCAACTTCATAGTTCAGTACCATTCAGGGCGCCTTGAAAAGCACTAAACAAAAAGTCAGGGTCATGGGAAAAACATTACCAACAAAGCCTTAACTCATCCGTCAATCGGGGAGCAGGATAAAGCATCTGCCATGACACTATCATCGCCTTTGAATATGCCGAATGTCTAGGCTGTAAGGCTGGCAGCAACAATGCCCAGCAGATAAGTTGTTGGTAGGGACTTCGCAGTGATTTAAAAATGTGAGTGGAGTAATGATCTGAAATTTTTTTTTACAACAAGATAGATGCCTCATTATATATATATATATATATATATATATATATATATATATATATATAGTATATATATATATATATATATATATATTGTGGTTTATTTTAGCTAGGGGTGAGTGAGCTATCTGATATAAACAACCAGAGTAGCCTATTTTGCTCCTGAGTTGTGTTGTGGATGAAATTTAAAACCAAAATAATTAACCGTCTAGAGTCACTTATTCCACTTTTAAAGGGTTAGTTAAGCCAGAAATTAAAATGATGTTACTAATTATTATTTACACTCACGTCAACCCCCTGAGACCTTTGTTTCATCTTCAGAATACAAATGAGATATTCAGATGCAATCTGAGAGCTCCTGAATCCTCCATAGACAGCAACGGATCTGACTAATTCAAATTCCAGAAAAGATACTGAAAAATGTCTTCAGTTCAATCAGAATGTTATGAAGCTATGAAAATCCTTTTGTGGACACATACAACTTTCTTATGCATCTCATCTCTCTCTCTCTCTCTCTCTCTCTCTCTCTCTCTCTCTCTCTCTCTCTCTCTCTCTCTTTAGTTTTAGGCTGTTATAAGCTAAGAAATAATGAAAACTGATTTTTAAAATCACTATCAAACTTGTGGAAACTAAAGTAATACAATACTGTGAGGAAGATGATGTTATGCACATGAAAGGCATGTGTATCTGACAACCAAAACAACAATAGTGTAAGTTGACATGTACTTGCAAAGTTTCTTATAGTCAGTTAAATGTCTGTTGAAGGAGCAGTATCAGCAGATATTAAGCAGACACTACTAATACTCAAATGGAGCATCAAAATAAAGTGTTACTTCATTTTTATTTTTTATTTTTAATGCTTTTTATTTACATCAAAGCTTGGCCAGAGCTTTGAGTTTGGTAAAACTGCATCTGACTACTTATGACTTATAAGTATAGTAATAATACTGTAGTAAAATTACCGAGGTTGGGTCGCTTGGTGATTTCCAAAAATCAAAAAAATTTTATTAAGCTGTTAGAATTATCATATTTTATCGATAACCTAGAGAAGATAAAAATAGTAGTTAAATACATTTAAATAATCAATATGCAAATAAAAAGCTATCAGCCTTTATTTTTTTTTTTTGGATTGCGACCCCTGGGGTTATTGCTTTATATTAAAGACACAGTAATAGTTTCGGATGCAGCAGATTTTTTTTTTGGCACCAGGTTAAACTTTCTGACACCTTTACGGCACTTACATACATTAAGTGATGTACACGAGTGATGTTCTCCAAAATTAAATGAAGAATAGACTTGGACCTATTGGTGTGTGTGCACTGTTGCATGCAAGGTTTGTATATTTATAACCACCTCAGAGAATATTGGGGGTCACAAGTCACTGGCATTGTTATTTTGGGGGTCATGGGCTGAAAAGTATGAGAACCCCTGCTTTAAAACAGATTTCAGTTGAATTTTTTGAATTCTAATGGGTCCGATATGTTTTGTAGTTTGCATATGATGGCTCTGTGGTAACACATCTCTAGAACAGAGATTCTCTAAATGTGAAGTTTGACACTGTTTTGGAGCACACTAGCTTATAGACTACCTAAAGACAAACGTATTAATACTAACATGGAAAAAAAAAAGTTATAAGGGTGACTTCAAATGTATATAGGAGGTCCTGCATGGGGCAAAGGTGTCCAGTATGGCGGTGGGTGAGAAACAGATTGTTACCAGTAGTAAAGACAGACTCTTTGGACTGAAGAGGAGGAGTGACATGATGGTGTGATGAAGTATGTAGGTGTGTATGTGACTGTGAGAGCGATATGAATGAGTAGGTGGTTGTGCTCTGTGTTGGTGGGCTCAGGGTGAGAGGGTCATCTTTCCACAAGGTCCGCTCACAGCAAACACACTCCTCCACAAACAGGACTCTTGGCCAATCCCATCTCCGCTTGACTGCGATGTATTTCCAGTATGCGCCTCATTCTAATTTAGCCATTTAAGAGCTGAACAATATGCACTCTCATTCTCATAGAGTTTCCATGCTGTCGATACCCAATGCCACAGCATTAATATGCGAGCACTCACTCAAACACTCATTATATTTCTGATTTTATGCATTAATAGTACTTGTACAAAATGTGTCACTGCTGGGGTTAAATTCTATCTGACAGCTGAACAGAAATGTGAAGTTGTGTGAAATGAGTTCAGGGTGATATTTATGGTTGGTTGTAGAGTTACTTTCAAATGTAACATCATGTTGTGTGCATGTACATTAACATGGCAGAGCGGTTGTATGACATGAAAAAGTCTGTGGGCCCTATCATACACCGGGCGCAGTAAGGCACAAGACATGTTTGGCGCAATTTGTTGCTATTTTCAGACCAGCACAACCCTAATTTTCACATTTTTGTGCCACTTTGTTTAAATAGCAAATCCATTTGTGCCACTTTGTGGATTCATGGGTGTTTCGGTCTATAAAGGAGGTATGTTAAGGCGCATTGTTGGCGTATTGCTATTTTGAGGAACTGAAATGGACAACCCATGCTCATTCTTTAAACGTAGTCCCGTGGATGTTTCTGGAGACCGCAAAATACATCCCAGGTACAAAAACATAGTACCGCTGTGCGAGAGGCCGCTGTGTGTGCTTTTTCGTATCTCAAATGTCTCTCGCGAGTGCCGTTCGCGCGCCCACGCTGTTCTCGCTTAAACCCACCAGAGGCCGCTGTCGACCAATCATCTTCCTGTCTGACTGAATGATTGACTGGGCAACCGGCCAATCGACTGACCCACCCTCCTCCTTCCCTAAACCCAACCAATTTTACCAATTGACCCGCCCACCCACACACTTCCCTAAACATAACCAACGGTTTATAAAAGCCATCCAGAAAAAGAAAAGCCCTCATCTGATTTTTACCATGTTTTCAGATTTTACCACATTCTCACCTTGTTTTTCACTCGTTCATTTAATATTTTGTATTCTGTTTTTGTCTTACCTGATTTCTGGAACCGCTCCTCCCTGGACTCTCTGCGTCTCAAATCCGCCGACGTACACGATGAGCTAACTGGACAAACTGGTTGCAGCGGGAAAGCCCTCCACACGGAGGTAAGCGGTCAGCTGGTAAGCGCCAAAAGGAACGGCATCATACCACCCCATATCGTTTGCTTAAAAAATTAAATGCAGCCATACGTACCTCCGGCTACATAATTCGCTGCCTCCAGAAACGTCCACGGGACTACGTTTTCAGAATGAGCCTGTGTTGGAAATGGACGTGCCATTGACCAATTAAAGCCAGTGGAGAGCGTGTTAGTTGTGCGCCTATGCATCCAAACTCTTACACATTGCTTAATACACACAGGAGGCAATCTTTACATATGAAAAAAAAAATAAAGAATGTAAATGCTACAAAAATTATTATTTTCTACATGAATATAAAAATCACTGCCTCCATGTCTTCTTCTTGATGGGGGCTTTTTTCAGTTTATTCATGACAATTTACATTTTTATAATATTATTAGTAGTAGTATTATTTCTTATATGCATATTTATATTTGTTTTAATAAAAACAAGTTTAGATTTGTCCACCTGTCGGGTGTTGGACCATATGGGGCATAAGAATAGGACGTGTGTTTGGATATAACTCAGTTTTTGACCACACTTCGTTATTATTGTTCATTTATTAATTTGCTGGAAATTAGAACTGAATTAAGAAATAGTTTTGAAACAAATCTTTGTGTTTAACAAACGAAATTAATTATGTAGGCTAATAGATGTCTTCAGTGAAGTGCATACAACACCGTTTCCTTACCCCACCAAAGTAAAGGAGTAAAGAGTAAAAGTAATGTAAAGAGGCCGAATGGAGGAGGCTCATTCTTTATCGTCGCGCTGCAGATGGTTTGTTTAACTGTTTTCTTGCTTGTGAATCATTCCGTTCCACTTACAAAGTCCGCCATGTAGATAGCAAATGTGCCATGGTGCAACACAACTGACTTTTAAAGGGAATGTGAGATGAGACTCTGATTGGTTTAATGCATGTTATGCTCAAAACACACCCATAACTCATTAAGAGAAAAAGCACAACCCAGTTAGACCATGTGCCGTGGCGCAGAGTATATTCTTCCGTCCTTAAAATAGCAAAAATAAATTCTGACACCCTTAATGCGTTTATGCCATGCGCTTTAGATTTTGCACCTAGATCATTAAAATAGAGCCCTTAAAGTTTGAGTTAATCCAGAAGTTACTGAAACTTTTATTTCAGTATGATGATGTACTTCTTACTGAAATGGAAATCTTTTTTTTAACCTCTTTTATTCATAGCAAATTAAAATGGGATGGGGTTTTGAATATTGTGGCTGAAGTCATCAAACTGCTAATAACAGAGAAGGACCGCCACTCCAAATGCAGAAGCAAATGATCAGCCTTCAGTTGAAGTTTACTAAAAACAAACTTTTTTCTTCAGTAGATTCACTTGCACAAATGATTTGTTTACCTAAAGAATAATAATCTGTGTCGGTGCCAATAGCCTAGCACTGACATCTAGCACCAAGATGTTTACAGCGACCCAAATTCGATTCCCGGCTCGAGGTCCTTAAAAAGGTGAAAAAATAAAAAATAAAATAAAATAATAACAATCTGTGCTAGCAAAATAATACAATTTATAATTCACACAAACTTTAATGTGCATAATATTATATGAAATCATGGCTAAAATCGCAATGAAATGGAAACATTTATATTTTACACTGAGATCATTACAGCTAGTGCAACATAAATGTAAAACAAGACTATTTTTGACTTATATCTCATGTAACCTATTTGTGATGACCATAATTAATGACTGATTATGTCTGGGTGGAATCTTGGGATGCATTCATTAGCATTTATGTATAATTAAAAAATTATAGCTTTTAGTAATGATTATCAAAAGTAACAGGATCATTTAACTTACCTGTAGATAATGATTTATTGTAGGAGTAATTATCTAATGCAAATGTCATCCTTATCTCCTAACTGCCACATAATAATTCTCTTGAAAGGTGAAGGTGATTAGGATTCGGAAAATGTGCATCATGGGATTACACGCTATTAAAATAGCCCATTGTTTTGCTCTAAAACATAGGAGTTTATGAAATCGCACAGTGAATGCAGTCTCTTTAATGCACACAGAGAAGAACAAGAAGAATCACATTTGTAGGCAGATTGTTGTTCTCCTCCTAGTTCTCACCTACTTATTATTATTTTAGATATTGTTTTATTTATAATTAAATATAGGTGGTTTTCTGTAAGTGAGAAAGCAGTGAATTTAGATATTTTAGCTGCTGCCCTCGACCAGATGGCAGCATCACCTCCCCTCCCACACACACACACACACACACACACACACACACACACACACACACACACACACCCTCAGCAGAGATGCTCGCTCACACACACCTACACACAGCAGACGCTCTCATGCACCATAATTGGTCCTATCAGTGATCCTATCGATGTATAACCTACTGGCCCACAGCATGTACCAGTAAAAAGACACCATCCAGTCCAGACACGGATCAGAGGTCTTTCTCATTGTGTCATTGTCTCTCTCTCGAGGTTAAAAGATCACCACAGCTAATTAACATGACTTCTGTCATTGAGCGTTTTGTAAGGACTTGATTTGAATGTTTCTTTTCTGTTATATTAAATGAGAGAGAGAGAGAGAGAGAGAGAGAGAGAGAGAGAGAGAGAGAGAGAGATAGCATGAAATCAAATAAATATCTCAGTATGTTTATAAAAATATTCAACCAATCAGAATTGAGTATTTTACAAAGCTTCACTGCAAAAACTCTCTTCTTACTTAGATTCTTAGATTCTCTTCTTACTTGTTTCTAGTCCAAATATCTAAAAAATATTAAATCAACAAGTATTTTCTAGACAAGCAAAAACATTGTCTTGTTTTAAAAAATAATATGCCAAAATTAAGTGAGTTTTTTCTTTAAAACAGGCCAAATAATTTGCCAACGAGGTAATCAAAGTAATCTTGTTTTTCCTTTTCACAAAGGATTATTTTGCTTACCCTATTGGCACATTATTTTGCTTGTAAGGAAAAACTCACTTAATTTTTACATATACAATAATTTTGACAATGTTTTGTTTGTCTAGAAAATGCTTCTTGATTTAAAAGTTTGTAGATATTTGAACTAGAAACAAGACAAAAACAAAACAAAAATCTAAATAAGATAAGCATCTTTTGCGTAGTTTGGAACAGAGAAAAACTTATTTTTAACATTATTTATTCACCTTTAAAAATAGACCTATTGTGAGCTCAGAGGTTGTTAATCGATTGTATTTGCTGTGTTTAACCCATCTGTTCACGTTCATTTAAAATGAAAAAAAAAATTTCAAAGCAAATTTGTGTGTAATAAAGAAAAAACTGCATTACCCATGATGCTGTACAGAAAATGACACCAATCATAGCCGCAGCAAGCAAAGCACACAAAAAGAGATCTTCAGCATTGTCCATCTAACTGACTGAGTCTTAAATCATTCAAACATTTGTGTACTGTACATGGGTGGGTTTAGAATTGTGTATATTTTGTGTCTCCAAGATAAACATTCTTTCAAAATGAAACTGTTTTGAATAATAGCACCAATTATATCAAGGTATCGCTTTAAAAAAAGTTTATATCTGTATTTGAGGACATTTTGTCCAAAAAATATTAACTTAAACACTCTCACTACCCATGACTGTCGTTGCCTCCTGACTTCAATTTTCATAAAATAATTAGATTTAATTTTAATCTTTATATTGTTTGTGTTACTCTATTAAGTTAAATACATTTTCTGTATTATTTGTATTATTGTATATACTGTATGGCACTGATAGAATAGCGGGTGGCACGGTGGCTCGGTAGTTTGCATTGTCACCTCACAGCAAGAAGGTCACTGGTTCGAGTCCCTGGCTGGCCCAGTAGGTATTTTTGTGTGGAGTTTGCATGTTCTCCCTGTGTCTGTGTGGTTTTTCTCCGGATGCTCCAGTTTCCCCCACAGTCCAAAGACATGTGCTATAAGTGAATTGAACAAGCTAAATTATCCATAATGTATGTGTGTGAATGAGAGTGTATGGGTGTTTCCTAATACTGGGTCGCTGCTGGAAAGGCATTCGTTGCGTAAAACAAATGCCGGAGTAGTTGGCGGTTCATTCCGCTGTGGCGACCTCTGAAATAGAGACCTCTGGCAGAAAATTCTGAAAGGTATTAAGGCATGTCATTTATTCTTTCATTAATTTGTACAATGTAGGATACACCAACCGTAGATGAATTATTTGTCAACTCTGTTATTGTGATTTCAGTGAATTTCTCATTCACTTGTTTAATTAAAATATAATATGATAAAAATACATAAAATTCTGTTTTAGATGTGTCACTGCGCCACTGTGACGCCCATTTCAGATTAAGAAAAACTAATAGAAAATGCCTGAAATGTGCCATTTCAATTTTGCTGAGTCAACGTACAGTACACATATTATAATTTAAAATTTTGATATATATTGTTTATATCTATAGATATAAAACCAACATTAAACAAATAGTTATATATTTCTTTATATTTTTAAATTTGTCATACTGAATACTTTGCTGGATGTTTATAAACCTCTTTGATTCTAAATAAAGCTTGCAATGCGATTTAGCTTGCTTAACACTTACAGTACTGTAATGCAGGTTTTTAAAAAAGTGTGAATGGACATTAATTGATTCTATAAATATTCCTTTATTACTTTAAATATAATGTTTGTATTCCATTCATTTCTTAAGTTGTAGTTTTGAAGTTGTGTTAATAACTCCAGTAATTGAGGTCAGTTTGAGTGATGTTTGGTTGAGTTTGGTCATTATATTGAAGCACAAGTGTGTTTAGGGATGGTGACTTTGGAGATTTGATTGACAAATGAGGGCTTTATATTTAATGAAATTTAGATGAGTTTGATGGAGGTGATGCTGATAATTTTACAGGTCTTTTTCATTTTTCCATTTGCTGAGGGTTCAGTCCTGCTTCTGCCCTGCTGAGATTATTTGAACCACTTCAATGTGCCCTAGAAATATTGGAGCATGTTTTGCAATTCCAGCTAATTCCAGAATTTGACACTAGATTGACACTGGTTTGGTTCTGTCGACTGCTGTCATTTAATTTTTATATTAGGGTCAAATAAAATATATATATATATTTTTTTTTATACAGAATTTCTGTATTGAGGGAGTTGATTAGCATTCACGAGGCTTTAATATCTGAGCCGTTCAATCCGGCCCTCCACTGGATTCCATAGTGTGTGACAGTCGTCTGTGCGTGACAGCCTTACTGGCTAATCGAGTGAGCACACTTTCGTACTGCCCAATCAGAATTGCGCAACCGAACTTTGCGGAACGCCCACAATAACAAACAGGAAAGCGCAAACGGCTACACGAGGAGCGTCTTGCTAAAAAGCAGGGGCATAGATTTAGCATGGACGAAGGGGACGCGGAGGGGGACCAACTATTGAAATGTCCCCACCAATAATTTAATTCACTCAAAAAAATCAGGCTGTCAATATTAACCTAGACATGTTAACCTAGAAAGGCTGTGCCTTTCCCTGCTGTCATGTGAGAGGCTGTAGCTGCGTTCAGGAAAGCAGTGCCAAAACAGCGCAGGTGAATTTCCCGTGCAAGAATGAGGTGTGTGAGGTCTGTGACACACACAGGTGAGGATGGCGGGAGCAAAAAAGGACATAAAGAGCTTTTTTCAATGAAAAGTGTAAGTCACATAAACTCGAAATATACTTTTAATATACAAATTTATTATCTTTCATTACACACACACACACACACACACACACACACACACACACACACACACACACACACACACACACACACACACACAAATATAAGTACAATTTCAGAGATGTTTGCTAATATAAGTTAATATCTTTTAAGCTCCTTTTTTAACAAACACTCACTGCATTTTAGCAGTAAGAAGCTAAAATACAGATTATTGAATTATTGACTTGACTACAAAATTAAATCGCAAATCAAAATCGCAATATCTGTCAAAAAAAATCACAATTAGATATAAAACTAATCGTGATGAGTATTGTGAACTTAATCCATTTGAGTACATGAAACCATTTGAGCACAGTTAATAAATTAAGAGAACTCATACCAATTGATTACTGTAAAACCCAATAAGGTAAAAATAGGCTCATTCTGAAAATGTAGCCTTATATACATTTCTGGAGATTGCAAATTATGTATCCAGAAGTACTTATGGCTGAATTTTGTCTTTAAAATAAACATTATGGGGCGGTATGACGCCATTTCTTTTCACGCTAGGAGCTTTCCACTTACCTCCGTATGGACGGCTTTCCCACTGTAATCAGTTTGTCCAGTGGCTTGCAACGTATGTCTGAGGATACAGAGAGGAGTTGACCACGATGACGGGGTTTGAGTCTGGTGAAGAAGGCTTCCAGAACGCAGTTAAGACAAAAACAAAAGCCAAAAAAATAAATAAACAAGTAAATAAAAGGATGAGAATGTGGTAAAATCTGAAAACGTGGTAAAAATCAATTTTTTCTTTTTCTGGATTACTTTTCAAAACACGGTCGGTTGGGTTTAGGGAAGTGGTTGGGCACCTGTCCAGCGGTGCTTTTTAAAACACTATCGATTGGGTTTCAGGAAGGGGTGAGTGGGGGGATCGGTCAGTCAGTAAACAGAAGCCTGTGGTGGATTTACGCGAGAACAACAGGTGTGAATGGCACTCGCAAGAGAAATTTGAGTACAGATTCGCAAAAACAAAAACTGCACAAAAAAACGTAGCTCCTGGGACGTATTTGGCACTCTCCAGAAATGTATATAGGGCTACGTTTTCAGAATAAGCCTGGGTTGCAATAAGGTAAGGCAGCTCAAACCGTTTGAGAAAACCACCATTTAAGTTCAAAAACTAATCATTATGAGTACTGTGAACTTACTCCATTTAAGCTGAAGTAAGTGTTACATATTAAGTAAATGTTGATTGAGCATTAATGATGAATGTAATTAGTTGTAATTAATCACTTAAATAACTCATCTTCATCACTGATTTCAAAACTCTTTTCGAATGAGTAGAATTAACTTGCTGTAAATTTTAAGTTAACCATGTACAATCTTTTCATTTAGTAAATGACTAATAAGTTTTAGAGTGTACATGGAACATTTTCCAATGTAATTCCACTTTTTTCCAAGCTGTTGTAGTGTGGGTGTTGCTCCGATTTATTACTACGACAAAACATGCATTCAACTGCATGTTTAAATGAATATATTTAACAGATTGTTAAAACTAAAGTTCTTGTTTACATATTAGTAATTGGATTTGTCTTCATTAAGAGGTTTTAGGTTGTACTGTGTGTCCTCCAGAAATAAACTAGCATCTGTTGCTTAAAGGACTGGCTCTCATTTGTAGTTCTGGACAGCTTTTTTTCAGATTGACAGTTGATGTCCACTCTACTGCTCAGGCGAGAACCGGCCTTCTGTGAGGGACAGCAGAACCAGGTTATCCACGCAAAACAAACACACATTTACCGCCACATTGACTGAGACCCCTCAATCTTAGAATAGATCAGAAACACAGCCTGTTATTTAAAAAAATGACTCAATAATTCAGATTCTCTTAACATTTGGTTCCACTTTACTAAGTCTGTAATTACTGTAGTGTTAGGATTTATAAAGTGCAAAACGTATTTGTGTCTTAATTGATAGAAGTTATCATAACCAGTGTTGGAAAATTTGCTTTAAAAAAAAAAAGAAATTCACTGCTAATTATAATTGCGTTCAAATTATTTTATAATCATTATGTCTGAGAAGTGGTGACGCAGTGGCGCAGTAGGTAGGGCTGTCGCCTCACAGCAAGAAGGTCGCTGGTTCGAGCCTCGGCTGGGTCAGTTGGCGTTTCTGTGTGGAGTTTGCATGTTCTCCCCGTGTTCGCGTGGGTTTCCTCCGGTTTCCCCCACAGTCCAAAGACATGTGGTACAGGTGAATTGGGTAGGCTAAATTGTCTGTATGTGTGTGAATGAGTGTGTGTGGACATTTCCCAGAGATGGGTTGCGGCTCGAAGGGCATCTGTGCTGTGGAATGAAAGCCGAAAAGAAAATGAATGAATGAATGTCTGATAAGTAATTTATTTACTCAATAAGGAGTTGAATTTGACTCAATACTACTTAAAATCCCTATAAATCTCAAAGCATAGATAATAGAAATTAAAGGTTTAATTTTTAATGCTGAGCCAAACACTGCTTTTTTAGCATAATAAAAAAAATACTTAAGCATTTTTAAGTGCAAAAAAGTGAAAACATTATGAAAACCTGAAATATAACACCAAATATTGTTGTTTACAAATTTCTCAAATGTGTATTTGTCTGAAAAATGTTACTTTCATTAGATAGAATTCATTCATTTTCTTTTCGGCTTAATCCCTTTATTAATCTGGGGTCGCCATAGTGGAATGATCCGCCAACTTATCCAGCACATGTTTTTACGCAGCGGATGCCCTCCAGCTGCAACCCATCTCTGGGAAACATCCATACACACTCATACACTACAGACAATTTAGCCTACCCAATTCACCTGTACCGCATGTCTTTGGACTGGGCGGGAAACCGGAGCACCAGGAAGAAACCCACGCAAATGCAGGGAGAACATGCAAACTCCACACACACGCCAACTGACCCAGCCGAGGCTCAAACCAGCAACCTTCTTGCTGTGAGGCGACAGCACTACTTACTGCGCCACTGCGTCGCCTGAAACATAGAATTATTTAGTGAAATACATTTGTAATACAAAAGATATTAATCTGCTAATATATGAATTAATCTGCTTCTCTGAATTTATATTCAGCTTGCTAGGTTTATGGCTTATTATAACACTTATTATAACACAGGATTTTAAATAAATAGATGTCTAAAATGTACTTACATTCTGCTGCTAAAAACATGGATGGACATTAATTGATTCTATAAATAAACCTTTGTTACTTTTAATATAATGTTTGTATTCCATTCATTTCTTAAGTTGTAGTTTTCAAGTTGTATTAATAACTCCAGTAGTTGAGGTCAGTTTGAGTGATGTTTGGTTGAGTTTGGTCATTATATTGAAGCACTAGTGTGTTTAGAATTTGCTTCTCTGAATTTATACCTTATATTGTCATCAACTAATTTCTTACAAAATTAATAGTTTAAGCATGTGTAATCATCTTGATAAATTTAATCTTCTTTAGCTAAAAAAAAGATTCAGAATAATACAATAGAAAATAGAATAGATTCAGAATAATACAATAGAAATAGAATAGATTCCGAATAATATAAAAATAGAATAGAAATAGAGGTTTATTCTGTGAAATTTAATATATACTGTATGTATATGTATAACAAAACGTCCTGGTTACGTCCGTAACCCACGTTCCCCGAATAAGGGAACGGAGACGTGTGTCTGTAATAAACAGACTTTTGGGAGTGCGTTAGACAACCAATCACTTCTGAAGATAAGAAAACGGGCCAATGAAATGCCAATTGAGTTGGCGGAGCTGAGCTCCACAGCTGAAACTGATGAGCTCATCAAGGCTATACTGTATAAGTCAGCTGCTGGAGTCAGCTCCTCAGAATTTGCCTGCTGAAGAGCCGATCACTCAGCTCCCAGCTGGAGACTCGGGTGCTGTGGCAGTGGAGACACACGTCTCTGTTTCCCTTATTCGAGGAACGTGGGTTACGGACGTAACCAGGGCGTTCCCCTTCATAGGGAACTCCAACGTGTGTCTGTAATAAACAGACTTTTGGGAGACCGTATGGAAAACGCCACAGCAGCTAAGCCCGTCACGCTCTTGATGTGCAGTTTGCCAAGCAATGCGTGAGCGCACTGACATCACCAAAAGCGCAACCTTCCAACGTCCCCTAGGCCCAAAAAATTACCATTATATGGGAATAATATGATTTAGATCAGGGGTCGTAAATGTGCTTTTACCTAGCTAATATAGACTAGGGATTTTAAAGATACGACAGCATGTTGGGAAAGCGTGCCAGTCCCCGCAGGGGGAGGACGCTGCGGAGACCACCTGCTACCCAGAGGGGGAGACTTGATGGTAATAAGCATATGGACTAACCCTATTGAGGGGAAGTGCTACATATGATAAGCTGGTTAGCAGTTAGGGAAGACACGGGTCCGCCTGAAAAGGGGGAACACACCGTGGTAAATAATGCATATGACATCACCAAAACAGGGGAATGCACATAGCTGGCACCGAACCTCAGTATGCGGGTAGACCAGATGGGCATACCGGACAATACACTGAGCCATGCACTTGATTCCTCCGCTGAGTCAGGTGCTGGGGGCCTCTGAGGAATTCTCTAGGGTTCACCTGAAAAGGGAAACTTACTAGTAGAATAGAAAATGCGCACGCATCTCCGGGTTAGGGAGCCTGGCGCAGCAAGCGTTTATTGACACCGAGCTTAATTTCCTCTCGATTGACTGGGGTAACCAGTAACCGGCAGGAAACTGACTCCACTCGAGGATATAATCTCGATAATGTGTTAGGTGCCGCCCAGCCCGCAGCTCTACATGATCTGTTAAGAGGCGCTGTGTACTCACGCCGAAAAGGGGGCACCGCTTATTATATTATTATATTATATTATTATTATTATTAAGTGTGCTCTCTCTCCCGGGGGACACAGCTCGCCCTGGCACATGAAGTGAGGGTGATGGCATAAATTAAAAATGGACCAACCTCTATTTTAATACAGCACTTCCCTTCTGCTGATCATAATAGAATCACAATAGCTGTTTATGCTTACATGTCACGTTAAGCGCAGTGCGCTGACATAGCAACGAAAAGGCTGAGTCTGCCTCCTCCGCAGACAGTGCTTGCAGGCTCACCACCTAATAAAAAAGGGGCGGTAGAAGCCTTGGCACAAAGTGGACCGAGGTCTCAGGTAAACGTGAGAGTAGGTCGGTCCAATTACTGGCACAATTCGCTGACCGAAAATGCCACTGGAATCCTAACCCTCCTGATACCAGCGCGATCAGCAGAGCTGCCTAAGGACAGAATTTTATGGATACTGATCGAGTGGCTCAACGGACCTATCATAACCGCTGGGGTTAGAGAGATCCCAAGAGGGCCAGAGAGGGGGCGGGGATGGATTAACATCACGCGCCACGCGCCTCTGAGAAAACGGCTGAAGAGGTTATGCTTTCCCAGCGCGCTACCATCTGCATTAAAAACGCGGATGATCGCACGCCAAACCGTCAGTGTGGAGGGAGACAGCCAGTGCTCCAGCTATCCTGAAGGAAGAAAACACAACACTAATCTGGCATGTCCGGGGGTTTTCTCAGAGAGAATTCCCACACAACGAATAGACTCCACTGCAGAACATAGGCATACCTAATAAGGCGCTCTAGCCTGTAGTGACGGTGTCAACTATCGCACTGATAAGTCACCTAAGTCCACCGCGCTCTGTCTAGAAACCATCCAAAGAGGTTCCAGAGCCCTGCACGGGTGCCAGAGGGTGCCCGTCCCAGAAAAAGGAAGTACTTTTTCCGGGGAATTCATCAGGGAGGGCCATCACGAGGAGTGTGAGTCTGGAAACTCGGGTCCGGTTGGGCCAGAGAGGCGCAACGAGCGAGACCCGCTCCTCGTCTCCCCGACCTTGCACAGTGTCTGTGCGAGCAGGCTCACTGGGGAAAGAGAACGCATATTGCGTAACCCGAGGCCAGCTGAGAGCCAGCGCCTTTGTGCAGCGCAGGAAAAGCAGCCAGCGAAGGGACAGTACTGGGGTAGAGTCTCCGTTCTCCCGGAAACATAGCTGTCCTGAGAGCTTGTAAGCTGGCATGGAGGGCTTGTACAGAATATGAACGGCGCGCAGCTTTTAGCCGCAAGACTCCGGAGGAGCGGATGGTGAGCGAACTGAGACATGCTGCAGTGGCGCACACCGCCTAAACGGTTGATGTGCACCATCGCAGCCATGCTGGCCATCCTAACCAACATGGGTTTTCCCCTCCTGCTTCGGTAGTGACCGGCGGAGAGCGAAAAACAATGCCAACAGCTCCAGGCAGTTGAAATGCCAATGCAACCGGGGTCCGATTTACGAACCTGCAGCTGCATGCTCGATGCACACAGCCCGCCAGGCCATACTGGAAGTATCTGTCAAAATGACAGCATAACTGGACACTTGTTCTAAGGGCACTCAGGCCCGTAGAAGGCAAGATCCATCCAGGGGTTGAAGGTGCGGAGACACAGCGTGGTGACGTAAACCCGGTGCCTCTTCACGTGCCATGCCCATCTGGGGACCCGATCGCGAAGCCAGCGCTGATATAGTCTCATATGAACAATTGAGCGGCGTGATAGCGGCTACAAATGTCATATGCCCCAGGAGCCTCTGAATAATTTCAGTGAGACCAATATAACTGCCGAATTAATCAGACAGGACAGCGCCAGCCCAGCAATAAGAGCGCACCGCGATGCAGAACGAGTCCAGCTCCAACACGAGATGAGAGAAGCTCTGCCCAGGGGAGAGCCTGCTCATACTTGGTTGACCTGAAACCCGAACACGCCGAGGTGCCAGAGCACCAGGTCCCTGTGCATAATCGATCAGTTCAGAGATCTAAATAATAACAGTCAATGAATAATCAAAAATGCAGATGCGCATGCGCCAAAGAGGCACAGGGCATCCTCCACGCATGAAAACAGGGACAGCCCGAATGGGAGGACTGTTACCTCCATGTTCGGCCCCCCATCGAAAACCGGAAAAATCACAGTATAAGGAGGGAGAGAGCGAGACATGGAGCGAGCGTCCTTCAGGTCTATAGCTGCAACCAATCCCACGGACGGACGCACTGGGGGCTCGGCGCGTTCACTAGCCATGGAATGGACTGGGACGGCGGAGCCTTTTGGAGCCGCAGGAAGAGCGCACTCGGCGAGGAACAGCCAGCGTGGACGGGTCTGATGGGGATGACTCATTGCAACTCTACAACACATACATCAAATAATCATTGGAAAAGCTCTTACTGTAGTATTTCTCATAAACATTATGTGAGATCTGGTTCCTTCATGTCTGTCACTGTGCTGTTTATCTGACGCATGCAGCCGGAGATTGAGGCACACTCTGACAGGCACGTGGGAACAGTGGGCGGGAAGAACTAGCATTAAAGGCAACAAAAACAGCTACATTGTGTTCAGAGCAGAAAATCCAATATTCTGAAAGGTATAATAAATAATCTGATGAGTGTTTTGAGCTGAAACTTTACAGACACATTCTGGAGACACAAAAGACATCTTAAAATCTTGAAAAAGGGGTAAAATAGGTGCTCTTTTTAAGTCATTACACTCAACACTGACCATAAACCACATCCTTGTGCTCCATATCCAACCACAGCATGAAGAGTTACTTGTTATCTGGTTCGACTGAAAAACTGCACAAACATGCGTACGTGTACACAAACAGACCGCCAGCTCCCTCTGTCCACCAGCCCCCTTCTGCCTCAAATCCTCTCAGATCACTCTACCCAGCAAGTCTCCTGTTTGGACAGCAGCGTGAGCCCTGTCCCTGGTCCAAAGCCACGGCTTCCTCCCCTCATCCCACCTGTCAGGTGCTCTTGGCTGTTTTAATGGGGGAGGAAAAGGAGGGGGGTGGGGGGTACAGCCGGATCCAGCGCCTGCCTGGCTCTCTGTGCCAACCTTTACGGCTGTCTCTCAGCTCCGCTCCACTTCCTCCAAGCCAAGACTCCCAGCAGGTGTTCTTACAGAATGGAGATCTGTCTGAGCCACTGCGGAGGTCCGGCTCATCTCGTCTTCACTGCTTGTTGTGAGAGACAGAGAGGTCACACATTTCCAAAGTGCATTCACAGAGCTCTAACATGAAGGAAAAGTTATGTGAGGGTATTTGGAATGAATTAGAATTGTTGGTCTCACTTTATATTAGCTGGGCTTAACCAATATTAATACTTAGATAACACTTACACTGAATTTAATTATTTGTTACAATGTACTTATTGTATAAATAATATATTAATGTTAAATAATTAACATTAATGTTAATAAATGTTTTTACATTGTACTAAATATTGATTAAATCCCTGCATGTAATTAAAACTGTAATTCATTTCTGTAATTACGCTAGTGACCATCCCTTACACCTTAACCCACCCTTAAACCTACCACCAAACCCATATCCAACCATAGGAGAACCAGAAGTGTTCTGCATTACACTATGAACACAGTAAGTATTTATTTTTTGATGCAAGTACATAGTAGTTAAGGACACCTAATATAAAGTAGAAACATTTTTTTTAAAAGCTAATGAGCAATCAAATCTTTGAAGACCAATCTTTATACACCTAAATTTAAAGATAAAGAGCATTTAAAGTGGAAGGTTTGACTGTAATAAGCAGTGAGACTGAATGGATATACATTTAGTCATTTAGCTGACACCAAAGCGACGTACAACTTAAGTCAAGTTAAGCTTTAATGCCATTCCACTACAAGTTTGGACATACAGTGAAATGAAATGTTGTGTCTCGCAGGACCATGGTGCTACATAAATAAACATAATCATAAATATGAAAACGGCGAAGCAGTGGCGCAGTACTTAGTGCTGTCGCCTCACAGCAAGAAGGTCGCTGGTTCGAGCCTCGACTGGGTCAGTTGGCGTTTCTGTGTGGAGTTTGCATGTTCTCCCTGCATTCGCGTGGATTTCTTCCGGGTGCTCCGGTTTCCCCCACAGTCCAAAGACATGTGGTACAGGTGAATTGGGTAGGCTAAATTGTCCATAGTGTATGAGTGTGTATGGATGTTTCCCAGAGATGGGTTGCAGCTGGAAGGCCATCCGCTGTGTAAAACATGTGCTGGATAAGTTGGCGGTTCATTCCGCTGTGGCGACCCCAGATTAGTAAAGGGACTAAGCCGAAAAGAAAATTAATGAATAAATATGAAAACAACACTGGACGTAAGAGCTATTTAAAACCATACCAGTGTGGTAATCTAACAATACTAACTGTACATCTACTATAAATAAGATACATATACTATACATATGAAGCACTTTGGGTCACAAGAGAGCAGCAATATATGAATGCCATTAAAAGTCTTGATTGTTTTAGTTTTTTTTAAAGGAATAATTAGTAAGTGATATTGTTATTCAGTTGTTAATGAGTGTTAAAGAAGCAGATGGGTCCTCTTAAAGATGGCCATAGATTCAGCTTTTCGCATAGAGTAAGACATAATGTACATTCAGCCAATTGGACACTTAATTCTGTGAATAAACCAGCTGGATATACATTACCTGGCTTATTACATGGCCTGCCATAAAACAAAACAATTAGACACAAAACATTGATCTGATTTTAGGCTGAGCTCTAATTATTTATTCATTCATTTATTTTCCTTCGGCTTAGTCCTTTTTATTCATCAGGGGTCACCACAGCGGAATGAACCGCCATCTTATACAGCGGATGCCCTTCCAGCTGCAACCCAGTACTGGAAAACACCCATACACTCACATTCACACACATACACTGCGGCCAATTTAGTTGATTCAATTCAGCTATAGCGCATGTCTTTGGACTGTGGGGGAAACCAGAGCACCTGGAGGAGGTTCAAGGGGAGAACATGCAAACTCCACACAGAAACCCCTCTAATTTAATATCTCTTTTTTTACAAAATGGCTCCCACCAAGCAATTCTGTTTTGTATAGACATCTAAACAGTCTTCTTGGCTAAAACAAAGCTAAATTTAGACTACACATCTAACAATAGTTCAAAAATAGGCAGGTCATCCAATAGACAGATATCACATGTGTAGTCAATCATTCCTGTCTATTGGATGACTAGTCAATTTTTGGATAATTGTTAGTCGATTATTACGGACAGCACAAATTTAGTCTTGTTTTAGCCTGGATGTCTATGTTTGGATCACTATTAGACATTTTTTTTTTTTATTTTGTTATGTATTGATGTATGCAGTTGCAAGATGGCACCCAATAGTCAAAAACAGCAGAGTGACAGATAATACATAAATATATTCACTGGTGGTCAAGATGCTTTCTAGTACTCGGATGAGCCTGTGTTATATTAGTTTATTCAGTTGTTATCATGTAATAACATACCTTAGAATGGCTAATTAGAATCAAGTATTCCAGAGAGCTGTGTAATAACCACAAAAATGTCACAAAAGTTGAGTACAGACAGTGGACTTTAACTTGCAGAACTATGGCAACAGCACAAGTGGCTTTGTTATATCCTCTTCACTGGCTGTTGTGAGAGACAGAGAAGTCACACATTTGCAAAGCACATTTACAGAACTTTTTTTTTCTTTAAGAAAGAGTCATGAAAGCTGAATGTGTGCCTTATTAACATTCATAAAATCGCATAGGATTGAAATTGCTTTGCGAAAGATGGGAATCTCATTATCATGATTACATAAAGCATTGTTTTGCCATTGTTATTTCACGCCATGTGTGGTGGAAAAAAAAGGAAAATGCAATTTGTTGTGCTTGCAAAGTGTTAATGAGGCTAGCAAGCCTTTAGCGAAATGTGCAACCGCTACACTGCATGAAACTGTCGAGAGACCGAACAATTACACAAACGGCACAGCTTTTGAGAATAACAGGCGTCTGTATATCATTATGAGATGGAAGCAATATCGCTTTCATAACAAGTATCAGCTTTAAAAATTAGAGCAACAGATTCAGTTCTGGTTTGCTAATAGATGCCTTGAGAATGGATATACTGTTATGTATGTTTTAGGCCTTATTTCTGTAAAAATAAACAGTATTATAATACAATTAAGACAACAATGATAAAAATATATTAGAATATTTGTGGCATAATTCTATTAGAATGGAATATTCCACACCACAGAAAAGGAAAACACTGCTAAGCTAGGCAAGCTTTGGTTTTTGCTTCTTTTTTATGATTTGTTTTATTAATAGAAGATTCAGATTCATAAACATTTTTCTAACATTAATCTATCGTAACATTATTCTAATATCCCTCAAAGGTTATAATTTGATTCTTTAAAAACTAACATAATAGAAAATGTTTCAACATAGGCTCATTCTGAAAACATAGCACTATTTTTGGAGATCGCAAATTTTGTAGCCAGAGCTACAGTGTGTATGGCTGCATTTCATCTTTAAAACGAACGCTATGGGGCGGTGTGGCGACATTCCTTTTCTCGCTTACCAGCTGACCGCTTACCTCCGTACAAACTGCTTTTCCGCTGTTACCAGTTTGTCTGGTAGCTCGACATGTATGTCGGCGGACTTGAGATGCAGAACGGAGTTGACCACGACAACGGTGTTCAAGTTCGGTAAATAACGGTTCCAGAAAGCGGGTGAGACAAAAACAAAAGCCAAAAAACAAAATAAACAAGTAAATAACAGGGTGAGAATGTGGTAAAATCTGAAAACGTGGTAAAAATCAGGGGGCTTATTTTTTTTGGATTGCTTTTTAAAACACTGCGGTTGAGTTTAGGGAAGAGGGTGAGTGGGTCAGTGGGTGCTTTTTAAAACACTATTGGTTGGGTTTAGGGAATGGGGAGGGTGGGGGGCACAGTCAGTTAATTAGTCAGGCGACAGCTGCCTCTGTTGGATTTATGTGAGAACAGCAGGCGTGGATGGCTCTCGCAAGAGAAATTTGAGATCTGAAAAAGCATACACAGTGGCCTCTAGTGGATATGCGAAAACAAAATCTGCAAAAAAAAAAAACGTAGCTCCTGAGACGTATTTTGCTCACTTCAGGAATGTATATAGGGGTACGTAATTAGAATGAGCCTGGGTTGAAGATGTCACTGGGCAGTTATCTTCGAGTGTTCAATGTTTTGACAACCAAACTCAATCCACCCAAATGTAAAGATATTAAGTGTCAGACAACATAATTGCAGTGTGTGCTTATATTGTGCCATAGGGTGTGGATGATAATATAGTTGTACTTGTAGTGAACATGCCTTTATAATCAATATTATTAAAGTCTATAAACACAGCAGGAGAGTATAGTATGTCTCTCTTCAGTTATTTAAGATATGAAAGTAACAGCCAAACTCACATCTTGTGTAAATGGAACCATACTGTATCCCGTGTTACACAACACTGTTAAACTTTGCCACATTTTACAGTTATTTACTGCAAAAACAGGCAGTAAAATACCACATGCATTCTTTAAAGTTCACTACTGTAATATGCACTGCATTGTACATTAACTTATGCATACTTTTACAGTAACTTACTGCATATTTAAAATTTGCAGTATTCTACTGTAGTTGAAGACAAACATGAGACAGTCAATGAAAACGTATTACAAAATGTATTTAAAATAAATTGATAAATGAAAATTAATTTTGTAAACCATTTCAAATAGATATAATAACAATGAATAATAAAAACACTATTGTACGAGATCTCATCACTATTTATTAAATTAGTAAATACAAAAAAATTAAGGTTTTGTACTGCTAGTCTAAAATGTAAATAAATTACAGTTAAAGTACTGTAAAAATGGTCATACTGTAAAATTAAAATCTGGTTAAGGGCATTTTACCTTAAAAAGAATTTGCGGTAAGGCTATTTTACTGTAAAATTAAATTGCAGTAGGGCTCCTGCTACTGTAAAACATATTTACATGTAAGTTACTGTAAAGGGGCAGTTGTGGTACACTGCAGGCAACTGTGCTCCCAGTAAGTTACTGCAAAAATACAATAAAATGTCTAACCACCAGCATCCAACAATATTGGGCCTAATTTGAGGATTTCAACAAATTTTTGACCTCAGATATCTTCAGTTGTATGGAGTAATCATGATTATTTTACAACTCTCAATTTAGTCCAAGTCTTCCCCTTCCCAAATCATTAATATATAAATATGTCTTAAATGGGCTGTTTCTGATGGGATACTCACAATAGAAAATGAGAATAAGCAGGCTTTTCCCAATGAATGTTGTGTTCTTTTATAGCTGAAAAATGTCACAAAAGTGGACAAAGAAGATCGACTTGCAGAACTATGGCAACAGCATGAGTGGCTTTATTATGTCTCTTTTTTGTTTGATTAAACCACAACATACCTTCTATCTGGCCATAAACTTGAAATAGAATATTCTGATGTAAATAAGTCATGTTTGATTCTGTGAGTTTCTGTGAGATCTCATGTCTGTCAAATCGCCACTGTGAAATTGTTCCCACAGCTGGCAAATGTGTGGTCTCACTGTCTGGCTGAATTGTCTAGTGTCTGCATTTTGAGGATTATAGTGTTAAAAATCTGCTGAAACTCTCCATATGTCTGTTGTATCTCACAAATTCTTGAAAGACAGAAAATTGTCTCATCGTCTAGTGTGTCCTAGGACTTTCAAAAGCACTTTCCTCAAAAGAGTTTAGTTCCACTCTTCCTGCAGTTTATATTCTTGTCCGTGCATGACTCAAATGTTTTAGTGTCCATTACCATATTTAAGTTGCTGTCAGTTCAATAAGATATGAAAGTTGGGTGACCACCTGGTTACTGTTCTGTTCTGTTCTGTTGTGGGACAATATATGTGATCTTGGTGTATGTTATATACATTTATATTACACTTATGACAAAAAAAAAAATCTTAAATTTGAGATTTATCTTCTGAAAGCTGAATAGCAATGCATATTACAATAATAATTATATATTTACGGTAGGAAATGTACAAGATATCTTCATGGAGAGTGATCTTTACTTAACATTCTAATGATTTTTGGCATAATTTTGATCCTTATGTTTTTGTTTTTTTATAGCAGTGCAACGTGGTCCAGGGTCACATACTGTATGTGATTCTGGGGGACATGAAGGAGACATATCCACTACTATTATACTACATAAATATGGATTTACATTAATTGGACCTCCTGTTTTACAGGTATGCCAACGCAATCTCACGGTAATTCGTAACTTTTTGATTTAGTGGCTAATTCGTATGAATTTGTACGATCTAATTCATACAAATTAGTACGCTTTGCTCATCACCCAATGACGGTTGGGGTTAGGGGTGGGGTTAGGTGCCACGCCTCCTTTTTAAAATCGTACATTTTCGTATGACTCAACTCGTACGAATTCGTATACGAATTATCCACTAAACTGACAAAACGTAAAATACTTACGATTCCTCATGAGATCAGGCTGGGTATGCTTGATGATATGCTTTAAATCACTAATAATCTTGTTATTTTCAACTAGCACTAAACCTGCTTGGGTTAGAATGATACAATGTAATTTAATAAAATGTAATGAACTGACTATAACAGACTAGCTAATCACATACAGTATATTAAGATAAATGTGCTGTGGCTGTTCCTTTATTAGAGTAGACTAACATGCATTTGACAGCTTTAGTGATTTTTGAACTTGTATTTCATGTTTGATCTGGAAACTTCTTTTTTTGTTAAATGCTGTGGTTGGTCACTTTTAATGGACTATATGCACAGCTAGTGTTTTTCAGCCAATGATGAACTTCCTGTGAAAGCTTTATGTGACTATTTTTAATTTCATAAGGTTCCTTTACAGCATCAATGTAATGTAATTCAAATATAATCAGTTCAATAGACTTACGCATCCATTTGGTTGTTAAAGCGTAAAAACAGATAAAAGAGTGTTTAAATGCAGGCTAGCGCAGAAATTTGATTGAAAATACTGGGGTAATATTAATTTCCAAATTTTAAAGACATGGCGCAGAAAAATATAATTTAATGCAGTGCTTCTTGTATGGTCTGATACCCACTTTATATCGTATCACAGCCAGGCAGTGAAGATTGCTGTTTTTTTTTTTTGTTTTTTTTTAAAGAAAACAGATCTTAAACGCTGTGATTTTGTATAGGATGGCAATTCACCGGAAGCCCTGGGGCTGGCTGACTGAAATTTAAAGCCTGTGTGCATATACCCCATTCACACTGGTTCCTTTGTCTTCTTCACAGTCATCAACAGTAGGTATAAAAAAAAAAAAAAAAACATAACAATTACTGTAACTAGTGGCTTATTACCTGCCTATTATTAAGATGCTGACAGTTCATTAATATTATAAAGTACATATTCTGCATTATCTTATTCTACATTCCTTATAAACTCAACTATGAACTCAATAACTATTCAAAAGCAGCAATTTGGAAATATATTGAGACAAATGTCATAGTTCATTTATTTGACTTTAAAATAAAGTGACCAAAACCCTCACTACTGTATAAGTACAATGAATGGAAATTGTTTTGATCTAAAATATGATGGCATTATGTGCACATAGATATTTTGTTTAATTGTCTTTATTATTTATCCATGCCTTTGTAGTGTGGCTATTAAAAAAATAGGATGTGGACAGAATTTGAATGATTAAAACCTTGACAGACATAGGACCAAGCTCCATATTCTGGGACTCTATGGTCCGACTATTTAACAGATGAACCGTGTCTCTCTAAATTTCTTGTAGCATCAACTGTCATAAGATTTACTGTAATATGAACAACACCATTTTATCTATTTATATATTTATATTACACTTACACTTTGATTCCAGTTGATATTCATGCCTTAGCAAAATAAATATGCATACTAAAATATACATAAATTTACATAAAACATACATTACAGTACAGAAGCAACTTGAATACTGTAAACAAGCTGTTGTGTGATGTGTTGAGTTCATTTTAATTTAGTTTTCAGCTCTGTAGCTGGTCATTTTTTTTCTTTTTCTTTTTTGTGTGGGTGAAAAGGTGAGCAGTCCATTTGGTCAGGCTGGGAGTGTTCTTAGACCTGGTTTAATCTTTTTTCTTTCAGCAAGGGCAAAGCTCAGATCAAGACAGATCCAGATTAGAAATATTAGGAACAGAAAAATCTCATTCCGCCAGTTTCTCTTAAATCTCACCTTCTCCCTTGCTGCCTCCGAACATCCTGTGAACAGCGTTTCCAGGGCAACATCCCTGGTGGCCAGCAGATGTAGGGAACGGTGATTGTCCAAAACGGAGAGACCTCTTCCCAATCTGCTGTGACAAGACAGCTGCCAGATGTCCTATTAAACACGCTTTTCAAGCAGTTCATTCAGTATCACTACGACAGACAGACAAACAGACAGACAGACAGACAGACAGACAGACAGACAGACAGACAGACAGACAGACAGACAGACAGACAGACAGACAGACAGACAGACAGACAGATACAGGGGTGCCTGCAGGATTTTATTCCAATTAAGGTACGCACATATCCAGCACCACCCCAGCCCATCAGCTATTATTCTTATTTCAATCTCAAGAAACACTGATGCTTACTGCCAAAGACTACATTATTTAAGGGCATTCGTTACATTAATAGGATCAAACTTATGATTCCTTTTTATTCATTCATTCAGTCATTTTCTTACTAGCTTAGTCCCTTTATTATTAATCTGGGGTCGCCACAGCGGAATGAACCGCCAACTTATCCAACATGTTTTTATGCAGCGGATGCCCTACCAGCCGCAACCCATCTCTGGGAAACATCCATACACTCTCATTCACACACTATGGACAATTTAGCCTACCCAATTCACCTGTACCGCATGTCCTTGGACTTTGGGGGAAACCGGAGCACCCGGAGGAAATCCACGTGAACGCAGGGAGAACATGCAAACTCCACACAGAAACGCCAACTGACCCAGCCGAAGCTCAAACCAGCGACCTTCTTGCTGTGAGGCGACAGCACTAACTACTGCGCCACTGCGTCACCCTGTTTCCTTTTTAATATTAAGATATTTTCTTTGAAATCTACATTTATATTTTCCTGCAAGGGTTGCTCCAACACTCCCTCACCTGAACTTGTCGCGAGAGAGATGGAGAAAATGAAAGCACGTCAGCACCAAGGAAAAATCAGATGCTCAAGATGTAATCTTTAAAATGATGACATATTAAAAATGTGCAAATACAGTATATGACAGAGGTTTGTGATACAACAATTACAGAAAAGCATTAATTAAATCCTTACTTTCACTGAACGAAACAAATCATCCTCTCGCACAGTTGATTAGCCTAGTGGACAAAATGTGCTCAAACAAAAATAAAAAAATATTTATATTTATCAAATATATCGTATCTTTTTCTTGGAAAAAAATTTCTTTTTGAAATGAATTTCGTTTGGTATAATTTGTATCTTAATTTTAATACATGTTTAATAATCAATTTAAATTATGTAAAATAAATAAATGAAAAAGGAGCATTCATTTGCGCACTCTCATGGTAGGTACGCACAGCTGTACGGCTGCAGGAGCCGATGGGTTGGGTAGGTAGGTAGGTAGGTAGGTAGGTAGGTAGGTAGGTAGGTAGGTGGGTGGGTGGGTGGATGGATGGATGGATGGATGGATGGATGGATGGATGGAGAGGGAGGGAGGGAGGGAGGGAGGGAGGGAGGGAGGGATGGATGGATGGATGGATGGATGGATGGATGGATGGATGGATAAATAGATAGAGATTCAGCATTTTGAAATTGTCTTACATTAAACATTGCTAACAATCTCATCAGATTAATGTGCATTTACAGAAATGTGTTCAGTTTCTTGATTGCTTTAATGTATTCTTCAGACGGTTACAAAAGGCTTAACAATCTAATTCAGTGTGAGCTGAAAAGATGTCTGCGCTCTGAGCTACATGCATTAAACATGACACGTAGGGCTGTGTAGATGGTAGTAGCCGAGACTTAAAATGAAAATGCTCTTCACAGGTGAAGACAGGTTGTATTCTGTGTTGAGCCTCACATCACTGTGGAGATTTAAACTTCATTTAAATGGTGACAGGAAGAATGGAGCTGCAAATCCTGCTTTATGGTAAAAAATGGCCAATGTATGAGAGAGAATATTTCATATCCTGACTTTGTTTTCTTTAGATCTGAACAGAATTGTGCTACTGGTCTTAAAGTGACATAAAAAAGTTTGACTCAACAAACAACTTTGACACATAAAAAGTTTTAAAATGTGGTCATAATATGGTAGCACTTCAGTATGGGAATCTATTCTCACATTTTGCTAACCTCTTATAAGTTTGGGTATTGTTTTATAAGTGTACATATTAAAACTGTATCGTGCATGACTACATTCTACATCTTTTTATTTTTTTATAATTTTTTTTTTTAAAGCTGGAAACCTGTAACCATTGACATTTGTTTTTCCTGCAATGGACGTCAATGGTTACAGGTTTGGTATCACTTTATTTTGATGGTCCCTTTAACGCATTTTGTTGAATTTAATTTACATTGCATCTACATACCAACTAATTCTCATTAGATTATAAGTAGACTGTTAGGCTGAGGTTAAGGTTGGGGTTAGGGTGTGGAAGTTGACATGTACTTGCAAAGTTTCTTATAGTCAGTTAAATGTCTGTTGAAGGAGCAGTATCAACAGATATTAAGCAGACAGTCTACTAATACTCAAATGAGAATTAATCGGCATGTACTGTAGTTGCAATGGGACTTTTAGTCAACAAAATGTGCAATATGGACCATCAAAATACAGTCTTACCACAGGTTTTCAGCTTTCTTTAAAATATATTCTTTTGTGTTTAACAGAAGAAAGATTTAAAACCACTTGAGGTTAAGTAAATAGTGAGTTTTGGGTTAAATATCCCTACCTCACACCTTAATGTAACTGCTAAAACAATTAACAACTTTACTAATTATTAAAAAGTAGAGATTTGTATATGTTTATAATGGCAAAATCATAGTTAAAAGATTGTGCAGCCTAAAAATACATTTCTTACGTCTGTTGAACACAAATAAAGATATTTTGAAGAATGTTGGAAATACACTAACATGCATAGCAGAAAAAAAACTATTGTCTATATATATATTGTCTACCTCTCAAAATATCTTTTATTATGTTCAACAGAAGAAAACTTTTTTGGGGTGTTCTCCCTTTAATGGTGATTATGTGTTTCCAATTTTAAAAGGTTTCACATAATTGTAATTATCAATTGATATTATCAATAATGACGACGCAGTGGTGCAGTAGGTAGTGCTGTTGCCTCACAGCAAGAAGGTCGCTGGTTCGAGCCTTGACTGGGTCAGTTGGCGTTTCTGTGTGGAGTTTGCATGTTCTCCGTGTATTTGTGTGGGTTTCCTCCGGGTGCTCCAGTTTCCCCCACAGTCCAATAACATGCGGTACAGGTGAATTGGGTAGGCTAAATTATCCGTAGTTTATGAGTGTGTATGGATGTTTCCCAGAGATGGGTTGCAGATGGAAGGGCATCTGCTGCGTAGAACATGTGCTGGATAAGTTGGCGGTTCATTCCGCTGTGGCGACCCCAGATTAATAAAGGGACTAAGCCGAAAAGAAAATGAATGAATGAATTATCAATAATTATTAATTACACTCACCGGCCACTTTATTAGGTACACCTGTCCAACTGCTCGTTAACGCAAATTTCTAATCAGTCAATCACATGGCACAACTCAATGCATTTAGGCATGTAGACATGGTCAAGACATGGTCTGCTGCAGTTCAAACCGAGCATCAGAATGGAGAAGCAAGGTGATTTAAGTGACTTTGACCTTGGCATGGTTGTTGGTGCCAGATGGTTTTTGAGTATTTAAAAAATTGCTGATCTACTGGGATTTTCACCCACAACCATCTCTAGGGTTTACAGAGAATGGTCAGAAAAAGAGAAAATATCCAGTAAGCGGCAGTTCTGTGGGCGCAAATGCCTTGTTGATGCCAGAGGTCAGAGGAGAATGGCCAGACTGGTTCATGCAGATAGAAAGGCAACAGTAACTCAAATAACCACTCGTTACAAACGAGGTAATCAGAAGAGCATCTCTGAACGCACAACACGTCAAACCTTGAGGCGAATGGGCTACAGCAGCAGAAGGCCACACCGGGTGCCACTCCTGTCAGCTAAGAAGAGGAAACTGAGGTGACATTTCACACAGACTCATCAAAATTGGACAATAGAAGATTGGAAAAACGTTGCCTGGTCTGATGAGTCTCGATTTCTACTGCGACATTCGGATGGCAGGGTCAGAATTTGGCATCAACAACATGAAAGCATGGATCCATCCTGCCTTGTATTAAAGGTTCAGGCTAGTGGTGGTGGTGTAATGGTGTTGGGGATATTTTCTTGGCACACTTTGGGCACATTAGTACCAATTGAGCATCGTGTCAACGCTACAGCCTACCTAAGAATTGTTGCTGACCATGTCCGTCTCTTTATGACCACAGTCTTCTGCTGGCTACTTCCAGCAGGATAACACGCCATATCATAAAGCGAATCATCTCAGACTGTTTTTTTAAACATGACAATGAGTTCACTGTACTCAAATGGCCTCCACAGTCACCAGACCTCAATCATATAGAGCACCTTGGAATGTGGTGGAATGTGAGATTCACATCATGGATGTGCAGCCAACAAATCTGCAGCAACTGCGTGATGCTATCATGACAATATGGACCAACATCTTTGAGGAATATTTCCAGTACCTTGTTGAATCTATGCAACGTAAGATTTAGGCAGTTCTAAAGGCAAATGGGGTCCAACACGGTACTAGTACAGTGTACCTAATAAAGTGACCAGTGAGTGTAAAACATAAATACAATTGGTATTTGACTAGGTTATGTAACAAAAGTGAATTTTGCCTTAAACAGCCAAATAATATATTAATAGGCTACATTATAAGGTCATTTATAAGGGACTATGCATACCTTAGAATGCTTTAAGTAAGCATTATACATACAGGCACCATAGATAGTATTACCATATATCCTATTAAAATATGTAATATCAAATCTAAATGATTAATTATATTGCATAAATAATAAAGGATTTATGAAATACATTTCTAGAACTAGTAAACAAAACCACTTTGAATCTTATTGTTGAATAATTTAACTGTAACCACACTTTTCAAAAGAAACTAGCTTAACTAAATATCTAAAATAAAGCATTCTGCCCTGACAGTTCACATTTCCTTCATATATTTAATGATATCTATAACACTGTAAATATGAATCCACAGTAGGCTGCTTGGGGAGATGCTGAAGATCAGAAAGCATCATTCTAAGCGGAAAGGGGCTGGCGCTTTAATCAAAGAGCTCTCAGCATATTCTAGTAGGTGCTACAGCCAATCGCAGCGCTGCTGAGTTCTGATTGGCTGGGATGTGGGGGATGTCTGACTTCCATCAGTAAGGGGTTACTCTCTCTCCGCTCCATCCGTTCATTCAGCCCCCACAGTCAGCAAAACACACGTCAGAGAGCGCAGGTCCACGGCAAGCAAATCCTGCAGAGCAGCGCTGTGTATGTGTGTTCATGTGTGTGTGTGTGTGTCAGGAGGAGGAGGAGAGAGAGAGAGAGACAGAGACAGCATGGACTAGATGCTTCTAAACCACTGCAGGATCACTAAATCTGGGACTGTCACTGGAGGAGGGAGAGAGAAGACATTCAAAGAAGGACGTTTATCTTGCACTACAGTTACAGTATGGAGACTCATCTCTGCTGTCCGCCAGCGGATCAAACTAGAAGCAAAGGACACAAAAGTCAGCCGCCGTATTGACTTTTGAGAGGACGGAGAACATATTTCCCTGACAGTTTGCTCTGAGAAGGTGAAGATTAGGAGTGGATTTTGTTTCTTCTTTCTTTTCTTGTCTCTTCTCCCGTTTCGTTTAATAGCTCAGCTTTTGGGGGCTCTACAAAAGTCGTCACTTCTCTCAGATCCTTCCTTCCCTTCCCAGCATCTTCTCTGCATGCTTTTCCACTGCTCTGCAGGTGAATACACTCATGGTGGATGCCAAGGGAAGGAACATGAAATGTCTGACGTTCTTATTGATGCTTCCAGAGTCAGTTAAAAGCAGGTCCAGTAAAGGCTCCAAAAAGGGGAGTCCCAGTAGCTCGTCCAAGCTGCCCCCGGTGTGCTATGAGATCATCACTTTGAAGACCAAGAAGAAGAAGAAGATGGCAACAGAGATCTTTCCTACTAAGAAGCCGGCATCGGCCACCACGGTGCAGCAGTACCAGCAGCAGAACTTAAACAATAATAACACCATCCAGTGCTGCAACTGGCAGGGTCTCTACTCCACCATCAGGGAGAGGTAGGTCAACTTTAAATGTGTGAGACTAAGAGAGGGAGTCAAGCCAACGGAATGATTAGAAGTCTGTGCAGAGAACATCTGCTGACAAACAGAACATTTTTGTTTTGTTTGTTTTTCCATGATTCAATTGAGTCCAAATGTGTGAGACTACAATGAAGATTTAAATGCACTTTTTTTTTTTAAAGCATTTACACAAGATTACACAAAATTTATTAGTTTTAGTATTTAAGCGCTATTATGCACTGTTTCTGGTGGATTTACAATTAAATATGCTGGTAATGTTTACTCTTTTCATGGAACACAATAGGTTTTACCTCTCAAATAATAGTGGGTACTTGTGGAGTGTTGCTGTCATTAAACTTGATAAAAAAAAATTATATTTCACAAATGATGTTTAACAGAGCAAGGAAATTTTCACAGCATGTCTGATTATATTTTTTCTTCTGGAGAAAGTTTTATTTGCTTTATTTCTGCTAGAATAAAAGCAGTTTAAAAAATTTTTAAAAACCATTTTAAGGTCAAAATTATTAGCCCCTTTAAGCTATATATTTTTTCGATAGTCTACAGAACAAACACTTTAAGATAGAAGTGTCTTGAACATAGTAAAATATGATTTACTGTCATCATGGCAAAGATAAAATAAATCCGTTATTAGAAATGAGTTATTAAACTATTATGTTTAGAAATGTGTTGAAAAAAAATCTTCTCTTTGTTAAACAGAAATTAAGGAAAAAAAATAAACGGGGGGCTAATATTTCTGACTTCAACTGTGTGTGTGTGTATATATATATATTATCAAATTATGATAATGGTCCATAAACTACTACATCCAAATTTATATGAAAAATATAAATATTATATCAAATAAATAATAAAAATATTAAATAAAAATATTAAATAAAAATTTTAAAAAAGAGGAAAAATCAAGAGAAGCAAAGAAATTGAAATATTTAGTCAAAATTTTGTAGGTTGTATTTTTTTTCAACATTTTGCTTGAATTTAATTGTATTATCTTCAATTCCTAAATATGTTTGTTGCCTAAAATATTATTTTAATAATTATATCTGTTTAATAAATCTGTTTTGTTTAAATGCACTAAAATACATTGTCTATATTCACTGAGAAATGGACATAAATATTCATTTTTTTAAAATGGGGTGTACTCAATTATGCTGAGCACTGTATATAAGACCTCAATTCAATTAAACATTTCCAAATTGTATTCATCTTCTGAAGAAAATTTTTATATAATAATTCCTTAATAATAGTAAAATAATGGCATCAGACTTTTTGATTTTGAAAAATAAGAGATTGTAATATTTAGTGGAACATGACATATTTAATATATAGAATATAATTTTCTGCAAATGGATGGTCAAAACACATTATTTCAAAGACATTATTAGTAGTTTGTAAAATAAAACAACTGAACATTTTACTTAAAACACATTCTGAATAATTCTAAAATAAGTCCAGAGAAGGTGCTTTTGAAGTCATCACTTTTGATTTTTCCAAAACTCTACATGGATACGTATTCATAGATAAACTGTAGTTAAGTTGACAATTTAGCAGGTTCACATTTGGGTGTTGAATCTCATTTCTAAAATGTTATTTAACGTCTCTGAATGAATGTCTCTGAAACAGTTTGAGAGCATTCTCCAGTTGTAAAGTGTCCATTTGTGTAGTTGTTGGTCTCTGTTCCACCCTGAATGCATTGTTCCTGAGGAGGCAAAAGAAAGGAACAAGTTTTGTTTTATATGCAGGGCTTTGCTCTCTTTCAAAAGGTAATATTTATTTTGTCGTCATGGGAAAGCCCCATGCCGGCCAAAACAAATGTGCGCTCTCAGACCTGGCTTTGTAGTCACTCTGGAACAGCGCTCCTTGTTTACCGACTGCTCCTATGTGGCCAGGACCCCAATAATACATGAGGAAGATCCTATTGTGGACTCCCGTTTGATAGGGGCCAAGGATTTTCCTGAGAAACAGCCATTTGACATGCAAACAGCTAAAGTACAGAATTCTAATGAATGTCTGTTTTCAAAATGCTTTATTCCAATCCAAAATTAGAGCATTAGAGTCATCTTGTATCAAATCAACTAGGAATCTCTATCAGTTTTTTAAAATCTAAAAATCATTCCCCAACTCTTCTCTTACAGAAATTCTGTGATGTTCAATAATGAACTGATGGCTGACGTTCACTTTGTTGTTGGTCAGTCTGGTGGGACTCAAAGGCTCCCGGGACACAAGGTAAGATGTCCTGTTCTACACAGTCAGAGAACAGGACAAGGACTTTACAATGTGCTTTATTGCTGTTGCTTAGCTGAATTCTTTCTGTTGTTTTCAGTCTAGCCGGCCATGTGCCTTTTTGAGACGCTCCTCAATTATTGATGTAAAGCAGGCTCAGGTCTTTTGACAGAGAAACCTCTGTTTTTTGCTCATTTTCATGCTGGATTTGTGCTCTATTAGAAAAGCATGTTTGAATATGTAAATACAGCTCTTTTATTTGTATACACTCTGAATGTTTCTCCCAAAGGCTTTTGATTTCTGTGTTTAAACTACTTAATTAGTGCTTGGTAAAATGAAACATCATAGACTTTGACCACACAAAACACATTCAACCCATTTATGTTTTGGAAAAGTATCCCCTATAGTATATTGGTGAAAGCTCAGGCAACAAGGTTGAATTTTAGAGAGAATTTTAGACTGTAATACATAAATTGGTAACACTTTATTTTGATGGTCCATTTGAGTATTAGTAGACTGTCTGCTTAATATCTGTTGATATTGACATTTAACAGTCCTTCAACAGACATTTAACTGACTATAAGAAACTTTGCAGGTACATGTCAACTTACACTAACCCTAACCCCAACCCCAACCCCAACCTGACAGTCTATTTATAATCTACTGATAAGTAGTTGCAATGTAACTTAAATTCAACAAACGGACCATCAAAATAAAGTGTGACCCATAAATTACATTGTTTATAATATATTAATATATAATATATTAATTTGTTTACAGTTTTACAACTTTTTTCATTTGCTCTATATAAAGACAATAAATTGTGATATTTTACTCCATTAAGAGCTATAATTCTAAAGGCAATGCACGAATAAAAACAACATTTATTAAAATTTATTGTCAAAACACTTTACGAATGCATTCAGAATGAATGTTTGTTCAGGTATTTTTTTTTCTTCTCCACATGACTCCTGAGATCTTCTGGAAGCTTTCCACTTGCTCTTGTTTTAAAAATGTCATGGGGACCACTGGAGTGGCATTATTATATATGACATTATTATTTGTTTCAACCTCGGCCTAATTTTGACTGCACCGAAAACCCATTTAAACCGGTTCTTGTTTTGCTCTCAGACTTTATTTAAAAAGACAGGGTTAATCTGGTGCCTACAATTCAGGCATGACTCATCTTTTATCCATTTAAGAGGGCAGAATTGAAAGCTGCGTTCAGCTGATATGTGATGCTTTATAAAGCACACTTAGGCAAGGGCATTGTATTGCTTTGCTGCATGGCCACAGCCAATATTGCAATGGGCCATGAAGAGTTATTACAGAGCACCTTTTTATGATGTCCATTTGGCTGGCGTTCAGATATGCATTATCATTTTTATTTGAGAAGGTTATGTTTGCTTCTAGCAAAGGCTTCCTTGCGTTCGAGTGCTTTGCAAAATTACTCTTGCCATTTATTTGGTGCTCCTCTTAGTTACAATTTATTTGCTATGTGTTTTTCACATGAGATACCCTGAGGGAGAAGGTCAGCCCTTTACTGATGCAGCATTAAAAAGGCCGAAATTAAGTCCGCTCACTGCAAAAGATGCTAAAAATGAATTGTAAATATTCACTTTGCTCATGTTATATAATGCATCTGCATTGCTGTGTTGGCCTCTGATTTCATCATTAGCTACGTGCACCCATTAGCATCAGCGAGATAACTTTTAGCTTTCACAGCATTGTGAAACACTCTTTGCTTCAGAGGAGAAAGCAAATGCCATTTAAATGAATGGCACTCACGTGTCTTGTAAACCCAGGGGGAAATTACAGCTGTAATTAAGCATCGGTCTTTGTGGGTGAAATTTTGCGTGTGCTTCACGCTCAAATGACTCCAGGGGAATGGGATCAAGCCGAAATTTAAAACAGCCAAGCGTTACCTTTACAATGCAATCGACTCAGAAAAAGAAACCCTGAAGGGTAACTTGTGAGAAATTAAAGATTGCTAGCTGTGCCTTTCTGATTCAGGTTTATAATACAGAATGTGTCATTGTATGGGTTGTGTGTAATTTAGAGTTGATTACATGAAACCACCTGGAAGGCTCTTTTGAGAAGTGTGAGCAGAATAATCAGGTTTTTTGTTGAAGACATAAAACTCCTTTAGTGTGAGGTCACAATGGATCATTTTTGGAGAAAAAAATAGCTTTAAACCTTTTGAATCTATGCCAAAAAATGTGTCCTTCAATACCAGGCTGCTATGATGGGATTGCATGTTTTTGGATGTTTATACTCATTACTGGTAATGTATAAATTATTTTAAATCAAGTGTAGGCTCTTGCGTCTTATGCTAATTGATGACAAGTGGATGCAAGTGAATATGAAGACTTTGAAAATAACTTGAATTTTTTACATTTATAGGCCATAGCTTAATACTATTACAGGTTTAAACAGGAGTAGTTTTTATATTTTCATATTTCATAAGTTACATGTTTATACTCTGAAGCGCAGTATTAAAAAAAAAACTTTTATTTTAATTTTAGTTTTAAAATTTAAAAGTTTTAGTTTTAAGTCTGTCATTTCTACTGCATCTTTACAATGTCACCAACCAATTCAAGTCCCCCAAAAAGGCTTGTCATCCAAAAATACATGAGATGGCAGCATAATTCATTTTCCTGAAGATGAAATCTTTAAAATGATAAAATGGCTAGTCCAGAGTCCTGATCTAAACCTGATTAAATCTGTAAAATCCCTGGTGACAGAAAGGAAAACAATATAGGGTCACACTTTATTTTGATGATCCATTTGTTGAATTTAAGTTTCATTGCATCTACATGCCAACTAATTCTCATTAGATTATAAGTATACTGTTAGGTTGGGGTTGAGGTTAGGGTTAGTGTAAGTGTACTTACAAAGTTTCTTATAGTCAGTTAAATGTCTGTTGAAGGAGCAGTATCAACAGATATTAAGCAGACAGTCTACTAATACTCAAATGCACCATCAAAATAAACTATAATGTTACCCAATATAATCACTAGAATGGACCAAGATCACAGCAAAGCATTGTGAGAGACTAATAAATTAGGAGTTGTAATCTTTCTTCGTGCTATAATCATACCTATTCTCTAAACTTGATCTCTTTTCATAAAAATAACCAACACTATATTACAGCAATTCGTAACTTTTTCATTTAGTGGCTAATTTGTATGTATCTGTCCGATCTCATTTGTACAATTTAGAATGATTTGTTTATTCTACAATGACGATTGGGTTTAGAGAAGGGGTTGGGTGTCACACTTCCTTTTTAAAATCATACATTTTCGTATGACTGAACTCATACGAATCAACCACTAAACTTACAAAACGTAAAGTTTCCTTGTGCGATCAGGCTGAAGTAAAGAGTTTTTGTGGTTTGTGTATGCCTTATTTTGTAAAACAGTTGTACTAACATGGTATAGCCACAACTAAAATCCCTTCAGTGTTTGATCAATAAAGATTACATTATGAACAAAATCAAGAGTTCTGTAATTTTGATGTCCACTGTTTATTTTTTCTCATTAGTATGTCCTTGCTGTGGGAAGCTCTGTTTTCCATGCCATGTTCTATGGAGAGCTGGCGGAAGACACGGATGAGATTCGTATCCCTGATGTGGAACCTCCAGCTTTTCTGGCTATGCTGAAGTAAGACCGCTTTAGTAATTGTTTCTTGTCTGTCAGGACTCTGCTAACCAGCACTTTCCTCATCTGCCTGCTTAAACCATTATTATCTTCCTATACGGATTATTTAGTTATTATTGTTTTCAATTAAGCACAGGAGTGAAGAAAATTGTTCTCTCTGATCTAAGTACCCCTCTTTGGACTTCATCCAGAGGGTTAATCGACTACACCGACATGTAATTTCTTTACAGCCGACGGTTCAAGACCATTAAAAGCGATATGGCCTTTGGAAGAAGTCTTTTCTGATTGAAATTGACTGCAATTAGCTTCATTTGAATACACTGAAGATACCAAATAGCTTAATTTGACTTCTTAAATGCCATTTTGAATGGAGTACTCGTTTCAAAAAAGCTGTCCAGCATGACTTTATAGGGCAATTTAAATAAAAAGGTGTGCTATTTGTAGTACATGGCATTTCAACTCAAAAAAATCAGCTTCTTATTTATAAAGCACACACACAGTCTCAGCAGGTGGGACTGCACTGTGTGTTTGCACTGCTGTCTGATTTGCATCATACAGATAAATCAGATGCTAAAAATGTGTGGTGGGCACAACTCATTCTCAGTTAGTTTCCCCATATCTCTGCAAAACAAACAACAAAACATTAAATTAAATTAAATCAGCAAAAAGCTTGACCAGCTGGTCTTGCAGAAAAGACCTAAACAAAAATAGTGAACAATTACTATACATGGTATATGTTTCCATCCAAAAATGCAAATTACCTTTATGTGCAAAACTGGAATATTGCATAAAAGATGTGCGAATAAAGCAGCGTTTCCTTTCAACAAGTCAAAGAGAACAATATGGTCACTTTCTGCTTAACTGGTGCCAAATATCAACAGTAAAAACAGAATTTACTGCAGTAGGAGAAGCTGCGTGAATCATTTCTTTATTTAATAAATGACTTGCACCTCAGAAGACAAATGGCAACATGCAATGAACACGTGATGGCGTTTGAAGGCGTGAAACTTGGAGTACAGACGCTCTTGACAGTGCTGGCGGTCATTAATAATATAATAACACTAATACTAATATTGAGATAGACTAATACTAATACTAATACTGAGATGGTTAAAGCGTTTTAGAAAGACCAAAACAACATTTCAGATGTTTTACAATGTGCTCAGCCTGCTGGTTTATCCATTCACACACATTTTTATCATCACATGATCTCTTATAAGAAAATCACATGACTTTTTTTTAATGCGCATATTGGAATTTGTTCGGTAAAATTGTTTTCATTGTAGTTTATGAGCATCTTTTCTTATCGAATAATCATTTATCCTACTCTGTTATGCGAATACATTTTTAATGCGCATTTTCAACATTTATGCGCATAAAAATAGATGAATGGAAACGTAGCTATTGTTTCAAACTAAAATAAAAACGTTTCTTTTTGGCTTTTTATTGTTGGCACACTACAAAAAGCTGATGTAAAAACAACAATCATTAAAACGTGTCAAAACATGCTTTTATTAAGTGTAGATGTTACAGTGCAAAAAAACCTGATACTCATGATTAAAAATTATTTTAGACAAAACTAAACCCCATTTTATTGCCGCTCACTGCATATTTCACTTTGAAATCATGCAAGAAACAAAGTAAAACCTTTTCAAGTTTTTCCAGGTCACCCCGGGTTGAGGTCTCTAGTTTATTCCCAAAGTATTTTATGTGAATCACAGTGAACCCTGAACACAAATGTTGAATAGACCTCTGACTTAAACCAGAAGAAAATAAATAATAAAGTGAGCTTAGCTTGTTCGCCTCTCTTAGGGCTTAGGACCATGACAGAAGATCTGATAGATCTCAGCTCGTGCTTACCCATCTCTCTTGAGACTCCTTCTCTGTTCTCCATTCTCTCTGCTCTTGCACTCGTTCATCTCTCACTCCCTTCATCTCTTGAGAGAGATTCTTGTTCTCCCTCCCTCCCGCATCTTTCATCCCTCCTCCCCCACCCTCATAAAAAAGCATAAATACTATCTTTTGCTTTATTCGCCTCGTTTCGGATCACCCCTTATTGAATATCACGCCGCATCTATAGAAGCTATTGCCTGTAGCCTAGAATGCATATGCTGTAGCATCAGATTTGCAGTACATCTGCAGAATGCATCAAAGTGCGGATCAATTCATCCGCTCCCAAGGACACAATCACAATTCTACAATGTTACGACCACTGTCAGAATAGTGTTATTTTGATATCAAGAGGAATTGCAAAATGTAGTATTTCCATTTCCAGCACAGCTTTCCTATGACTTGTGTGGACCAAAAACACATGCTGGTTTGCATCATAAAATAGTAGCTTCTAGCTGGGCCTGTAATAGCAGGCTCTGATGCGTCCATTTTAAATGACTCTGGCGGATGATGTACTACATGGCTAACACAGATTTTCTTCTGCTTCTCAGGTACATTTACTGTGACGAAATTGACTTAAGTGCCGACACCGTATTGGCAACTTTATACGCAGCCAAAAAGTACATAGTCCCACACCTGGCACGGGCTTGCGTCAACTTCTTGGAAACAAGTTTGAGTGCCAAAAATGCATGTATTCTTTTATCTCAAAGCTGTCTGTTTGAAGAGCCAGACCTGACACAACGCTGCTGGGAAGTCATAGACGCTCAGGCGGAGCTGGCGCTTAAATCCGATGGCTTTTGTGACATTGACTCTCAGACCTTGGAGAGCATCCTCAGACGGGAAACACTGAATGCGAAGGAGATTGTAGTGTTTGAAGCAGCACTAAGCTGGGCCGATGCCGAATGCCAACGGAGGGAGATGAACACTTCTATTGACAACAAACGCAAGGTGTTGGGTCAGTCCATATACCTAATACGTATCCCAACAATGGGTCTTGATGATTTCGCAAATGGTGCCGCGCAGTCAGGAGTGTTGACGTTAAACGAAACCAATGACATTTTCTTATGGTACACAGCGGCTAAGAAACCCGAACTGCAGTTTGCTAGTCAACCTCGTAAAGGATTGACGCCACAGAAGTGCCACCGCTTCCAGTCGTGCGCCTACCGCAGCAATCAGTGGCGATACCGCGGACGGTGCGACAGCATTCAGTTCGCTGTTGACAAGCGGGTGTTCATCGCTGGTTTTGGGCTTTACGGCTCAAGCTGTGGGTCAGCTGAGTACACCGCCAAAATCGAGCTCAAACGGCAAGGGGTGAATTTGGGAACCAACCTCAGCAAGTACTTTTCCGATGGATCTAGTAACACCTTCCCCGTTTGGTTTGAGTATCCGGTTCAAATCGAGCCGGACACTTTCTACACCGCCAGCGTGGTTCTGGATGGAAATGAACTGAGCTATTTCGGACAAGAGGGTATGACGGAAGTGCAGTGTGGAAAGGTGACCTTTCAGTTTCAGTGCTCTTCGGACAGTACCAACGGCACAGGTGTGCAGGGCGGCCAGATCCCAGAGCTCATTTTCTATGCCTGAGTTTCCCATGGGAAAAAAAAAAAACTGCCCACTTTACTAGTGTGAAATAGCTTTACAACACGTACAAGATCTGTTTTTCTGTTATTTCATGGCAGAATTCAACTCCTCCAGTGCTGCCAGCTCAAGCAAACTGAGGCATAACAGGCATTACAAGGGTTTTGTTTTGAGCTCTTAGTGTTTTTTGGGGGGGTAGGAGAGGGGCTGGGCTGTCAAATAGTTACACTGTATTTCCTTCTTGTCTTAAAAGTGAATTAAATAATTTATTTGTGCTCTGCATAACGCTGCACCTGTTTACAAGGACAAATCTCATTTCTGTGGAAAAGAAGTGAGCCTGGCTGTTGCTCTATATCTTCATTGATTTTAAATATTTTTGAATATTTTCATTTGAGAGGGGACATTGTGCATTGTACAGTATACAGTATATATTTAAATGTATGAACTAAATTATATATATATATATATGTATATATAAATATACTATATCATCACTCCATGGCTATTTCAGCTGTTTACAATGACTACGCCATGTTAGTGAAAGCTTGCACATGTATATTGTAGCAATAGTGAACAAAATATTCAGTCACGATAACAGTCTAACTTCAGTATTTCTCCACATCACGATTCAAGGCAATCAAAATACCTAACACCAAAGTTACTGTCATCATAACTACTTTACTTTTCTTAACAATCATTGACTTGAGATAGTTCAGCCAAAAATGGAAATTTCTTCCATCAATTACTTACCCATGACTTGTTACAAATATTTGTTTTGTTCTGTTGAAGAATGTTGGTAACATGTAACCGTTGACTTCCGTAGAATTGGTTTTTCCTACTATGGATGTCAATGGTTACAGGTTTTCAACATTCTTCAAAATATCTTCTAAAAAAGGTGACTAAATGTTCAGGATTTTCATTTTTTGGTGAACTATCCCTTTAAATTTTAGAAATACTATTTGAAACAATCATGTTTAGGAATACATGTTATTAAATGTCTTGACACTTGGCATTTGTAACCCTTTTCAGATGTTAATTCAGAGTCTTTGACCTTAGTTAAGACAGATGTCAAATTTAATTTCCTGAAAGTGAAAACAAGGCAGTGTGAGACAGATGTAAAGTTCAGTTATACAGTTTTAAAGACATGACTTTCTGACATAGTCTTTAATCAGACATGATATACACTACCAGACAAAAGTCTTGTCGTTGATCCCAGTTGTAAAAGCAACAAATAATAACTTGACTTCTAGTTGATCATTTGGAAAAGTGGCAGAAGGTAGATTTGTCCGATGAATCATCTGTTGAACTGCATCCCCATCATCACAAATACTGCAGAAGACCTATTGGAACCCGCATGGACTTAGGATTCTCACAGATATCAGTCAAGTTTGGTGAAGGAAAAATCATAGTTTGGGGTTACATTTAGTATGGGGGCGTGTGAGAGATCTGCAGAGTGGATGGCAACATCAACAGCCTGACGTAAAGACATTTGTGGAGAAGGAGAAGGCAAATTCTTCAGCAGGATAGAGCTCCTTCTCATACTTCAGCCTCCACATCAAAGTTCCTGAAAGCAAAGAAGGTTAAGGTGTTCCAGGATTGGTCAGCCCAGTCACCAGACATGAACATTATTGAGCATGTCTGGGGTAAGATGAAGGAGGAGGTGTTGAAGATGAATCCAAAGAATCTTGATGAACTCTATTTGAGTCATTGCAGAGATGTATGGATGCAGTCGTCATGGGAGTTATACACAATATTGATTCTTTTTCCACTGCACCATGACTTTATATTCTATACTGTACATTATTTCTGTTAAGTGACAAGACCTTAGCAAAGTCAGACCTTACTGTCCTAATTAAATCATTAAAATCAAGGCATGATCATATTTTATTTTGGTAAAATAAACGTAATCTAGAGGCCTTTGCCTTTCATATAAGCCACTTCTGATACCAACTGATCAACTTGAAGTCAAGTTATTATTTGTTGTTTCTAAAACTTGGATAGGCGACAAAACAAGACGAGTCAGTTAGTCTTTACAATACAATCTATTAGACTGTACATCTGTCCCAATCTATTTGTTTTAAAGTCTAAAATGGAGTGACTGAGGTCAGAGGAATCAACTGTACAGTGAACTGTTTCATGTTGTATTATATCCAGCAGAATGAACATCCTAAATATTGATCTTACAATAAAGTGTCTATGTTCTCTAATGGATTCCACGAAACATGTTTTATTTTTTATTAGCAAAGTTCAACACCAGTACGTTCAAAGTCTCTTTCACGTCAGTTTTTGTGACGTGCACTAACTAACCAAACACATGCGCTACATTTAGTTTATCAAAAAAAAAAAAAAACTAAACATGTAATACATATTCACATATGCACCACCGCCTTGCAATATAACGTTTTGGGATATTGTGTCATCATTTCCACCTCTGTAAGTGTTGTGTTCATGGCTAATTAGCAGCATAATTAGCTGTCACCCAACAAACCCGTCTTCACGCTACTAAATGGGATGTTGTCACCTAACATTATATCACATATTTATAAAAGCGAAATATTGCAAGCATTTTATTTTGTCTGCTTTGGGCTGTAATTACCAGCATAGTTCCCCCCTTTTTATTTTCATTAAGGTGTCAAAAGCATCAGGAACACACACACACACAAAAGCTAATTCTATTTCCTGTATAACATATAGTGACAGAGATAATGATGAGCAGAAGACAGATGATTGCTCTATAAATTAATCACGACCATTTCTTGAACAAACACTGACAACTTTAATTATTTTTACTAATCTTACACAGCAACGATCAGTCCTGTGAGCAAATCAGCATCCTATTGAATAAAATGAACTAAACACTATGATCACAAATGCAATGCACTTTCATTTTTAACTAAAACGTGTCCCATTTCTTAACTTGTGTGTGATGAATTTTTGTCTTTTCATTTACAAGTGAATTGATCATCACATGAGCTACTTTAATCTCTGTGCACTACTTAGAAGAGAACATTGATGGAGCTTGTTGTGCGTTATTTTGATGAACACTTCTGTGAATGTGTGTGAAACCATATGTTTGTGTGTTACAGTACAGAGAGACTTATGAATGTGTATGATAGTCGAACATGCAAATAAACTGAACAAGCAGTTCTATAATAACATCAAGACTGACTTCCTTTTTTTATATATATGTTTTAATCAAGATTTTTGATTTGCTTTGGCCTGTTTTTTTTCATCAAATATGTTCAGATGATCAAAATGCAAATAGATAAAGATTTCATTCTTTGGATATAACATCAATACATACTGCACTAGATGAAGCTCATGTTTATGTATTTGATCATAAATACTGTAATTGTGGAGCAAATATTTAATCTCTCTGTTTGACGTCCACATCAAATTAAATTTGCAAAACATATTTAATATACACAGAAAGCATGTCTACTTTAATGTAATGCATGTCAAAATATTCATCTCTGTAAAAAGAAACCATTAGTTACTTTACTTTAAAAAGTTGACTTTACTTACATTAATGTAACGAAAATAACATGTCAAGATATGGAGGAAAATATTCATCTCTGTAAAAAAACGATTAGTTACTTTACTTTAAAAAGCTGACTTTAAAAGGAGATTTAGGCTTACCATATCTAAAAATATTAATATAATACTGGGCAGCTAAGTTAACTGCAATAGTAGCGTGGATAAAAAATGATAAAGAATCAGGATGGGTCGAAATAGAACAAAGCACAAATCAAAGAAAATCAAAGAGACACCATTGTCTATTCTCTCTCTCTCTCTCTCTCTCTCTCTCTCTCTCTCTCTCTCTCTCTCTCTCTCTCTCTCTCTCTCTCTCTCTCTCTATATATATATATATATATATATATATATATATATATATATATATATATATATATATATATATTTATATATACTTAAATCTCCTTTCTTCCCCATTCTGCTTGGTTTGAACTGTTGCAGATCGTCTTGACCATGTCTACATACCTAAATGCATTAAAAGTATGGAAACAAAGAACAAAGCTGATTGGCTGATTAGAAATTTACGTTAACGGACAGTTGGACAGGTGTACCTAATAAAGTGGTATAATCAAAAAGAAAACTGTTATTTTAAAGAAAAATATATATCAAAATGTTACTGTCTAGCTATTTTTTTTTTTTTTTTTGATCAAATAAATGCAGACATGGTGAGCAAAGGAGGCTTATCTTAAAAACATTAAATATCTTATTTATATATATACACACTCTCAGGAATAAAGGTACGGAAGCTGTCACTTTTTCCGATCGTCTACAGAACAAACCATCATTATACAATAACTTGCCTAATTACTCTAACCTGCCTAGTTAACCTAATTAACCTAGTTAAGCCTTTAAATGTCACTTTAAGCTGTATAGAAGTGTCTTGAAAAATATCTAGTCAAATATTATTTACTGTCATCATGGCAAAGATAAAAGAAATCATTTATTAGAAATGAGTTATTAAAACTATTATGTTTAGAAATGTGTTGAAAAAAATCTTCTCTCCGTTCAACAGAAATTGGGGGAAAAATAAACAGGGGGGCTAATAATTCAGGGGGGCTAATAATTCTGACTTCAACTGTATATACATATATATTTCTTAGCTTTTAATTACATTTGAACAAAAACTTTAAGCCAGTATTTGCCTGGGGTTTAACTAATTTCAGGCTTGACTATACATACAGGCCATATACAGTATAATACATTTATATTAGAACATATAAGACACAGAGAATTGGAGTAAATCAAAAATACATTAAAAAAATGCAATAATGCCATGTAGCATGATATTAGGCATTTAATATCAAATAATTCAATAGCATTCAGTAATATAGAAGTCTGGCATGATCACTGAGGATGAAAATGTTGATATATATTCCACTCAATATGTTTTGGGACCAAACATTTTATTTCTCTGTTGGTAATACTTGCATGCAATATTTTTAATTGCCCACAAAGGCAGTGAGAGACTCGACTCTGACAGTCTGTAAAGCCAGCAAGCCAGACTTCTTACAGTACAACACCGTCCTCAGCAAATGGGGATGATATATTGAGCTCTAAATTACAGTTCAGTCAGCTAGCAGAGGCAAAGCAGAAAGGCAATCTGGAAAGGAGGATGGAGAGCAAGACAAAACATGGCATTTGTCTTCATATACAAAACATAAGCTATTCGTGAATACAATCTTTCTGACATTACTTGATTTTTATTGGATTTACAGTTTTTTTTTAACTACAAGGGAAAGAGGTTCAGTTTGTTTACGTTGAACGGTGATGGAAAGTTTCTTCTTATTTTGAAACTATTAAACTAAATTAAACTAAATTAAAGTAGGTCTATATGTTCACTGCCAGACATGTTTTGAAACTGTAAGATATTTAATGTTTTTAAGATAAGCCTCCTTTGCTCACCATGTCTGCATTTATTTGATCAAAAACAACAACAGCTAGACAGTAACATTTTGATATATATATATTTTTTTCTTTAAAATAACAGTTTTCTTTTTGATTATACCACTTTATTAGGTACACCTGTCCAACTGTCCGTTAACGTAAATTTCTAATCAGCCAATCACATGGCATGAATGCAGCTTTGTTCTTTGTTTCCATACTTTTAATGCATTTAGGCATGTAGACATGGTCAAGACGATCTGCAACAGTTCAAACCAAGCAGAATGGGGAAGAAAGGAGATTTAAGTGACTTTAAACGTGGCATGGCTGTTGGTGCCAGATGGGCTGGTCTGAGTATTTCAGAAACTGCTGGGATTTTCATGCACAACCATCTCTAGGACTTACAGAGAATGGTCAGAAAAAGAGAGAATTTTCAGTGAGCGGCAGTTCTGTGGGCGCAAATGGCGCATGGATCCATCCTGCCTTGTATCAACAGACTGCTGGTGGTGGTGTAATGGTGTGGGAGATATTTTCTTGGCACACTTAGTAGCAATTGAGCGTCAACACCACAGCCTACATGTGTATTGTTGCTGACCATGTCCATCCCTTTTTTGACCACAGTGTACTCATTTTCTAATGGTTACTTCCAACAGGATAACACACCATGTCATAAAGCGTCTCAGACTGGTTTCTGAACATGACAATGAATTGACTGTACTCAAATGGCCTCCACAGTCACCAGTCTCAATTCAATAGAGCACCTTTGGAATGGGTTGGAACGGGAGATTCCCATCATGAATATTTCCAGTACCTTGCTGAATCTATGCCCCGAAGGATTAAGGCAGCTCTAAAGGCAAAAGGGGGTCCAACACGATACTACTAAGGTGTACCTAATAAAATGGCCGGTGAGTGTATTTTAAAACGTAATTTATTCCTGTGATTTAAAGCTGAATTTTAAGCATGATTATTTCAGTCACATGATTCTTCAGACATCACTTTAATACTGTGATTTGTTGCTTAAAAACATTTATTGTTATTACTATTATTATATAATAATTATAATCATTCATTCATTTTCTTTTTGGCTTAGTCCCTTTATTAATCTGGGGTCACCACAGCGTAATGAACCGCCAACTTATCCAGCATATGTTTTACGCAGCGGACGCCCTTCCACTGGCACTGGGAAACATCCATACACACTCATTCACACACATACACTATGGACAATTTAGCTTACCTACTTCACCTATAGGGCATGTTTTTGGACTTGTGGGGGAAACCGGAGCACCCGGAGGAAACCCATGCAAACACGGGCAGAGCATGCAAACTCCACACAGAAATGCCAACTGACTCAGCCGGGGCTCAAACTAGCGACCTTGTTGCTGTGAGGCGATTGTGCTACCCACTGTGCCACCTGCCACCCAATAATTATAATATTTCTATTTATTATTATTACCATTTTTATATAATTTATACTACAGATGTTGTTAAAACAGCTGTGTAGAATTTGTTCAGCTTTCTTTAATAAATAAACATTTCAGAAGAACAGCAAGACATTATAAATGTCTTCATTATCACTTTTAATAAATGTAAACCATCCCTGCTAAATAAAAAAATTAACTTCTATAATTTCTTTACCAAAAAATATATTTCTATTTATCAAAGAATGTTGAAAAAAAGCATTACAGTAATCATTGTATTACATTTTATTTTATAATAATAATAATAATAATAATAATAATAATAATAATAATAATAATAATAACTTTAATAATAATAATAATAATAATGATGATAATAATAATAATAATAATTATTATTATTATTATTATTATTATTATTATTATTATTATTATTATTATTATTATTATCATCATTATCATTATTATTATTATTAATATTATTATCATTATTATTATTATCATTAATATTATTATTATTATCATTATTATTATTATAATTATTATTAACATATTCAAATAGAAAACTGCTATTTTGTTGCACTTTGGAACAAATAAATGCAGGTTTGGAGAGCAGAAGAAACGTTAAAAATATTCCTATATATGCATATCACAATACAAACTAATTTGGTTCAACTGATTCTTCATTTGGATTTTTTTTTTTTACTTTCACAAATGTTATTTAAAACATTAAACTAAGCAGTTGCACAGTGCACACACTAAATTTACAGATTTTCACGCTTATGAGTTCAACTGTCTCTTTGAATTCCTAAACGTTTCAAGACCTTAACCTAATGACTAAGCTTTACATTTTAATCTTCACCCTTGTCATCTACCTGCTCATATTTCTCTGTGCAGCCATGCGTTTATAAATGCTAAGCGTGATTTCATCAAGCCTCTTGTTCTGTGGTATGGTTTATTAGAAAGGCGTTTTTTCCCCCCGAGCGGCCCATCAACATGAAGAGGTGTGTTCAGAGCCTCCGTTCACCACACCTCCAGTGATCAATACTCCATCCACTCATTCCTTTTGTAAGAACTCTCAAAAGGACAGTAACCAGCCTCTGTGGATGGAGAAAATGGAGCGAGTAATTTGGTGAGCTTTGATTGTTGGGACTACATGGCGTTTTTGATTACCTCTGAATAGGTTCTCAGATGAGTTCAGGATTGTTAAATGGCCGCGTATAAACAGATCAATAGCCTGTCGTGTCAATCAGCACACTTTCATTTAGAATTAGTCTCAAGAACTAATACTTGCTGCTAACTTTGACAGGCTCGCTCTGTGAAAGTGTCTAGATGTAGACTGGTGTAGAGGTCATGGGTTTAAAGGATTTCCATTCAGGCGGCTTATTGAGGAATGCCATTTGTCCCATTCATATTTAAAAAAGAAAGAAAGAAAAGAACTGGCAAAAGATTCATCTTTTTCGTCTACCTTCTAGTGTTCTTACTTTGGTTTTCTAAAACTAACACTTTGTTGTCTGTTCACAGTGGTATTTATACATAGTTATGTAGATTGGTTTGGTAGTCTAACACCAATACTCCCATTTTATTTTTCAAAAAGTCGCTGGTTCGAGCCTCAGCTGGGTCAGTTGGCTTTTCTGTGTGGAGTTTTCATGTTCTCCCTGTGTTTGCAAGGGTTTCCTCCAGGTGCTCTGGTTTCCCCCACAAGTCCAAAGATGTACTGTAGGTGAATTGGGTATGCTAAATTGTCCATAGTGTATGTGTGTGTGAATGAGAGTATTTGGCTGTATCCCAGTGATGGGTTGCAGTTGGAAGGACATCCACTGCGTACAACATATGCTGGATAAGTTGGCGGTTTATTCCGCTGTGGCGACCCCAGATTAATAAAGGGACTAAGCCGAAAAGAAAATGAATGAATGAATGAATGAATAAAAATAAAATAAAATTCTGCTCTATTTTGTACTTAAAACACAAACAAAAATCACCTCATGAATTTTCTGTTCTGTCTACTTTTACAGTTTTTCTCAGTGGCTTTGGTGCATTTCCCACAACACTATTTACATTTGCACAACAGTTAATGCATTTCTCAAAACAATTAGTGCAAACTGCTAAACCTAGTGGATAACCTGCAAAAGCGTGTCACTTGCTCAAAATGGAAAGCTCATTACTCAAAAGCAAGTATTCATGTCAGCGAAAGTGTCAGTGTCATCCAAATAAAAAGTCCTGACACCATTGTTTATGAACAAGATAGTCAAATGGCTTTGTCATGTTTTCATTACGACAGTTTACTCTGTACATTTTTTTCAGTACAAAAAAGTCAGAATTTGGTGACACTTCCTGAAAATGCCCAAGACAGCACTACATACTATTTGCACAGCCATTTGAAAACTACAGTAAAGTTAGACATCACTGCATTTAGTGAGGTATCTGAGTACAAGCCACTGAATATGTATATTTCACATTTGTATAGCATATGCTCTTTACAATTCTAATTTATTCACAGCATTGTGCAAAAGGATAAATACACCCTTATTTACAACAAACATAAACTTCCTTTTGATAGAGCTGTGCACAACTGTAAACAATATCGCAGTACATATTGGAACTGAACCTACAACATACACAGGTCTTTCGGATGAGACGTTAAACCGAGGTCCTGAATCTCTGTGGTCATTAAAAATCCCAGAATGTCCTTCGAAAAAGAGTAGGGGTTTAACTCCGGCATCATGGCCAAATCTGCCTACTCTGTCCATCATGGCCTCCTAACCATCCCCATATCATAATTGGCTGAATCACTCTGTCTCCTCTCCACCAAACAGCTGGTGTGTGGTGTGCGGTCTGGCGCAAAATGGCTGCCGTCGCGTCATCCAGGTGGATGCTGCACACTGGTGGTGGATGAAGAGATTTCCCCCCCTATGTGTAAAGCGCTTTGAGTGTCCAGAAAAGCGCTATATAAATGTAAGGAATTATTATTATTATTATTAAATGATTCATGAAATTAGCTTGACAGATTTTGACAACTGGTTCAACATTTTTGTATGTAATGACTCAAGTAATGAAATGAGGACTATTAGTTTTATATGGAATGACTATTCAGCATTCACAAGTTTAGTTAATTTTGACTGACATGACAAAAGCAAATGATAATGTTATAAAACAGCAGAGAGTTGTATGAAAGCAGTTGATGCATGTCCAAAAGCATTTGCAATTTGTTGGAAGGAATGAGAAACTGCTACTATGATGTGCACAAATTACTAATTGTTTTGAGAAATGCATTAACTGTTGTGCAAATGTAAATAGTGTTGTGAGAAATGCACCAAAGTGACTGAAAAAAACTGTAACAGAACAGAAAATAAATGAGAAAATATTAGTTTGGAGCCTTTTCACAAGATATCAAAACCTTAAATCCTTGAAAGTTTTTATTATTTAGATTTTAAAAAAAAATTATGAATATGTATATGCAGTTATGTATGTATTATATCATCTTTGCATCAAATTACAAAAAACAAAACAAATTACCACTTGTGCAAGACGTTTGAAATGCAGAGTGTATGGGCAGGAGAGTAAATTTGACATTGCTCTCTCTTCTCAGTCGCACACAATATTTTCCTTTTTTTTTTTTTAAATTAACATCATTGTGGAGGTTTTCTATGTAATATTTCAGCAAAAGTAAAAATGTGTAACATGAATGTTCAGTGTCTTGTACTCAGATACCTCACTAAATGCAGTGATGTCTAACTTTACTGTAGTTTTCAAATGGCTGTGCAAAAATAGTATGTAGTGCTGTCTTGAGCATTTTCAGGAAGTGTCACCAAAATCTGACTATTTTACATGGGAAAAAATGTACAGAGTAAACTGTCATAATGAAAACATGACAAAGCCATTTGACTATCTTGTTCATAAACAATGGAGTCAGGACTTTTCACTTTGATGACACTGACACATTCATTGACATCAATACTTGCTTTTGAGGAATGAGCTATCCATTTTGAGCAAGTGACGCGCTTTTGCAGGTTATCAACTAGGTTTTGCAGTTTGTACTAATTGTTTTGGTAAATGCATTAACTGTTGTGCAAATGTAAATAGTGTTGTGAGAAATGCACCAAAGCCACTGAGAAAAACTGTAAATCCATTACTTTACTCTGACTTTCTAATATGGATTTTCTTATCTTTTCTCTATAGTGATGTTTTATAAAATATTTTTTAAAACTTGATTGGACATTTAAACAATAACACTCTAATATGTATTCAGCCTGCTTTTCTATTTCTATTTCTATTTAAAATATGTACTGCTTTCGGGTGAATGGGAATTGCCTTATAGTATTTGCATACTGTTGATCCATTGTTTGCTGCTTTGATCACTTCTATTGTCCTCTTTTGTAATTTATTTTAGATTAAAGCATCTGCCAAAGTGTCATGATTGAGCACAAATGTAATGTAACTATACGAAGGTGGTTTCCTGAGATTGACACATTCTGGACCTCTATTCATGATTATAAAGAAATCTGGTCTTTTCCCCACTTGACAAATGTCGAAGCATTTCATTACTTATATGAAAGCATTTCACCTGAATGAAACTCTGTAAAATATGCTCTCATCTTATTTAGGGACAAGTTTATTGTTTCAGAGCAACTACAGTAAGTTATAGCTGAAGTAATTGTTCTGCACTGGGTCAATTTAGACAATCTTTTGAACCACGCATTTCATAAAGCATCATTAAAGATTCATTACACTGTCTCAGCAAACAGCAGACGGTATTAATGCTCAATTTTATCCAATGTGACAATGCATTATGAGCCGTAACCTAGCATATAGTACATTTACTACATGCATAAAAGGTTTCTGTCCAACTAGAGATAACTTTCTGACAAGACCTACTCAGAATGCAATAGAAGAACCAGAGAAATCCCTGGAAAGGGCTTTTCTTCCAGAAGCATGTCCACACTGGCTTGCTCTTTGTCACGAAATGTCTAGTAGCCCAGCCAGAGAATCCGGTGTGGATTGACCTTTTCAGTACATAATGCAGACACAGTAATAGCCACTTGAGTATCTGCTTCAAGCAACTCGGATAGTCTTAAATCCCAGAGACCAAGTGCTCTTCGCAGAATTCTGTCCTCACCGTGAATGGGCACAGACTTTTGGGGCCCCATTTCATGGGCAATCACATGGGGATAATTTACATCATTTAGATAAAGTAGAATAGATTTACACATACTTTCATTAAACGTTTCTACATATTTCTGTCCAACCACACAAACACCCACTCACCCACCTTATCAGCCAACCTGTTTGTACATTTTGTTTTGTACAAAAACAGACCCAATGATGCCATTTCCCACAGCAAAACAGATTTTTAAAAAAACAGACCGCTTTAATCTCCTTCTAGAACATTGTAAAAATATGCTCTCTGCTCATTAACTCATCTGTATAGTGCATATTATTTTATGTCTGTCCACTGATTGGTTGTTCATGTTGTACGGTAGTACATCAACATTTTTCTGTGTCTTTTTGTTCATGTTTCATGCTATTTGTGTTTTCTGTGTTCTTGCTTTTGTTTAGCTTATGTAAAGTGTCATTTGGTGTTTGAAAGGCACTATATGAAAACAACTATTATTATTATTATTATTATTATTATTATTAGTAGTAGTAGTAGTAGTAGTAGTGGTAGTGGTATTAGTAGTAGAAGTAGTAGTATTAGTATTAGTAGTAGTAGTAGTATTAAACTGGTCGCACACCGGATGCACCGCTCAGCGCCGCGACACAGCAAGCACATTACAGTTAAAAGCAACGCACACCAGACGCGCGCATTCGCATGATATTAAAATGAAACTATTCAGATGCCGCTCAGCGGCGCGACAGAAATATGAACAGTGTCCTAAGTCAAAGCTGGGCGCCGCGGACAGCTGCCAACTTGCGTACCCTGATAGAAATCTATGTTTTGAAGTCTAAATTGCATGGAGCTGCGTGGCGCGATGCAGCATGTCGCAGAGCAGTGCATACGTTGTGCGATCCCCTATTAGTAGTATTAGTACTAGTACTAGAATTTTATTTTTAAATATTCCGATGACACAGCCATACTAAGTTTACTTTATAAGAATGATGATATTAGTGTTATCTACCAGTCAGAAATTACCCGGTTTGTTGAGTGGTGTGATATAAATAAGCTACAGATAAATGCTAAAAAAACAGAAGAGATGGTATTTGACCCAAATGTATAGGTGACCATCGTCAAGTGGTTGTACACGACCATCCTATTACTCAGTCAGAAACATATAAGTATTTGGGCATTTACATCGATAGTTCTTTCACATGGAAAACACACATTGAGTCGGTTTGTTCTCGTTTACACCAGAGATTGTATTTTTTACGGAGGTTACGTCTTTTTGGAGTTAACAAGAAGCTCATGATGTTGTTTTATAAAGCAGTTCTCGAAAGCATTGTTAGATATGGTATCACAGTGTGGTTTGGCAACCTATCTGTTCAGTGTAAATCCAAGTTGATGCATCTCTTAAAGACAGGATGGAAAATAGTTGGGCACGATGAACATTTTAATCCTCAAGTTTTATATGAGAATTGTGTCCTCAACCAGGTGGAAAGGATTGTGAACGATCCAACTCATTTTTTGTTTCCACATTATGAACTGCTTCCCTCTGGTAGAAGATATAGAGTCCCAAAGTGTAGGTTGAACCGTTATAAGAAATCCTTTGTACCTGTTTCAGTGGGTTTATTTAACAAGAGTTTATCCTAATTAGCATTATAAATTATGTAACTGCTGTATTTTTGTATTGTTTTTATTGCCTGTTTTATGAAAGGTCTGCAGCAATATGGTGATGCCCAGAACAAATTTCCTGTCAAGGACAATAAAGTGACTACTACTACTACTACTACTAGTACTATTAGTATTAGTATTATTATAAGTAGTAGTAGAAGTAGTATTAGTACTATTCGTATTAGTAGTAGTAGGAGTAGCAGTAGTATTAGTATTAGTAATAGTAGTAGTAGTAGTAGTAGTATTATTAGTATTAGTAGGAGTAGCAGTAGCAGTAGTATTAGTATTGTAATAGTAGTAGTAGTATTAATAGTAGTAGGAGTAGCAGTAGTATTAATATTAGTAATAGTAGTAGTAGGAGTAGTAGTAATAGTATTAATAGTAGTAGGAGTAGCAGTAGTATTAGTATTAGTAATAGTAATAGTAGCAGTAGTAGTAGTAGTAGTAGTAGTAGTAGCAGTAGTAGTAGTATAATTATTAGTAGGGTTGGGTACTGAAACCGATAACCAGTATGCACCAGATCGAATCAGTGTATGAATTTCAGTGCCTAATTTTAGTGCCACTAGTGCTGCGACAAGGACGTAACAAGCATCAAGAGGTACTTCAAAGGCACACATAGGTACGCGTTGTGTCACACTCTCTCTAAACGTTTATTCTAAACATGAGGGATACAGACACAGTCGGCGATATTAGGCATTTGTTCTTTTTGCTTAACATGGGAACGCACGCACGTGGGCAACGCGTGCAGTACAACGCATCCGGTAAGCGGCTGCCTTCAGATTCATCAGCACGCATGATCGCATTCATCAAATTTGCTTAAACTAAGCGTTTTAAAGTTTGGCTATATTTTACAAGCAAGGATTCTGACACAGCAGATGCTTTACGAAAGTTGCGTTTAAGGGGAAACGCGTCAAACTTTATGAAACATTTGAGGGCACAGGGAATCAACTTATGCCGAGTTCAGACTGCATGATTTTCAAAGTAGTCGTGTCACGGATGTTTTCACACTGCATGACTATCTGGGTTAGCGTTCTGTCAGTGCTTTGTTTACACTGTAGGATGGATCAGCGACAGGAGAGTTCACATTGCATGACTTTAAAATAGGAAGAATCACAGACAACTTTGTCCAAACTACGTCTCACAACCAAACAAATGCGAGAAGTGACATGGAAACAACGCAAGGTCACGTAATATATCTTTGGTTATTAACTACATAATGGAAAAAGAATGCTTAAGCTTTAGAAACATGTGTTGCTCACCTGGCTTTTGAAGAGAAATAACAATCTCTCCTCAACTTTTTTTACTTTTCGACCTGATTGTGATATTGATCAGATGACACGTCAAACAGACACGGGTGCTCCTGAAAAATTTACACTAGTTTTTCTCCATTTCTTGGGTCCAAATAAACTAACTTTAACTTCTCCCCCAGCCTCCCACTGGCCTGCAGGTACCAGTACAAGTGGATGCTGCTCTCTCATTGGCTGTAGGTGATCGCGGATGTTATTTTCAATCAAAAAACATTTCACATGGCATGATTTGAATTGCCGACAGCTCCAGATATTTACCATGCCAAATATCTCACGGGTGTCAACAACTCATTGGCGATTCCAACGCTATCTCACGGCCAATTCGTAACTTTTTGATTAGTGGCTAATTCGTATGAATTCGTACGATCTAATTCGTACAAATTAGTACGATTTGCCCATCACCCAATGACGGTTGGGGTTAGGGGTGGGGTTAGGTGCCACGCCTCCTTTTTAAAATCGTACATTTTCGTACGACTGAACTCGTACGAATTCGTACGAATTAGCCACTAAACTGACAAAACGTAAAATACTTACGTTTCCTCGTGAGATCAGGCTGGCGATTCTCTAAAATCGCGTCCTTGATAGTTCACACTGTGTGATTGACACTCGCGTACATGAGCACCAATTTGCCTGTGATTTTAGGCTTTTGTCTGCGATTTCTCAAAACCTGTCACCGAGTCAAAATCAGGGCTAAAATCATGCAGTCTGAACTCGGCATTAAAAGCAGAGGAATGCACTGTCTTTGACAGCTTGCGACATCATCTGGCTCTTTCATGGACTACGTTTACATGGACACCAATACTCAGACTTTAATATGATTAAGACAATACTCTGATTAAGAGTCTACCATGTAAACAGTGATTTTTGATTCCCTTAAAAGACCACAGACACCCGCGTCACGAAATGCAGAGATTTTTTCTTTCCATTCGGGGTTTGGTATCAAATTTTATTGAAACAACACTTTTCCACCAGTCCTTACTTCATATTCTCATTCAATAGGCTACCCCAGTTTGTCATGGGCCATGAACAAAATGTTACTGAATGAAAGGGAAACTGCCGAATTGCCGAAGGTAGAAAAATGTAAAATTAAACACCCGAAATTACATGAAACTCCGGAGGAAATGTGGATAGAGTGGTGAAGCGATGTTAATCAATCTGTGCTATAACATGTAAAACTGGATCATAAAAGAAACACTGAAAAAGCAACTCATATAAACACCTTAATCATATAATTGTCATATTCAGATTAAGGCAAATAATTAGATTACTGATGTCCATGTGTTGGAGCCATTTGAGATATTTATATAATTTATACTTAATTGGTTTATTTGTTGTATGATTATTGAGTAATTAATAATATTATGCTGTATTATTCTGTGTCACAGATTGAGTGGTTTGGTGATATAGACTAGCTCCACCTACATTTCACGTCAGTTCACCTGCTTACTTAAGGACACACAGGTGATGGGTGATCAGCTGGCAGGTGTGGCAGGGTCCGTGTTTTGACCGTGTATTGTTTGTGGCATTTGTAATACTAATAAATAAATCTTGAGATATAAATGCTTGGATGCGTCGTAAAACATCACTGCTCCTGTCAAAATGGCTCCATATTAACCAAATTATGTCGGAGACCGTTATACCACGTAAACGTAGTCACAAGCCCCAACTCTAGAAAAAAGGTGTTCATTGATTTTGATGACAGCCTTTCCACAGAGTAGTATAGTAAGCTAATGTAATGTTAATTGCATAATTCAATATATTAATGAAATATATTATTGCAATTTAATCCAAATATATAAATTATGAATTGATGTATAGTTTAAACTTTAATTATATTGTTCAATTAAATTTATTAATATATATTTTTTTGTCAAATAAAAGATTTTTCTAGAGTAATCCACCATAATTTTTTGGATCAAAAATATTGGTTCAGGCACCGTTTTGGCACCGGTCTCATTTTTAAAGTATCAATTTAGCACCAGTATCGAAATAACCCCAAACAATACCAATATTTATTAGTAATATTACTATTAAGGTCACTGGTTGGAGATATTGTTATAAAACATAGTATGCACCTGTCTAAAAAAATCTATCTAAATATATATTGTTTTATTTTATTTGTTTTTTTTTTTTTACTCGCCCTACACTGTTGGTCCAATAAAATTAGATAGTTTAGTACACATATTCTTCTAATTATTTACATATAGTGGCTAATTAAGTAACAACTTTACCTAAATGTTAACATAAATACTGTTTAAAAAAAATATTCAGAATCAGAGCTTTATTTGCCATGTGTGCACAAACACACAAGGTTTTTTCTGTGGTTTATAGGAGCTCAGGGTACACACATACATATCAACATAAGAAGAAAGAGGGACATTAAAATAAGTGAAAAATAATGTAAACAATAAAAATGATACAATTATATACATCTAGATGGTTTATGAGCAATAGGTGCATTATTGACTGGTTTAACTGTACAAATAAGAAAACCAGTCAAACAAAACCAAAGTAACAAAAAGAACAGAGTAAAAAATCTATTTTCTTTTTACAAGTATATGTAAGACCAGTTAGAATTTTTCCTATTTTCATTTGTAATCCAGCTATTTTTCCCCTGTCTTGTTAGTGGCGGTGAAAGACCATGCAAAAGGGCAAAACTGTTGAAACACTGCAGGTGCTGACAAGATAAATGTTTCATGTTCTCAATTAAAAGAACACACGCTTGTTTGTTCACATGCGGTGAAGAAAATCATTTATCTCTCACAGCCAATTCTGGTCACATGCCAAAAACAGGCATGTAAGACACATTTTGGATCTTGTATGAAGCCATCGGAAAGAAATCTGTCAGTCAAGGTCATTTTTCATTTAGGCTGGTGGAGCGATTGCAGGTAGCACATTGACTTTGTCATCATTTTTGTGTGTGTGTGTGTGTGTGTGTTTCCATTCTGAAACAACTTATCCATGCTGCTCATCATCCCAGGGGTGTAGCTTATTTGAATATAAAGTAGATAACATTCTGTTTTAAAATCTCCCCATCTGAAATAGCAATGAAGCTTAAGCCCAATATTTTGGGGCACTTTTCTGCAGCGAAAAAATAAGGTTATTATAACCCTAACAAATCTTATATTAGTATTTGAAAGCATGTTCCCATCCATGCTATACGTCTATATGCTATTGGTTTTCCCTCTTTATTCGTTCTCCATCATAACATAACCATTGTTTAAAATAGCGACCTAAACACAGGCATCAAGAAAAGGTCATTTCAAATACTTCAACAATTATCTAGGCTTTACTCACACCAAAGCATCAATTTTCTCATTAGAAGGTGCACAAACCACACCATCTTGCTTTCATGTGGCTCATACTGTACTTTAGCTAGAGTCAATGCATTAGACCAGCTGACCCTATAAAGTCTTGTTTTGACGTTCACACCTGAAGTGTCCTGCTATTTGAAGTTAACTTGAAAGATAATTTGGCTGATCATGTTTAGAAGAGAATTTCAGGCTTGAGAAACAGTGGACTAATGCAAATGATCACCAAGCTAACGCTCTGATAGATCAATGGATCTAAGAAGCAATTACACTAATGCAGCTCACTAGATGCTTAAATTCCCTGCTGTTTATGGACCATATCCCTGAGACGGAATCTTCTCTTTGTTTTCTTACATTCTATTATGTAAATCAATATTTAATTGTCCATTACATTATATAATCAAAACATCTTGCTAAGTTTTATTTTATTACATTCACGTATACCATTAAAATACTGGAACATTTACCTTAAAAGCATAGTTTGTATAAATGGTGCAAATGGCACACAGTTAAAAAATATGTCTCGTGCTGTGCTTTTGTGCATTCAGTGAATTCATGCACTATGGAATATCATCACTTATACTACAGGGGCTGCTGAATGTTTCAATCTGATTGGCTGATGAACATCCAAGGAGTGCAATTATTTTCCAGAAACTGCAACAAAACAAAAAAAAACAAAAAACAAAAAAAAAAAAAAAAAAAAAAAAAAACAAAACAAAAAGCCAAACAAAACAAAACAAGAAGAAAAAAGACAAACAACAAAGCAAAACAAAACAAGACAAAAAAAACAAGACAAAAAACAAAACAAAACAAAACAAGACAAACAACAAAGCAAAACAAAACAAAACAAGACAAAAAAACTAAACAAGACAACAAAACAAAACAAAACAAAACAAAACAAAAAGCCAAAAAAACAAAACAAAAAAAAACCACAGCAAAACAAAACAAGACAAAAAACAAAACAAAACAAAACAAGAAAAACAACAAAGCAAAACAAAACAAGACAAAAAAACAATACAAAACAAGACAAAAACAAAGCAAAACAAAACAAGACAAAAAAACAAGACAAAAAAAACAAAACAAAACAAGACAAACAACAAAGCAAAACAAAACAAAACAAGACAAAAAACAAAACAAAACAAGACAAACAACAAAGCAAAACAAAACTAAACAAGACAAAAAAATAAACAAGACAACAAAACAAAACAAAACAAAAAGCCAAACAAACAAAAAAAAAAAAGAAAAAAACAACACAGCAAAACAAAACAAGACAATAAACAAAACAAAACAAGAAAAACAACAAAGCAAAACAAAACAAGACAAAAAAACAAAACAAAAGCCAAACAAAAAAAGCAAAACAAAACAAAACAAGACAAAAAACAAAACAAGACAAACAACAAAACAAAACAAAAAAAAAACAAAAAGTCAAACAAAACAAAACAAAAAACCAAACAATACAAAACAGGAAAAAAAACTCAGCAAAACAAAACAAAACAAAAAGCTAAACAAAACAAGAAAAAAACAAAGCAAAACAAGACAAAAACAAAGCAAAACAAAACAAGACAAAAAAAACTATTTGCCTACTTGTACTACGTCCTAAGTGTATGCACTTTTTTGTGAAGAGTATGCAAGGATTGGGACACCCTACTTCCTTATTAACGAGCCGTTATGCTGCTTAGCTACATGCCAATGCCTGTCAATCATCTCGTCACATCATCCTTTCATATTTAATTTCCTACCAAGACCATTCGCAGGTCTTTAATGCAGAACAATCTCCTTTTTTGCATATAAATGTGTTTGCATAATTATGCATTCAGAGGTTAATGGCCAAACACATATTTATAATAGTTTGCATTGTTGTTCCGGATTAAATATAATGTAATAAATGTCATTTAATTTTTTTCCTATTGATTAGATATTATTTGACAGCCCTTTAAACATCTTTACTAAAACCTCTACACTTAATGAGCGGTCTCGCACATCCGCCATGTTTGTAGATTGATAAGGGTCCCATGAAATAAAAATAAAGTTTTTTTAGATAGTATTAGTGTCAGTATTGTTAGTTCTCAAGATATCTACTGTATGTGACAACATTCGCGTTTAGGAGATATAAAACTGATATAAACATGTAAAGCTTGCAGTTTGTCACTTCCGCACAAATGGAGCAACAATTTTTTCAGGTCCCCTCATACTACAGTTTCTTATCAAATCTTGACCAATCAAATGCTCTCTAGTATCTGACATGCCCCGGCCCTTCAAAATGCTTCTCATTTGGCTTTCATTTGATGTGCTTGAGCTCAACCACTCTCACTGGCAGAGCGGTGATAAAAACAAAACGCTATTGGCTGTTTTTTTTTAAAAGGGGAGGAGCTACACTATGTTCCACCCTCTCTTCGTGTTTCGTGTCTCAAACATTGAATAAAAATGCATATTTCAAAGTACTTCACTGGACTTTTAACACTTTTAACCGGGCTTGTTCTGATCGAATTCACTTAGTTTAGTTGTCCCACAAAAAATCTTAATAGTTGTGTTGATTCAGCTCATTCTAAATAAGTAGTTTAAACAAGCAGCAAAAACCATTTTTTGAGTGCACGGATCTGCAATTTCTACCGAAAATAGTCCATCCTGGCAACTTTGGAATACTAATTTCAACATACAGTACTACGGTTTGGGACATACTAATTCTATTTTCGAATTCTATTTAGGGTGGAGAGCATGTGAACTGTGACGCAGCAAAGCAATCGGATGAGATGTGTAAGAACTATAGTGCTACACAAAGGAGCTGTTTGAGGCACAAAAAAATTAAATACAGCATCTGAACAATGTCTTTTTGTGTGGTAACTGAACAGTAAATGGAGTAACTAACTCTGGTCTATTGAATTATAAGAAAATAATGCAGACCGGAAGTCACCAAGGTCAAAATCACCACGTTGGGTGTGCAATATTTTTCTAACAATTTAACAGGCCACTGTCATTTATTTTTATTTCAAGAGTTCACACTTAGCTGATGATTGATTATAAAGCTTGTTTGGCATGCTGTCCCGGGAGAGAGCCCTGAGCTCATAAGATCCTCGAGCCCGGGGCTCCCTCCCAGTTGCAAGGCAAGAGGGGAGTTTGAGCTCAGGTAGATCTCGAGAACTCCCCTGCTGTAGTAGCTAATGAACAGATAGTGATTGCTCTTAAGAGATAACTACTTACTAGGAGCATGTCTATGGTGCCGATTTGGATCAGTCAATTAACTTAAGTTGCATGTTTTTGGATGGTGGGAGGAAACCGGGGAACCCACGTAAGCACAGGGAGAACGTGTAAACTCTGCACAGAAACGTCGGCTAGCTTGGTAAGGGCTAGAACCAGTGATGTTCTTGCTGTGAGGCAACAGTGCTAACCACTGGGCCACCGTGCCACCCATCTAGGAAAGGAGGAGGAGTAGGGGTGGAAGGGGGGATTCTTCAAAATGAAGATGCCTGTTATATGGAACTTAGGGTATTTATAGTGGCTTAGGAATCATCTGATTGGTGAATCATAAATTGAATAATGCGGGACCGGTTGCAAGCAATCATAAGTACGTGATCCTCTCGAAATAAGTTTATAAATAAACTTCACTTATCAAATCAGTCAGCAAATCGGTAGTGGCACAATGGCAACCTCTAACTAAATTTATTGGCACTGACAGTAAAAAAACATAACCAATTAGTCATAATATGCAGCTCTGCACCTCTTTGAAAGCCTTGATTGTAAATAAAAGAACAGCATAACTATTAAGATGGCAAACTGGGTTGATACAACGTTGGTTCATTTCATTTACCATTTAAAGACAGTCAAATGTTTTTGTTTTTTTCTAAACATTAAACAGATCTCAACATTCACAAACCATTAACTATGACTTTTAGCTCAATAAACTCCTAATTTGCGGTTATTAATAGTTATTTAGGTAGTAGTTGGGTTCAGGTAGGTTAGGATCATGCAGAATATATACTTTATAATTACAATGGGCTTTATGCACCGCAAGTGTTTTTCAGTCACTGATAAACTTCTGGTGAAAGATTAATGTGACTATGTTCAATTTCATAAGGCATCTATGCTGTAATGTAATAAAAATGAATTAGTTCAATACGTAGACTTAAGCATTCATTTAGTTGTTTAAGCATAAATTGAGATCAAAGATGAAATGCACAGCGTTTCTGTGAGCGCATAACTTCATCATGGCACAGAACAATGGAAATAAATTCAATGCTCATTAAATAGGCAGGTAATAAGACACTAGTTAATAGTGAAAAATGGTACTTTTGGAACAACTAAAAATTTTTCAAAACTGTTTGTTGGTCAGTCACCAATGTAGACCACCTAGATATCTTTGTGCTATAAAATCCAGCTAATAAGGTTGCTTGTATTCTCTGTATTTGTAGATTCCCTCTCAAACTTATCAGGATGGACTTACAATCACTTTACGCTTTCTCATGTAATGCATAATGACAAAACTCTGGTGTGTGTGTGTGTATAACCTGTTTGCGAATGTGTGTGTCAGAGGTGAATGTAAGGGTGAAATTGCTTTATCCACTATTGAATGAGTGCAGGTTTTACTCACAGATTGTGCTGCCTCCTAGACACGTTTCTAATGACTAATTAAGAGGGTTTGTGGTTTTGAAATGGGGGTTGGAAATGTTAATTTGGTAATATTGATCAGAGGTAAAGAGAAAGACTTAGAGAAAAACTGAGAGAGCGAGAGCAGCCAAGGCTGTTACAGATGCTAGTGAAGTCGATACAGAAACCTTTCCCACAGTCTCTTTATGCACAGTTTCCCTTAATAGCTCACAAATGTCAGGTTTAGTCATACATGAAACATAAGTATTGGCTATTTGGGGCTGCATAGAGATGTTTAAAAAATGATTTCTGATTCGAAACGACAAATCAGATATAGGATGATGGTTGTATTCAGCGAGAACTTCAGACAGATTAAATACCCCATGAAATTGCTTTGAAATGCCAGTCTCGGATTCCTTGGTTGATGTATTTTATGTTGAAATAGGAGGTTTAGGCACATAGACATGTATAAATTGTCAACGGTTTGAAATAAACTGTGATTTGCTGCTTTCTATTGTTTCTATTGCAAAGCAGGTAATTGATTGAACAAAAATGTCAGTAAAATATATTCTGTCTCTACATTTTAAATGCGTAAATGAATTAGAACAACTGTTAAGCCACACAGAAACTAGTATTTCTCTCATCATTTACTCATTCTCACAGAGTTTCAACTGACCGTCAATGCCTTCTGTGAAACATAATCTGTTTGTCCATAATGAAAGTAAGCGGTGCTCTGTATTTCATTGATGTTTCCATGAACTATGAAAATTGGAGTAAAAATAACTGTGGAGAAATATAACACTGCTCATTTCAAGATGCTATTTGTGTCTATAGAACCAATCATGGGCATAGTCAGGGTTTATCACAGCATTACTGTAGTTTTATCAAATAATGTAGCAAGCAAAAGAGATTGCTTTGCCATTTCATTAAGTCTATTCATTCAGTTCTTTGTTTTGCTAAATCTATGCTAGCAATCTAATTGTGACTGACACATTCAATGGATGGGCACCGGTGAGGCGTATTTGATAAAATATCTATACACTATATCAGTAAATGGAGCGTATTGTTTCTCTAAGTGCTTTGATGATATATATAACAGTGATGTAGCGTCTGTTCTCTCTTGTTGAATTTAATTGCTTCAAGTCAGACTCCACTGCCACAGCATTAAGTCGAATTCACCTTCTGACAGATGGAATTTTCTGTCCAGCATCATGGTTAATGTAGAACAGAATTCCTTTAAAAAATGAAATTGACTTTATGTAAAAAGATTGGTTCAGCAAACGCATATACAATCGAGCGTACAACAATTATGTCTTTAAAGATTTATCAGTTATTGCTAAGAATCAATTTCTCTATGGAGAAAATAAGATTTTACTTCCAAAACCCGACTGTTCCACTCTATTATATTTTTATGATGGATTCCATGATTCCATTTGCATTTTTCACATGGCAGGAGTCAAGAGTACTAAATCACTTAGCAACCATCTACTTTTGACGTTAGTTAACCAGCAATTACATTGGCTCTCAGGTCTTAAGCAGAAACTGTTTGGGTTAAATGCTGAACACCTTTCAAACGTTAGAAAGTAGTTCAGTGACACTTTTGCAACATTTAGGGTTTAGAAATGAGTCAAGAAAGCAAGAAAACACTATTGCCTGATACACAACATGCAATCTAATCTTCCCACTGTCACCTTACTGCTCGTTATTGTGCATGCACTCATATTAATAGGCTGCTTTCAAATATTAAAATGTAGCTTAGTGACAATTTTGCAACATTTAGGTCTGGTTTCACAGACAGGGCTTAGACTAGGACAAATATTTAAGTACTTTTTTATAAGTGTGCCTTACAAAACAGAATTGGAGCCAAATCAGTCTCAAAAATAATACAATTAAAAAAAGAAAAATCATACATGCACAGCACAATCCACATTTATAAAAGGCAATTCGGAAGTTCAAAACACAATTCATAAATGCATCAATCCATTCCGTATAATCAAAACACAATTCATAAATACACAAATCCAATCCGTATAATCAAAACACAATTCATAAATACAAAAATCCAATCCGTATAATCAAAACACAATTCATAAATACACAAATCCAATCCGTAATTTCAAAACACAATTGATAAATACACAAAACCTATACATTTGGGGAAACATTTATTATTTTCACAAATTGTGTTTTATATTTAGGAATTGTGTTTTGAATTAACAAATTGAATTTTATTTAGTAAATGTATTAATTTTGAGACTGATCTGGCTCCATATTATATGTCCAGCTTGAGACATAACAAATGTACTACTATATATTTATTTATTTTATTTTTAGCTCTGGCTTAATTTTTATACTGGAACTAAGCTAAAGCCTTCTCTGTGAAACTAGATGACAGGGTTTAGAAATAAATCAGAATGTACTGTAAGCATTAACTCCTTTTCGGTATTTGAGTTTGAAATTAAATAGAATGTTCAAGTTTAATAAAATGGGTAACACCTTCTATAAAGCTCATGCTTATAATGAATTATAACTCTGTTTATATTTAATTATAGTCATATAAATGTATCTATACAAACACAGAATACAATATACTGTATTACAATGAGAGCTAAATAATAATAACTAGAACCTAAAGTTTGTTGATGAACTTTGATGGTGGCTTGAGAAAAGCCAATGCGACTGAGCTAGGACTGGGAATGGCAGTTGGCAGGCATAGATATCATTAGATGTCGCCTACCCTGTTGTTGTCTATTGGAAGGAATGCGTCAATAGAGCCGCCATTTTAGTACAGGGTAGCGCTCCTTTGAAATGAATGCGGGACCAAGGTGCAGTGGAGGACTGTGGCCATCCAGAGCCAGAGATAAACACATATACACATATATCTATGATCGGGAGTTTTCCCTGGTGGTCAGTATGCAATTTTTTTTTTTTTAATTACGAAAATTATAATTTTACATCACTTTTTTACATTAATGGATGAGTGATCGCACGTGCATTCCTGACAAAAAGCATGTGTTTGTGTGTATGGAAATGTACTATCCTCCCTCCCTGTTACATTTGATCTAATCCGTGTCCTGAAGCACACCCCCTCTCCTGCTTTCACTTCTCATTCTGACGGAGGGAGTGATTCATTTGTGAATGAATCCCTGTTATGAACGACTCGTTCGTTTAGCTGACAATAATACAAGTTTCTGGCAGCGCAGCGTCTTGTTGTCATATTTCTTTTGCACTGTTTGCTTTTTTTATTCAACAAAACTAGCATAAGCCTGGTATTGAGTGTGAGTTGGTGCTACTTTGCCTTATGGTGAATGCAGTAAGTGACTGTATTATCATCAATAATGTTACTTGTTGAGCACAAAAGTTTATAACATACAAAAACGTAAAAAACGAAATCTTACCTATGAAATGTTCTGCCTTTGTGCTTTGTTTTCTTTCTTTGCTCATTACTACACTCGTACACAGCGCTAAAAGTCCAGCATCTTCACATTGTCACACTGTTTTGACTAGTGCGGTTGAATGACATTTGTGCTGGGAGCACTGTACCAGTGTGGCGGCACTATTGACGTATGCTCAGGGTCCCTATGCGATATCTAGTGTATATATCTATGGTTGGCAGGAAGCACAGCGGTTGTTAAGTGGTTGCTAGGCAGTGGCTAAAATGTTTATGGCATTGCTAGGTGGTTGCTAAGCAGTTGCTAAATGGAAACGTTTGTGTGCATGTTTGATCAAATGCTAATACTTAGTAGGCATTTCTAGCATATGTTATTGCACTTAGATTATCATTAATATCATGTAGCTAATCGTTATTAGCACTTGGCTTATCATTGTTACCATAGTACACAGGAAGTCCCATTTGCTAGCATGAGTCAAACGAGCTAATAGCCAGGTCCCTATGATGTTCTGATGTATTGCTGTTTTGAAATGGTTGCTAGGTTAGCCTGTGTTATTGCTAGGGGGGCAATTGACAGCTTAGCGATTATACATCAAAGCTTCTTGCCAATATGAGTGATATAAATCAACCCTGATCTCTCTATGACAGTCAAAAACTGGACTTGTACATTATTGTACAAATGGCTTGCCATATTGTATGAAAACACAATGCTTAATAAGTGTGAAAGTGATACATGCAAAAAATGGCTTGCCAAATCAATAAAAAAAACTTTTGTAAAAATGACTTTCCATATCAGTAAAAAAAATATGGAGTTTAAGAAAAATAATGCTTAAAATTTATTATTTATTGGAAGACTATACGTTTGATAAACCACAAAAGATATAGCAACAAAATCTAATGCAGAACACAGCTTTTGGCCACATTTGGGGCTTGTATGATTTTTTATATGCCCAGATTATTAAAATGTAATATTTAACATTTTTTATTCAAAAACGATAAGCCTGATTGGCAAGAGGACATATAGCAACAATCTTGGCACATTTTGACCAAATGTGGGCCTTGTAGCATGAACGGCCTAGGAGGAGATACGTATGGTTTTGAAGATAGAGTAGTATAACAGTATGTTTCTCAAGCCAACATAATTATAATAGTGTAGTGTAATACTTCTTGCTTAAACCCATCAATGATGCATTTATAAGGGTTATTATGACCCACAATAAGGCCCAATCCCAATTCTACCCATTAGCCCTTCCCCTTACACCTCGTTTTGCGCATTCCCGCGAAGGGGTAGGGGTGTCCCAATTCTATTTAGTTTGAAGGCGTAGGGCTAAGGGCAAGGGGTAGATACCCCTTCGAATGACCACACTCGAAACCAAGGGGTAAGAAAATTTCCCACAATACACCACCCACAGCTGCACCTGGAAGTATGGAGAGCCACAAATTTGTATTTTTTGTCATTATTACGAATTTTTACAACAAACAAGCACATGTTTTAATATATTCATAACCGCATTCGTGTTTTACCATCATGCTTTTAAAAAAAACGCTAAAATAAAAACAGCAAAATTTCGCAATCCATATTAATAACTCCTGTACAACTGTCCCACAACATTCTGACACTCGGTGACACTCGAATACCCTGTCAGAAAAGTCTAGTGGCTGAGAATGAGCGTTTTACAGTGTCTGCTATAATGTTAATGTTGTTTTGGTGTGTTTACATAGATGAATATGCCCACTGTGAATACACCCGTCCGCTGTTCACTTTCTTCCCCGACTCCCCAACCTTCTTCACTTTCGTCAGCGACACCCCTCCGCCATCCAACGCCCTGCATTCCCCCCTCCCCTCCCCCCTGCCGCTCTCCACCTTCGTGCACGACCCCTCTACATCCTCGGGTAACATGCTGGATCCGTTACCCAGATCTGTTCCGGGACCTCGCAATTCACAAATTAAGCACTGGTTATGACTGACTAATTAATACTTATAAATCAGTTTATAATGCAATATGAACATGTATACTAGAAAATGAAATGCATCACTAATAAATATTAATAACACTATTATAAATGAAGCTATAATTGTCATTATAATACAGTACAAGATTTGTGTCTTTATAGAGGCATTTACAGAATTGTTATGATTGATTATGAATAATTATAAACAGAGTTATAATTCATTATAAGCATGAGCTTCATAGAAAGTGTTACCAAAAAAAAATGAATTCATAATATTATTTTCTCATACTACTTCTATTGCGAACAGTTGACAACAGCTACTAAAAGCTTTGTATTTCCATTTGCTCCTGTGGCATTTCCAAAAAGCAGAAAGTGTTTGGATTAAATGTTGAACACCACACTGCTGTATATATTTTATGGCACATTACAATCACAGACCCTTCAATTCAAATGCAATTTTCAGCACATTTCTCTTTTTTTTTTTCCAAGCTCGTCACCTCTATTGCACAATTAAAACCCACATTGAATAAAAGCGGAGATTCTATCTACTTACTCTGTTTATTTATTCATTGTGAGCAGGCGGTGGTAAATCGTCTCGAGAGGCAGTGGGCGGACACGCAACCTGGCTTTATGTAAGATTATCTTTGCTATTACCAAGCATGACGGTTTCAAATAGATCAATATGACAGGGATATCCGAGGACGAAAACATCCCGGGCCAAGAGAAAATTAGGATTTCACTTTGGATATATTTCTTGGAGCACAGTCTCCACGACCCTCAGTGTCACAGTAGATTATCTCTAACAGTCACACACAGGTTTCTCTCAGACTGCCATACAGCATCTCTGTCAATGTTCAGACCATCATTACCTGTTTGCCTCCGTATATTTTCACTTACAATGAGTATCATGTTCACCAACTCTGCCTGTTTGCCATCAATACACTCTTGGGATATTATCAGGAGAATTGCTGTTTACTTTTCTAAGATGAGAAATGAATTTGTAGGTGATGCACTATGCTAATCTGCATTTTCTTGGAAAGCTTTCCTCCATATACCTGTCATATTTTGCCATAATGGCGAGATGTGATCAAAACCCTAGATGCTGGCAACACACACAGAAAGAAAGGCTGAGCAGCGCATTTTTTAGAAGCCAAGGCTCTTTAAATCAGCCTGTTCTGAGTCCTTAAAGGCAGCCCAGTGCCATGAAAGCAAAGAATCAGAGGCGCCGTCTCCCTGGGGCCCAATAGAAAGATGCTAAGCTAACTAAACAGAATCTGGGAGCCACTGAAAAAAAGGCATAAAGAGCAAGGAAACGCTAATGCCTGACACACAACATGCAATCTAAGCTGCTCGCTGTCTCCTTACTGCTTGTTATTGTGCATGCATTCATACTGCAAATAGACTGCTTTTGAATGTGGGAATGTAGTTCAGTGGCAATTTTGCAACATTTAGGGTTTAGGAATAAATCAGAGTGTAAGAAATAGCTCCTTTACAGTAGAAGAGCTGCATTTGTGAGTTTGAATTTAAATAGAATGCTTACATTTAAAAAGTATACCTATCACTACCCATAGATATATACACTAGATATCACATAGGGACCCTGAGCATGCGTCAACGTCGCCGCCACATTTGTAAAGTGCTTCCAGGACAAATGTCATTCAAACCGCACTAGTCAAGACAGTGTGATAATGTGAAGATGCTGGACTTTAGCGCTGTGTACGGGTGTAGAACAAAGAAAACAAAGCACAAAGGCATCACATTACATTTAAGATTTCGTTTTTTATGTTTTTGTATGTTAGGAACTTTTGTGCTCAACAAGTAACGTTATTGATGATAATAAAGTCTCTTACTGCATTTACCATAAGGCAAAGGAGCACCAACTCGCACTAAATTCTAGACTTATGCTAGTTTTGTTGAAGAAAATAAGCAAACAATGTTATAAAATATATAACAACAAGGCGCTGCGCTGCCAGAAACTTGTATTATTGTCGGCTAAGTGAACGAGTCATTCATAACGGGGATTCATTCACAAACGAATCGCTTCCTCCGTCAGAATAAGACGTAAAAGCAGGAGATGGGGTGTTTCAGGACTCGTATTAGATCAAATTAAACAGGGAGGGAGGATAATACATTTCCATGCACACAAACACATGCTCTTTGTCGGCGGTCACATCCATCAATTTAGAAAAGTGTTGCAAAATTATCATTTTTCGTAATTAAAAAAAATATTTGCATACTGACTATTGGGAAAACTCCCGATCAAAGATATATGTGTAAATATCTGGCTTTTGATGGCCGTAGTCCTCCACTGCACCTTGGTCCCGCATTCATTTCAAAGGAACGCTACCCTGTATCAAAATGGTGGCTCTATTGACGCATTCCTTCTAATAGACAACAGCAGAGTAGGCAACATCTAATGTACAGTATATATCTATGATTACTACCAAAGACTATAGAATACACAAAACATGTCACTCATATACTTTTGAATGGGGAAAAGTGTAACTGTCAATATGGCAAATGAAGCCCCGCCTTCTAGTACAGGAGCAAATCAGCGATCGCTAGATGGTGAATAAAGCCCGCCTTCTAGTACAGTAGCCACTCGGGAGAGCTCGGACCAGACGTGAGTTTCTGCCAATTTTGTGTGATTCGAACATTTAGAAATGAAACTAAATAGACATTTGTTGTTTAATTTTTTTGGTTATTCGTAATATGAAATGGAATCGTAAGCTTGGCAACTAGTTTTGGAGAATTTGATGTTTCCTCATTCAAACAGAATGACCGAGCATACTGCCTGAGAGGCGTTTCAAAGATGGTCACCGAGTGAAATGACTTGCCTTAAAGGACTTTGTTACTACCAAAGACTATTCACCTTATTCTCCGCGGACGAGCAGGCGCAGCCATTTGAATTATTTTGGCTCGAGACTTCCGGTCTCATTTACTTCCATTCATTTTTATATGTTAATAACAGCTCGTTCGGCTGCTTGATGTTGCAAACTGATATTTTCTTAATATATTATTTTATATTGTCTGTATAGTCATGCAAACACATGTTTGTAGAGCAAGTAGTTTGACCATTTGCTGACGTTTATTATTCCTAGTCATTTCTCCCATAAGCAACTGAATCGGAAGTTCTAAAACAATCGCAAAAACGAGCGCACTTCCGCATTGAAGAATAAGGTCAATAAAATACAGATACTGTACTATACCAAAGACTATAGACCTTTTTCTTGGCTGCTGCATGGAGGGCGCCATAGCGACCAGCGTCTTCCGGTAGAATGGTTAGAACTTCTGTTACAGTGTTTACAACTGGTAATTTGCGCTCAGAAAATGGGTTTCAATAGCATTTTGAGTGGATTACGGAGTGTTTTTGTAACACACCACTTTGAAAGGTGCATGTTAAAGCCGTTATAATCTGTAAGGTGTGGTTCAAGCGCGAGAGAAAAACGTTCTCCTAGTTCACGTGTCTGCCGTCAGAAATACAGTGTGTGTGTGTGTGTGTTTTCCCGGCCTGTCAGCAGTTAGCTCAGCGGCTCTTCAGCACACACACACACGCACGCACACACGCAATACTTCACTGCATTATAGAGCAAACCAGATTACTGGCATGAAACTTAACAGGTGTGTAAGTCGTGCAATTTACAAAAATGACCAATAAAAGTCTGTTACTGATACTCTGCTGGTTGATTTGCATGTTCATTCTAATCATTAGCCATTTGTGTTTCATTTAGTGTGTTGTATTTACCACAGTTTGTGTTTTTCTGTCATTTCAAAATGTCACTTTATTTTCACTTTGTCACAGTTATTAAGTGTGTTAGTGGGACAGTACAATAGGCTACGTGTGTGTGTCAAACATTTTGGTGAACTATATTTGTTTGGATTGGTTATATATTTGAAAGAAAGAGAAACTGTTGACTTTAGCGATGACGAGGCTTCATTTAAAAGGCACAAGATGCCGTCTGACAACAAGGGGGAAATGCCTCACATCGGCTGTTTTCCATCCCATTGAATCACATTTTTTTAAATGATCAGTTCAGGAGGTGGTGCTGATCGACAACAGTATTAGTTCAAAGATGATAAAAGCAGGTAACATAGATTAAAACTATCATTTCAAAGCTGTCCAAATGTGAGTGTTTACATGCATCAGCTGCCGACCGGAAATTCTTAGCATTCTCCTTGCGCATACACGCAAAGCATAATGGGTAATTTTACGTTCCAAGAAAAAGGTCTATAGAATACACAAGACATGTCACTCATAGACTTTTGAATGGGGAAAAGTGTAACTGTCAATATGGCAAGTGAAGCCCCACCTCTAGTACAGGAGCCAATCAGCGATTGCTATATGGAGAATAAAACCCGCCTTCTAGTACAGGAGCCAATCAGCAATCACTATAGAATGACAATTCTCCAGGGGAGGGGCTTGGACCAGATGTGAGTTTCTGCAGATTTTGTGTGATATGAACATTTAGAAATGAAACTAAGACACAGCTGTTGTTTACTTTCATTGGTTATTCGTAATATGAAATGTAATTGTAAGCTTGGCAAGTAGTTTTGGAGAATTTGATGTTTTCCCATTCAAACAGAATGACCGAGCATACTGCCCAAAAGAGGCATTTCAAAGATGGCTGCCGAGTGAAATGACTTGCCTTAAAGGGACTTTGACTATACTACAGAAGACATGTCACTCGTATAGTTTTGAATGGGGAAAAGTATAACAGTCAATATGGCGAATGAAGCCCGCCTACTAGTACAGGAGTAGATTGCTATTTCTCCAGAGGAAAGCTTGGACCAGACATGTGCTTTTATGAACGTTTGGTGGTCAAAAAACACACTTGAATTTCAGCAAATACTTGCTTTACAGACATAAGAAATATATCCACATAAAACTTGAAATCTGTACTTTTAAATAAACCCACTACACTTGAAAACAAAAGTTTTTGGTTTTGTAATCTTTATGAAACGAACATGAGGTACAGTTCGTCCTGTCAAATGCACATCATATGACAGCAATTACTCAAACGCCCACAAACTTGTAAACAAAGAGCTGCTGTCATTTCTGGAGGAGATTCACCATCAAGAACAGGTTGTCAATTACTTAAGAAGAGCAGCGTATTCAGACAAAGCCTTATCCAGAGGATGATAATGTGTAGAACAGCCATAAATGAGGTTGGTGTCGTGATCTTGTTCCTTTCTAGTACGCATGCGGATTAGCATGGGCAACATGAAAATATGCCGATTTTGTTTGATTCAGATGTTTAGAAAGAAAACTTAAGAGATAGTTGTTGTTTAATTTTATTGGTGATTCCTTATATGTAATGTAATCGTCAGCTTAGCTAACAGTTTTGGGTTTCCCCATTCAGATATGCACATTTCAAAGCACTTCACGGGACCTTTAAGTTCAAATTTAGGAAACTATTTCATTATAGTACACCGTCCAAAAACAGCTACTTTAATTAATAGTAATAGTAGTTAGTGAAAAAGGAAGTTGACTTAGGATTTTTTTTTAATTATGCACAGTTTATATACATAATTATTTTAAGGCAATCGGTTTACTCATTTGTTTTAAAGTAAAGGCAGCTAATCACTTTTTACACTGTGCTTCTATAACGCTGAACAGGGAACAACAGCAAATAGAACCCACATAAAAAGTGAGTGTATTAAGTATTATAGTATTTAACTATACTACAGTAAAATGCTTGAAATAATCTGTTGTGGTAATTCTGTCATTGCTATGGTAACACAACAACCCTAGTAATATAAACAAATTACCTAATACTGTAATTTTATACAACTTTTGGCTATATACAGTACACACCAGTATACTGTAGTCAAAATTAAAGTATACTACAGTGTTTATTACAGTTAATCAGTTCTTGATAATTAATACTACACTGTAAAAAAAATCTGTAATTTCACGGTTTATTTCCGGCAGCTGGAAATAAAAAAAAAATTCTGCAATTTAATGTAATGTAGAAATTTCTGCAATTTAATGTATGTTATTTTACGATAAATTTCTGTAATTTAACAACCGTTATTTTACGGGTTTTTTCCGGCACCCCAGCGTTCTCCCTGCATTCGCATGGGTTTCCTCCGGGTGCTCCGGTTTCCCCCACAGTCCAAAGACATGCAGTACAGGTGAATTGGGTAAGCTAAATTGTCCATAGTGTATGAGTGTAAATGTGTGTGTGGAAGTTCCCAGAGATGGGTTGCGGCAGGAAGGGCATCCGCTGCGTAAAATCGTGCTGGATAAGTTGGCGGATCATTCCGCTGTGGCGACCCCGCAAGGGACAAAGCCGACAAGAAAATGAATGAATGAACAGTATGCTGTGGCATTCTTTAACAAAGCAATAAAAACAATATAATATAATTTACTTTACTAAGTTCACTTTACTATAGTATGGTTCAAAAACAGTATAGTATTTGTTATCAGGTACTACAGTATTTTTTAATGTTGGAAGTTCGTATTCACATTTGCTTCTATATAATTTCCATAACTTTCCAAAAGAGCAAAAAACAAAAACAAAAAAAAAAAAAACAACAACAACAACAACAACAACAACAACAAAAAAAAAACAGGAAAATAGCATCAGTCAAATTAGGGTGCTTTTACACTTGGTCCGAATGCCTGATCTGAACCCAAGTTCGATTGTCCCCTCTCGGCTGGTTTGTGTTCACACTGGCTGCATCCAAAATCGCATACTTCCATACTATATAGCACGCTAAAATCAGTATGCAAGCAGAGTAGTATGTCCAAATTCATAGAATACAAACAACAGTATACAAGAAGTAACCGGATGACCTACTACTTCCGGCGAGGTTCTGAAGAGTGCATCCGATGCACACTACGCTATCCCATGATGCCCGTTGAGAAAATGTATGAATAGGACTGAAGAGATGCAACTGACGCAGTTAGGTCACGTGATCATGACAAAATGGTGGATGTAGTACGGCCGAGTTCCATTTATATTACTCACATTTATACTGTACAGAAAGCACTTTTCTAACGGTCGAGTAGTACATTTAAATTCAAATGCAGTACCTACTGAGTAGTACTGTAGGTGGTTTCGGACACAGCCACCATCTTTTTCCCTTCTGAACCCCTGTACCCTTGCGACATCAAGTTGCTGTTTTCTGTACAGCTGTTGCTAGGTGAATATAAAAACTAAATTTTATTGTACAGTTGGCATGTTCATATCCGTTATTTGATCTGATTGCATTCATATCAGAAGTGAACCGTACCAGGCTACGTACGAACTGTACCCCAGACCACCTCTTTCAGGCGGATTCGGCACGGTAAGAGTTCAGAAGACAGTTTTAGGGCGTACTCACACTATGCTATCTGAACCGTGCCCAGGCCCGTTTCCCGGATCGTTTAAGAAGTGTGAGTGCTCTGAATCGGGCTCGGGCACGGTACACTTGGCCGGCTCTGGCCCGGTTGGAAGAGGTGTGCCAGAGCGCGGTTCACTTGGGCTCAGGCGCGGTATGCTTACAGTGTGAGTGCAAGCGTGCCTAAGCCCGAAACTGAAAGCAAGAAATGAGGCTGTGATATGCCCTAAATGACCCATCTGCGCTTAAATTACCCATCTCAAGTCCTCGTAAATAAAAAAAGTCCTCGCCTACACAAATCTGTTTGATATGGATTAATTAATCATTTGTACTGTTCAATGAACGCAAACTGTCGTAGATTATTAAAGACACAAACCACTCACTGCACTACAGCTGCACCTTCAGCAAACCTCCTAATTCCTGCAGCACGAGGACTTTATGATTGTTATCTCCACTGTGCTGAGCAAAAGCGCTTACTGAACTGCGCGTCATCAATGACGTAACCGTGCCCAGGTCCGAATGTAATGTGAGTGCGGGCCGTCGGGGGAGAGGGAAGGGGGCGCAATCGTGCTTCGGCCCGGTTCAAGGCAACTGTACATAGTGTGAGTACGGCCTTACACTAGCTAAACGTACTGTACTTTGATGTCAAATGAACCAGGTTGCGGACCAAAAGTGCTAACGTGAAAGCACCCTAAGAAATAATCATGCAGTTAATTCAGTGTTAATTTATTTTTTTGTAATTTGCTGCCTAGGTGGTATAAAAAAGCATTGTTATAAATGTATATTAATTAATTAAAAAAAAAAAAAAAGAGAGAGAGAGAAAGAGAAAACTACATTGAAATGCTAATAATTGTGAAAATGAGCCATCCATTATGAACAAGGTCCATTGTGTCATCGCCAAATCATCGTTGAATGGTAGCCTCAGCATTATAGGTTTCCAACATGACAATCAAGCACAACAATAAATACAATAAACACAAAGCTCATCTGTGATGATATGCAGTATGAATAACTGACCTCAATTATCCGAATGTCTACAGAAAGCGCAGAGTGAAGTTAACTCAACAACACTTTTACTCAGGCTAAACATGGCATAAGCTCTGGAAAATACCAAGACCTAATTAGAGTTAATGGAAAATACGCTTTATTGCCCAGTGCTGATGGAGATGAATGGTATACCACACAGCGAGATTATTCAAACTGATTGCATTTCGCTTTCGCATTCAGCACGATTTGAATGGGTTAGCACAAAAAAACAGACACTGACAGGTGAACGCTTTTACTTATTGTGTGTTTATCAGCCATATTCATCTTATTGTTTGGCACCGGGCTGCTTAGTCTCGGGAAAACATCATCTCTCCAAAAAGCCATTCTTTTGTGTCTGAGAGAGAGGTTGAAGAAATGAACGTCACTTAGAATAGGAGTCAGCACAATTTCACAACACCAGTATAATGTGTTTTTTGGCCCCTCCACCTACACACAACGTGCAGAGAATCCAGAGCAGCTCAATCCACGTTTGCTCCCTTCGGCTTGAGCTGACCAGGCCTGCGTTTTCAAAAAAAAAAAAGCATTGTTTTATTACTGAAAGTTCCATTGTCCCGAATCCATACTTTCAATAAATGTTCGCAAACAGCATTGCAAACCTGTGTGGTTAAAACTAGAGCTATTGATCTGTAGTTGTTAGAAGAATAGATTCTTCTTTATATTGCATATAGACCTAAATAGATTATGCACTAACATTTGGGAATTTTAATGTTAGGTCATCTAGTTTGTTAGGAGAATTAAAGCACAGCGTTCGAAGAGTGTGGGTGCATCTGTGCTCTGGTACCACGTTGAATATAGGAAGCCCACATAATAAAGAAACATAACTAGGAGAAAAATTTAAATTTGTGTTTTAATGCCACATTAATTATTTAGAACAATTGTAGGAGCCATTTGTTTACTTTATTTAAAGGTGTGTTAATCATTATTTCTTTCATTTTGGAGATTTGCACCCCTTGCAGGTCAAAGGAAGCTTAAAAGCCTGGGTGTGGCCAACTGGAGAAGGGCCTACTGGGAGCACTTGGTCTTTAAACATTGCCTTTAGTCTGTTTGGTGGCCAAAATTGTTTAATTGTGTTTATTTATATCAGTTTTGTGTTTAAATTATCTGTAAATTAATTCTGACATAAACAGCAACAGATGAAGACTTGTCATTCCATGTATTATTTCTAAAGGCTGGTTTAAACTTCTGCATCGAGTGATCTGACAATAACAATTCCGAAACGCTAGCTGGTAGTAGGTTATTATGTTCCTCTGTGTCGTGTTTCTTTGCGGGTGTTTTGTTTTTTTCTGACTGCTACCTTAATGTACAAGTAGCTAAAACTCGCTCATTCAGAGGCGGGAACCAGCGGACGTGCAACAACATTAATCATAAGGTAAACACAAAACAAAAGTTTCTATCTGGAGCTCCTTCATGGGACTCGACACTTGTAAACACTCGCTCCACTGAGCTTGCAGCTTTTAGCACCACCCACACTCGTCACAGTCACCAAGCTGACCAATCACAGAGCTTGCGCTATGTGACGAATAGTAACATTTTTTGCGAGGTGTGTGTCAGCCACGGCGAGGGCTATGTGCCCGTGCGAAGGCTGCGGCGGACCATATGCGTGCGCATGATGCAGGCATATAAATTAGCCTTAAGTAAGCGTCTAAACCCCTCAGCAGACCCAAGATGTGACTAATGTGGAATTTTGATTAAAGGGCACCTATGGTGAAAAATCTACTTTTAAAGCTGTTTGGACAGACATATGTGTAGGTATAGTGTGTAGACCGTCATATTGGGGTGATATAAACACACCCTGTCCTTTTTTTTTCAATTTAACAACATAAAAACGGTGGACCAATTGGAGCGGTTTTCAGACCGACTGCAACTTGACGTAGGAGTGCGGTCCCCCCCGCCCACCGAATTGATTGAGAGATGCGTATTAACATGTCTCTGTAGTAACGCTTATAATCATATCAACAAGACAGGACGTGCGCAAAGCAACCGGGAAAAAAGGGTCTGTTCAGTTTGCTAGGATCATCAATCATCATCAAATTTGATCAGAAGTGAGTTTTACAAGTTTAAAATCTTTTAAAACAGTGCATGTGTGTAATGAATTACAGCGATTTACTTCAGCTTTACTTTATCACCACAGCCACATGTCAGTACAATTATAAAAGAAGACGCTTCAATCCCGGTTTGTGGACGTTAAATCAGGTTTATTTTGTACATTAACATAACAGATATCCATACAGCAGTGGATATTAACCTGTATCCTGTCAAATTTGCGTGCAAAAAGAGTGCAAAGCTAAACGCGCGCACTGTCTGTGTGTGTGTGTGCGTTTCTGCGCTATGTGTGTGTGTGTGTGTATCTGTGTGTGTGCGTGAACTTTGTAACGACATTGTGTGTGACTCATTGCTGGAGCTCCACAACAAATGCATCAAATACTCATTGGCAAAGGTCTTACTGTAGTATTTCTCACAAACGTTACGTGAGATCTTCTTTCTTTATGACTGTCTGTTGTCTGACACAGCCGAGGGAGGAGATTAAGGCATGCTGACAGGCACGTGGAAACAGTGGGCGTGAAGGACTAGCCTTAAAGGCGCAGTACACAAAAACCGCAACCTGCTGCTCAAAGCTATAAATTAGTAACTTATGAAAGGTATAATAAAAATCTGATGGGTGTTTTGAGCTGAAACTTTACAGACACATTCTGGAGACACAAAATACTTATCTTAAATCTGGAAAAAAGTGGGTGCCCTTTAAGGATAGTCACAACAGCAATAATCTAATATTATTTTGTTCTCAAAAATTTTAGTTAGCAGATTCAATCTTGACTTAAAGGTGCCATCAAGTGCATTAATTCAATAAGTTAAATAAAAAAAGTGTAATAATAACAAATTGTTCTTCGATATCTACTTAGTTGGAATGTGGCTTAAGAAAGTATATATATATATATATATATATATATATATATATATATATACAGCAAGAAGGTTGATTTGCTGGTTGCTGGTTTGAGCCTCAGTTGGTTCAGTTGGCATTTCTATGTGGAGCTTGCATGTTTTCCCCATGTTTGCGTGGGATTTCTCTGGTTTTCCCCACAGTCCAAAGACATGTGATATAGCTGAATTGGGTAAGCTAAATTGTCCATAGTGTATGGGTGTGAATGAGTGTGTATGGGTGTTTCCCAGTGATTGGTTACAGCTGGAAGGGCATCTGCTGTATAAAACATATGCTGGATAAGTCGGAGGTTCTTGCCACTGTGGCGACCCCTGATTAATAAAGGGACTAAGCCAAAAAGAAAATGAATGAATGAACAAATGAGTATAGGTGCCTTGACCAATTAATAATTTGCCATCATTTCAGCTGAAGTGAAGAAAGGGTTCATGTTAGAGGCGAGTGAGCTGCCTGTAGGCATGTAAAGTCTGCTCCTCCATTACTGATCCTGAGTTGTATTGTTTTCAAGAAAGGCTAAATATATTTATAGCTGATAAAAGTGACAGACAGAGATATATTTAGAGTTGTATTCTGTGGCTTTAATTTTTATATATGAAAACACAGGCAGGAATTAATAGCAACATCTGCATAAACAGATAAGTTTTATTAAATTCATTCCTGTTATTTAATTCAAGAAAAATGATATTTTTCTTTTTAATTAATGAAGTTAACTAATGATATAAACCTGAAGTGAAATTTTCTGAAGTGCAATAAAAATATGTATGGGTGGCAATTTTCTGAAGTCAGCAGCCTGCCTGTTGTGCAGAATTTTATGTATATTATATTATTTAAGGCCTCAGTTCATCCAAAAATTCAAAAATAAAATAGTTGATCATTTATCAGTGATTGTACATTATGAGTTATATGATTTTCCTCGGTGGAACACTGATGTAAGGCAGATTCTCAGGTCTAACATAATATTCCAATACCTCTGTTTTAATTTTCATATTTTCATTTAATTGTTTTAAATATATTTTATTTTATGGTACTTGAGGGAGTGTCACATTGTGCACATACGCAAAGATGAAGAGATTTCAGGCTGTTTTTGCTGCACATGCATATATTCACAATATAGCCTAACCTCTTGTATCTAAATATGTTACATTTTCTCGAAGAGCAGGAATGTGTCTACATTTCTTGTGTTTGTCGTTTTCTCCCAGAGGATACAGAGTGGTGAAAACAAGCTCTTCCGTTTTTTATACTTTCCTAATGTCTGTGCTGAAGGAATACAAATGTAGTTACTTTACAAGCTCTTTGCAAGGCATCACATTGTTGCCTCGACAAGTGCAAATGCAAATGTATGTTTTGCATTTCATTTCACCACCTTAATACTTCAAAGAGGAAGATGACTTATTGTTAGTATAATGAAATGCATTTTTTTACCTATGCAGTGAGTTTGAGTAGTGTTATAGGATAAATACGATAACCATACAAACAAAAAAAAAGATATAAGTCAACATAATATATTGTAGATGTATCAAGATGCTTTGTTCCACTCACAGCCTGTTTCAAAGCTTTTTTTTTCATACTTTATATTAGATTAGAGTTTTTACTGACATTTCAATATATTCTTGGAATTGAATAGGCAGCAAAAAACTGTAAAAGAGAAAGTATGATTTCAAATAAAAACATAGTTTGGATGCATCGCTACTTCGAGTTCAATATTTGGATGGTGATGCTTAGTTTTGAATGAACTGCACAAATTGCAGCATTGTAAATGATCATCATTTAAAAGGCATTATATGTACGTATTAATTGCATCAATTAAACGATTTGAAAGATATTGCACTTGTTTATTTTAGGATGTCACACTCAGTTTTCCTCATGTCAAACCTTCATAATGCAGTTTGGTGGAAAATTGAACCTCTTGTACGGAACATGTTATGCCAATTTTATTTGGCTGTCAAGAGAAATAGCACAAATTATGCTGTGTATTTTCACTCCGACACACTTCATCAACTTGCCAGAGATGGAAATTTAAGCAAATAAATGAAAAGCTTAACTAATGCCCCAGTGTTTCTCGTGTAATTTGGTTAGAAATATTCTCAGGAACGCTAGTGACATTTGATTTTGCTCATGGCCAATTGACACAAAGTGACTGAATTATAATAATATTTGTTGATAGGTTTATTTAGCTTGTTTTACTGAAATATTTGTGATGGAAGAGAATAAATGGAATAAGTTAAGATAATTGCATTCAAACACAAAGTGTTCCTGTATATGCAAAATATTTAACATTTAGAGAGAGAGAGAGAGAGAGAGAGAGAGAGAGAGAGAGAAAGAGAGAGAGAGAGAGAGAGAGAGAGAGAGAGAGAGAGAGAGAGAGAGAGAGAGAGAGAGAGAGAGAGAGAGAGAGAGTGAAGACAAGAAGAGTGCTTTTTAAAGGTGGTTTTGGTATTATTCACCGGGGTTCAGTTGCTCTCGAGGTAGATGGCTTTTTAGTTGTCGTTTGAAGGATACCAGTGTATCCGCAGTCTGAGTGGGAATGGAAAGATAATTGCACCAGTGAGGAACATTGAATAAAAAGGTTTTGGAAAGTGACTTATAGCTTCTGATATATTTATACTATAAATATCTGTCTATTTTTAATATAATTCTCATATTTTATATTTAACAGAGAGTCAAAATAAATTAACAGCATTCAAAAAAAATATTGTTATTTTATATTTATTACTAACTGATTGTAACCTTTTGATTATATTACATTTGTCAGTTTTTTAAATGTGTGCTGCCAGATTTCTTAGAATTAATCTAAATCTGTTAAAATGGAATACTATTAGATCTGTTAAATCTAGCTGTAAAAAAAAACAGACCCAATTAGTTAAATTCTATGAGATTGGTTTACTTAATATTCAAGGGCAATATTGACAACTTACTCCACACAATAGATTAATTAATAAGAAGCCTTTAAAATACATTGGATTTATTGATAGTATTACATAAATCTTGTTCTCATTCATTCATTCATTTTTTTTTTCTGCTTAGTCCCTTTATTAATCAGGGGTCGCCACAGAGGAATCAACCGCCAACTTATCCAGCATGTGTTTTAAGCAGTGAATTTAGAAACTGGGAAACACCCATACACACTCATACGCATTCACACACATACACTATGGCCAATTTAGTTTATTCAATTCACCTATAGTGCATGTCTTTGGACTGTGGGGGAAACCGGAGCACCCAAAGGAAACCCAGGCAAACACGGGGAGAACATGCAAACTCCACACAGAAATGCCAACTGACCCAGCTGGGGCTCAAACCAGCGACCTTCTTGCAGTGAGGCAATCATGCTACCCACTGCGTCACCGTGATGCCCCAATCTTGTTCTTTCTTGTTTAATTTATGTTTAACTAACAAATACCAAATCCCATATTTTATTGGTTCAATTATGTTAGTAGTATGTAATATGTAAAAGTATGTAATCCAAATGAATGGACATTTTATATGCAATCAGGGCACATCTTATTTGTTAGGCCTAAATATTTTTTTGAGTGTGAAATTAACTGGGAAGCACAGTGGTTCAGTGGTTGGCATTGTCGCCTCACAGCAAGAATGTTGCTGGTTCAAGTCCCGGCTGGGCCAGTTGGCATTTCTGTGCTCCCTTTTCCCCACAGTCCAAAGACATGCGCTATAAGTGAATTGGGTACACAAAATTGGCCTTAGTGGATGAGTGTGTCTGAATGCGAGAATGTATGGGTGTTTCCCAGTACTGCATTGCAGCTATAAGTGCTGCGTAAAACATATATGCTGGAATAGTTGGTGGTTCATTCCGCTGTGGTGACCCCTAATAAATTAGGGTCTAAGTCGAAGGAAAATGAATGAATGAATTAAATGAACTGATTGTGTGTTTTTCCGTCGATGCATCAATTAAAGTGTAAAAGTTAGAGCAATATCACACCTCCAAAACAGTAATCACAAGCATCCTGTTTTGTTACTTAAGAGGGGGAAAAAAGAAAGTCTGAAAAACTTTATATATATAAAATATAATAACCACAGTGCTCAAAACAACACTAACATTTTCAGTACAAATATAGTATAGTACATAAAACTAGAAAAGTTTGGAGACACTTTATGGTGGCCATGAGAAAGTCTAGTCTGAAAGTTTGTAGATGTTCTTCATTCATTCATTTTTTTTTTTCGGCTTAGTCCCTTTATTAATTCGGGGTTGCCACAGCGGAATGAACCGCCAACTTATCCACCATATGTTTTACACAGCAAATGCCCTTCCAGCCGCAACCCATCTCTGGGAAACATCCATACACATTCACTCACACTCATACACTACGGACAATTAGCCTACCCAATTCACCTGTACCACATGTCTTTGGACTGTGGGGGAAACAGGAGCACCCGGAGGAAACCCACGCGAACGCAGGGAGAACATGCAAACTCCACACAGAAACACCAACTGACCCAGCCGAGGCTCAAACCAACGACCTTCTTGCTGTGAGGCGACAGCACTACCTACTGCGCCACTGCATCGCCCAGTTTGAAGATGTTTTAAATTTTAAATAACTAAATAAGTAGTTTTTAGGATGTTTTAAACAGTTAAGTCAGTTGCTAACATAAATTAGCATGGTTCTTATATGAATTAGCATGTTGCTAGCATGTTTTTAGTATAAACTAGCATGTTGTTAGCATGGTTCTTGTATGAATTAGCATGTTGCTAGCATGTTTCTAGTATGAATTAGCATGCTATTAGTATGTGTATAGTACGAATTAGCATGCTGCTAGTATGATTAGTATGTTTGTTAGTATGTTTCTAGTATGGATTGGTATGTTGTTAGTATGGCCAATGTAAAGTTAATGGCAGTTTTTTACTATGGAAGTCTATGGGACAGTTGTTAGGGTGCCGTAAGTGGTTGCTAGGGTGTGGCTAGTAAGATGAAACGTCATCAGTAATTCGCAGATTAGTAGTCTGAGTTAAATGAACCCAACCTTAAGTCTGTATGACAGTCTGGAGCAAAGTTATGAGGTCACAAAGTTTGGTCCAATGTTAAGTCAATGGGACTTTTCAGAATTTACCCGGGTCAGTTTTCGGCAAACTGTAAGTCAGATTAGTTGAAAAAGATATAGCAACTTAATTCAGTATAGTTTGGAGGTTTGGAGTTAGTTTAGTGGTTGTAGTATGAACCGTCTAGGAGGAGATGCGTTCTTAAAATTGTCTAAGGGTGCTTTCACATATGTGGTTCGGTTCATTTGGTTCGGACCAAAGGCAACAAATGATACATTGTAGCATTTTTCTGCCGTTTTGGGTCCCTTTCACACCACACTGATTGCTTTGGTCCGAACCAGTTGAAACGAACCAAAATGCAGTCATGTGACAAAATCTACATCACTCACTGGCCAGATGTTATTGAACGTATTTCCTCAACTGCTTTTCAATTGGTCAGAATTCACGTGGAACTACCGCAAATAAACCGGCAGACACACAATGTCGCTGCGCTGGCTGACGCAGTATCCCTGGTCATAGTATACTATGTAGTTTGTATGCATCACTTTAGACAAACTATACATTTCGAGAATGAAGGGCGGCTGGGGCTGGAAAACAATGTTTTAATGCATTGCAAACGTCGAAAGCATTAGGAGAAGGCGTGAAATAATTTAGCTAAACTGCGACATGGTCATCTTTCGGAAATATCACCAATGATCCATCAGGTAATGTTTCTCTCTCTCTCTCTCTCTCTCTCTCTCTCTCTCTCTCTCTCTCTCTCTCTCTCTCTCTCTCTGTTTAAAACTGTTGGTAAAGCTCTGTCAATGAATATTTTTCCTCCAAACCCCATAAGATTGACAGCGCATCGCACTACGGCAGCTGGATTAGTCCAAAAAGACGCAGTACTTTTTGCGGTTGGGTCTGTTTTAGTTTGGATCACGTTCTCACCACAAACGAACCGCTCCAGGGTTTGTTTGAAAGCGTACCGAGACCACCTCTTCAAGCAGGTCTCGGTACACTTTTTTGGTGCGCTTTTGGTGCGCACCCGAGTGCGATTGCTACGTTCTCACCTGCCCAAACGAACCGCACCAAGAGGGAAAACGAACTCTAGTGCGATTCAACCGGACTAAATAAGGCAGGTGTGAAAGCACCCTAAGAAGAAGAAGAAGAAGACGGAAGAACAATAGTACGTTTACAATATGTAGTATAACAGTATGTTGGCTTTCTCAAGCCACCATAATAATATTTACACTGACATATACATGTTATAAGCCTATTATCCTGCTTTTATTCTGTTTAAAAAATGTTAAGCTTTATTCAGCAGATCTTTCTTGTATAATAACCATAGTTTTAGCTCAAACAATTAGTCTGTTGGCATAATTAAAAATAGCGAACAGCCAGTGTGCTCATAAAATATAGACACACGAGACGATGTTGCATGAAGGTTGCCATCCCCCGTTTAAAATGCAGAGCAGAAATAGCAGATTAATTTGGACGGTGCATTAGAAAAGCCTTCGTTTAATGGTGCCATTGGGGAAAACTGAATTTCTTTTGATCTGCCTCTAATGTTCATTCATGCCTCTTTCTGCAGTGGTACATCCAGAATGAGAGCAGCTCAGTTAGCGACTGCATCATCAATAACTGTCAAAAACAGCAGCTTCACCCTCCATCCATCAATAGGCCCCGTATGACAGGCAGCAAACAGAACAACTGAACAATGATGACCGAACCCAGAGCGAAGCACTTACCTTGTATTGGCTCTCCACCCTGCATGCACTTACCTAAGTGGATACGAGAAGGGAACAAACAGAGAGCTACCGTTAAATGAGAATAATCAAATGAACGAAGCCTACTTGGGAAGATGGGATCCTATACTTTCCTTTAGCATTAAAAAAACATGTTTGTTTGAGAACAGATGCTGTTCCTTTAGATGAAAAATAGATCTGAAATTCATCTAAATTTCACCCAAAAACATTATTCTATCAGTCTAATGTCTTTCCAAACCCATATGTGCCGTTGTGCTGTAGAAAACCTCTTGCTCCACTTTTCCTTTCGATGGCAGTTCAAAGCAGCTGCAAAGCTCAGAAAAGGACTTTAAACACCATAAAACTAGTTCATATGCCTTTTCTAATGTCAAATGGAGTTTTTCGCTGATATGCAGACTTTTGGATTTTAAACTTCACTGAATAACTGAGTTTAACTAAATCTGAGATACTGTAAAAACATTTTTTGCAGGGTTCCACATTTATTCATGTTGTCCAAAGACAAATCAATTAGTTAACTTAATTGTTTTTCCATATTTAAGTGGATTGAACACAAAATAATTACGTTGTCCCAAAAAAACTGCAATAATTATAATTTTTAAATAAGTATTTTGAACAATCAGCAATTTATTTTTAATTTTATATTACACTCACCGGCCACTTTATTAGGTACACCTGTCCAACTTCTCGTAAACGCAAATTTCTAATCCGTCAATAACATGGCAGCAACTTAATGCATTTAGGCATGTAGACATGGTCAAGACGTTCTGCTGCAGTTAAAACCATCATCAGAATGAGGAAGCAAGGTGATTTAAGTGACTTTGAACGTGGCATTGTTGTTGTCTTCTGATGGCTACTTCCAGCAGGATAATGCACCATGTCATAAATCTGGTTTCTTGAACATGACAATGCTCAAGATCACCAGATCTCAATCCAACAGAGCACCTTTGGGATGGGGTGGAACTAGAATTTGATTCATGGATGTCATGGATGTGCAGCCGGCAAATCTGCAGCAACTGCGTGATGCTAACATGTCAATATGGACCAAAATCTCTAAGAAATATTTCCAGTACCTTGTTGAATCTATGACACGAAGGATTAAGGCTGTTCTGGAGGCAAAAGGGAGTCCAGTACTAGTATGGTGTACCTAATAAAGTGGCCGGCGAGTGTATAATATATACCATATAATAGATACTATATTAATAATATATACTATATTTGTGACAGTTATAACATGGTGCAGAAAACAATGCTATACTAAACTCAAATGCAGTGAAAATCCAAAATCTGAGAACATATAAATCAAATCCAAAATGTAAAACAAACTATAAACAGAAATAATAATTATATTCAGTAATAAGCAGACACTTAAAAGTATGGAAACAAAGAACAAAGCTGCATTCATGCCATGTCATAATTACTATAATTTGAGAGGACAATACTTGACATTCTGACTCACAGCTGTTCAGGTGGTCGGACTTGGAATTATGCGTTTTTACGCCAACACAAACATCACCTAAATGATTCATCAGTAGTCAGGTGACACAGCAGTCACATGCTATGAGTCACATCTCTCAGAAAATTCAGTTTACAAGCTATAATTACGGGTTCTGCTGCAAAGTAAATGCTTTTTACAAGTTGGAACTGATGGGTGAGCAAAACAAAAAAAATTATTATGAATAAAGTTTTTACAAGGAATCATAATGGTAGTCTGTGTACTGTAAATCTTATATTTTATTTACAAATATAAAATGAATAAAACAAAGCACAGAGTGTCAGAGTAGCCTATATTTTGTACATACTGTATACAAAGCATATAAAGTTGGAAATGTGTTCATTTTAATTGTTTTATTATATGCAATACATCACTCATCCACTAAATAACATTTAAATAGAAATGCTAGAATTGAGTGTCATGTTGAAGTTGAAAAGTGAAATAAGGTTCCATTAGATAATGTTAGTTGTGTATTTACTAGCATGAACAAACACTGACAATTACATTAACTGCAGTGTTTATTTATCTTTGGTAACTTGTTAACTCACAGTGCATTAACTAATGTATCAAGCACACCTTAATGTTAATATTGCATTAAAAATCGTGAACTACATAAAAATCAGTATACATAGATTCGATTTCTAACACTTTTAGCACGTAGATTGATTTTACTAAACCGGAAAAAAAGACCATACACATTGCTCAGCACTGATAAAAACTGTTATGTCCTGCCTGCAGCTTGAAGAGATCAGACTTTCCCTTAAAAATAAACTCCAAATTTTTATGTAACATGGAAGCCATTTATTGAGTACTTCAACAAGAAAGCAGCAATCGAAGCCTAACCTAAACAGCCCAGTTTATTTATTTATTTTTCTTTTCCTATTTTCTTTCGCTTTTTTCCCACAATCTTTCCCTGAATTTGTTTTTGTTTTTCCTTTACCGTATGTACAGTATATGATGTTAAAAACTGCTGTAAAAAATAATGTATACACATTTTTTGTGCCAGTGTAAAAATTTTAATAAAAAGAACGGATGTCAAACGGATGTGGCCGATCCTAATTAGACACATAATTATTGTGCTTTATTCAACAAATAATACACCATGAACCTGTCCTACCCAGAAAAGACTGGATGTTCAGTGTGTAATATGATTCCAAAGGTATTTATGACAGGAAAGGAATGAATGCTTGGAATTGGACAGAAACATGGTCAAGCTTCTACAGTTGTAGTCAGAATTATTATCCCCCCTGTTTTATTTTTTTCTCCAAATACTGTTTAACAGAGAGAAGATTTTTTTGAAATATTTCTAAACATAATAGTTTTAATAACTGTTTCTAATTTCTAATTTTCTAATTTAACTGATTTATTTTATTTTTTTTTCAAAATAAAACTAATAAGACTTTGTCCAGAAGTTGCTCTGCTAAACATAATTTGGGAAATATTTAAAAACAAAAAAAAATTCAAATAATTCTGACTTCAACTGTATACGCTTCTATACAACGTGCTTAAGACTTGTGCTTTTAATGCTTTTAATGTAAAATTCCCTTTATGTGTAATCAGGTGATTTGCAACAACTCTCTTGCTCATGTATTATTATTATGGTTTTAATACTTCTGCAATTAATGTTTAACTCTACCACAGCTAAACAAGATCGTAGATGGTTCATGTATGATGTCCCTGCAAAGCGAATCTGGTGTACTGAACGATCATTTACATTTTATGTTAATACGTGTGCAACACATTAACATTTTAAGCCTGAGGGTGGTACATCCTTAATAAACACTGGTGACTAAGGCCGCACCCCAGAAGAAAGAGAACTGACACAGACCCCGGGAGTTCCAGCTATGGATAGCTCCTCTTCAGGTCCATGGAGCAAGTGTGGACCCTGACAAAAATGGGATAACAGCACAAATAATAACGTTCCTATCTCCATTACTTTTCTTTCTTTCTTTTCCGACGAGAACCTAGTTAAGTTTAGTACACCACTAAATCAGAAGTCAACACGACTAGTCCTTTTGCTGCCTCAAACTTGAAACCACCCCACTCCAAGCCTCACAGAACAAAGTATTAATCAGTATGATTAATAAAGGCTGTTCATGCATGTTAGTAAATACAAATTAGTACATAATATTGTCTAATAATGTGTTTGACCTGTTGTTCTTTCTTATTTTAACTTTAAAATATCAGTTTTACATTTTCCAGTACTGGGTTCCAGCTGGAAGGCCATCCGATGCGTAAAACATATGCTGGATAAGTTGGCGGTTCATTCCGCTGTGGCAACCCCCTGATAAATAAGGGACTAAGCCGAAGGAAAATGAATGAATGAGAATGAATATCAAAGATAGTTTAATGATTACTTTTCAGTCATTTTGAAACTCGACAGATCACTTTAAACCCTTATTATAAGAAAAACAGTTTGTGAAGATGATGTTAGGGTGAATAAATAACACCAGAATTCTTTCCCGATGTATTTCAGTAGTGAACAACTGGATAAAAATTCCTACGGTTTGTGTGTGAGTATATATTTGTACATTGCATTAGTTTGGGTGTCACTGTTAAAGCTGCACAATGTCAGAGAGCCAGCCTGTCAGGGAGATGAACATCACACCATGTCTAAATGAGTCAGGCAGACAATAAGTAGCACACACCGACCCAAAACATACGTGCACCCTTATTCTCAGACACCGATCACTTACTATGAGCGGCTCTCAAGCATTCTCTGCAAATGTGGCAGTCCTCTTCATTATTTAACACCATCTCAAGGCTCCCCCCCCCTGTCGCTCTTCGCCTGTTGGAGACAAAGACAGGAACAGGAAAGAGGATCCCAACTCAGCCTTCAGACAGACCTCAAACTGCGGCTTTGCGAATGAAAGAGAGCACACTTAGCAGGAGGCTGCTGTGGAATTAAAACCAAACCGCACTTTGTTATATATCAATTATTAAATGAGCGCTCCGAAACTTATTAGCATGTTTCTTTTTGATTCTCTAAAGAGGGTTGACTTCTTCAATATTTCATCCCTCTGACGAAACACAGCATCTCATGATGGGAATCAAAGAAGTTGCCCTGGTTGTAAATTCATATCCAAATTATAATGGCAACTGAAACCCCCCTGAGATGAAAACGTCTGTCTGTTATGACAAAACAAGTATATGTGATGCGTTTGTTGTGTTGTAGCATGGATGTTATACAGTCTTATCAAGAGCTGCATTGTTGTTGTTGTTTTTCTGGACTGACCTATTTACTTCTGAGGAAAGTTGAAGTCTCCAGTTCACACTAAAACTATTAGATGACCCTTTTATTGTGGAAAAACTCTTGTGTGAAACTGTATATTTTAATGACTTTTTTTTTCATCGGACAGTAATAAAAGAGCAGGTCAAGCTACTTCTTTTATGCTGCAGTCACTATCTACTCAAATATGCTTAAAAATGGCTTTATATTATTTATTTTATTAGCTTTATTAAGAGCCCCTATTATGCATTAAAAAAGGTCATATTTTGGTTTTGGGGCTCTCCAACAACAGTCTGATATACATGCAAGGTCAAAAAACACTTTTATTATCTTAATATGCATTTATTTTTACCTAATTATCCAAACGACTCCCATATGATTTGTTCAGCGATTCATTTGTTCCGAAACTCCTCCTTAGTGCGATGCTAATCTGCGCTGATTGGTCCGATGACCCAGTCTGTTGCGATTAGTCGACTGCGTTCAGCTTGAGACAGAAAGAATCGCCCACCGCGGCTTATCAACAATTTTTACGTAGTCAGAGTGCAGAGTATATGTGTGAGCAGGAGTGCATTAAAGCAGCGTAGTTTAACACCAGCATATTGCTCTATTCTTAACCATAAATAATAACAAAAAGCTGAACTATTTTGAAACGTGACCCCCGCATGTGTGTAGGAACAGCTGACGGTGGCCAAAGCAATGACAAACAGCAGAGGATTGCGAGCTTACAAACGCGTTTAAATCCGTAAAGAAAGCACCACGCATCACGTTTTCAACGTCGTTTTAGATGCAACATGAGAATATAGAGTTAACCAGATACAGTACAAGCCACGTGAAGCGGTTACAAGTAACAAAACACAATTAAATACATAATTTGCAAGCTAGAGAAAACAAGGAGGCAACCATTTTAATCGCACTTACTTATACTTGTGAAATGGAGGAAGAAACTGATCCATGAACCGTGTACTGTAAAGTTCCTGTCAAGCTATGGCAAAGCCCCATACATCAATAGTCTTTTCTGATCCTTCCTTTAACAAACGGCAGACGAATGCCCTGTTGTAAGCGTGTAGATTGCTGAAGCACTCGTCAGAAAAATGACAGGAACACAGCACAAGGCTGGGGCTATAATGCTGAGGTATTTTTGCAAAAATAAACTTCAAGCACTGGCTTTTCACAGCCTCATCTTTGGGTAGGGAAAGTAACACTAACTTTCCCTCACACTTCAGAGCACAGCGTCTTCATGACATGATTCAACCAAGATCTGCTACAGTGTTTGTCTTTTTTTTTTTTTGCTTCAGTGTTTGCTAACAGGGGTTTCAATTTTCCCGGGTCTGAGTGCGTAACAAATGGACAGGGCTTGAGTTCCGTATCAACGTCACGTTGACACGGCTAAAGATTTGTTACCCAGACGACTCATTTAAATCACTCTGAATTGATTCTTTTATAGATGAATCAATAGTTTTAAACACGATGCACTTTCAGATTTAAGCCTAAGCTGAATATTTCACTTCAGTTAGAGCTGTTACACACTGCATGGAAGGTCATTTTCAAAAACCCATAATAGGGGCTCATTAATTTAAATGCTGTGTAATTGTTCTATATGCAATGGAGAGTTATAGTTTGCTTCATTAAGAAAATCTAAGAAAAAAAAAAAGATCTTAAAATATTTTGGAAATTTTAATATACCATGCTATAAATGCCTTAAAGTACACATTAAATCAAAACTACCTATATTGATTTTGTTAGCTCACATTGCTAGTTTTGTGGTGAACAATTAATCTGTGCATGTCATTAAGAATTTTTTTTTTGCACTTGTAATCTAAAATTTTTCTGTTAAATTCTTTGATTTCATCTGTCTGAGGTATTGGGTGTGGTTAACATACTTAACCACGGCCCTTTATATGTCAGTTTTAACAGAGCTATGACAACAAACATAAATGGTGAGGAGGAGGAGGTGTCTGTTAGGTTGTAATAACTCTCCCATTTCTTGATCTTTCTGATGAAATGACTGTACTTTACTACATCCAATCAGCTCGCCGTAGAAAAAACAAGGCACGCCCACTGTTTACTCATTTAATATTTCACAATGTCACAATAAGCAAAAACGTCGCTTCCAGTTCATGCAGACTAATGAATTGGTCTTTAATGAAATGCTTTGTTTTTATGTGTGTCTTTAAATGCAAATGAGCTGCTGACCCCCGCCCTTCTTAACCGAATGAGGGTGGTGCTTAGAGCTTGTCCTCTGGTTACTTCAGCAACAACAAATACATTTTAAAAAAAGCCTAGTAGTTAGTTTAAACTCAAAAGTAAAACTTGTGTCAAAAGTACACATTATGTACATAAACATATCAAGAAATTGTAAGATTAATGAATTGCATATTAGATCAGTGAAAAAAAAAATTATATATATGTTTACAGATGCATGGGAATAACACACAAACAACATATCTACAGCTTATGCCGTGCATGTTTTTGGAAGAAATCGAAGAACTACAATCAAGGCTTTTGAAGAATTTTATAGAAAATAAATTATAAATAATAAAAACTAATCAGACTTTGTGCTTAATCAATTTGCAGATCATTTTAATTTTCAAACAGCAACATTAAAATGTAAAAAATATAAAGTCTTTTAGACCTCTATGCAAATGACCACTGTTATCACCTGCTAACTTTATCCATATGGAATGAATCACAATGCTTACAAGTTTCTGGTTCAATCATTGTTTGTGGCAAAAGCCTAGCAGCTGCCTTTGAGATGAATGGGAATGTTATCTGATAACTTTCTCTAGGTATTTTAGAACTCCTTGGGACTGATACAGTTGCTGCGGCCCCATCTATCAATAACAGCCTTTTGGCAAAGCCTGCATTACACTGTGACAGGTTCACAAAACATCTGAAATGGGCCACACAAACTGTGAAGGTCGGACTGAAATGATCAGGTGAAAAGAAATGTGTAAACAGGAAAGGTTTCCAACATTGGAATCGTTCCAAACATTTTACAGAGCCTCAGGTGCAACCCAGCAGCCAGACAGAGAATATTCCTGATGTGGAAGCATTAAAACTCTTGGGCCAACTGCAAAGAAAAAAACCTTTAAAGAAAAAAAAGTTCAGCTTTTTAAGCCAGGTTTTGCTTATGGTATAACCCCCAAAAAAATATTTTTTATTATGTACACATTTGCTGTCCATGATTCTCACATGAAATTTGTTTCAGAGGTGTTGAAATATTTTACGTGTGATTGTGATTATTCTGCAAGGACTGTTGTAGTGCTCATTCTGATTGTTTAGTTTAACCTTGCTGCCTTTGTTACATTTCTTCGCTCATCATAAGTTTCCGTGGTTACTGATTATGTCATTGATTGTTTACATAATTACTCATAAGTTTCATCTGTTCTTAGTTTGCTTGCCTTTGCTCCTCATGCATATAAAGAAAGACAGACACAAAAGCAGACATACACACACAGTGATGTTTAGGGACTAATGATTTTATATCCGACAAACTGTATATTCGGTGGCTCTGTGGTTAGCACTGTCACCTGGAGTTTGCATGTTCTCCCCATGTTGGCGTGGTTTTCCTCCAGGTGCTCCGGTTCCCCCACAGTCCAAAGACAGGTGAATTGAATAAACTAAACTGGCCGTACTGAATGTGTGTGAATGAGTGTGTATGGATTTTTCCCAGTACTGGGTTGCAGTTGGAAGGGTATCCGCTGTGTAAAACATATGCTGGATAAGTTGGCGGTTCATTCTGCTGTGGCCAAAGGAAAATGAATGAATGAAACTATACTCTATCCCACTACCACCCCACCCCTAAACCCAACCTTCACAGAAACATTCTGCATTTATGAATATTTTTACAATGCGTTAATCTGTGTGCCATTTTTGTCATGGGACACACACACACACTTTTTTTTTTTTGCTGGGTCAGTTGGCATTTCTGTGTGAAATTTACATGTTCTCCAAGTGGTCGTGTGGGTTTTCTCTGGGTGCTCTGGTTTCCCCCACAGTCCAAAGACATGCACTATAGGTGAATTGAATAAGCTAAATTGGCCATAGTGTATGTGTTGGTGTGAATGCAAGAGTGTATGGGTGTTTCCCAGTGCTGGGTTGTGGTTGGAAGGGCATCTGCTGCATAAAACACATGCTGAATAAGTTGGCGGTTCATTCCGCTGTGGTGACCCCTGATTAATAAAGTGACTAAGCTGAAAAAAAAATGAATGAATGAATGAATTTTTTGTCATAAATTAAGTACTTTCTAAACTTATTTCATTTAGGTGCCATGGCATTATGTCTAATTTTTAGGATTTCCATTATTTAAATTTTATTTCTGCTTCATTTTGATAAACAAAATGTTTTGCTCTTGAGCTAGACACCCTTACTGTGTGTGTGTGTGTGTGTGTGTGTGTGTGTGTGTGTGTGCGTGCGTGCGTACGTACGTGCGTGCGTGTGTGCATGTTTTTGTGACATATCAGGACCCAAATCTGTATAATAACATACGTATGACACAGATATTACAAGAAGGTGGTGAAATAGGACATTACTGATGTCCTTTTTTCTCAAAAAGCTCAATAATTTTTGTTTCAGAAAGTAAAACTGAACAAAGTTTTCTGTGATGGTTGGATTTAGGGATAGGGTGGGGTTATGGCAATAGAAAATAGAGTTTTTACAGTATTAAAAACAACGGAAACCTATGTAATGTGCCCACCAGTGGTCACCAATCGCCAGACCGCAGATCAAATGGTACCGGGCTGCACAAGAAATCATTAATTATTTCAGTTTTATTTATTATCTTAGTCTAAAGGATCTTTTATTTAGAAAAATTGTTTGTTTTAAAAAATGACCATATTCTCTTGGTTATGTCTCGGTTACTTGAGTGCCAAAGTTTAACCCACAAGCGAGTCACATGACAAGAACTGACCGATCAGCTTAATACTTTGTATGGAATATACATATTTAAGTAGACAAATTATCTCAAACAAACACAGAACAGCCAAACACTGCAGTGCTTTTTTAAATTTCTCCATAAATAAAACTTGTGTCATAGTTGCAGCAATGTTTTGTCAGCTTGTCATCCTCTGGGAAAAAGGATAATGGATGACCCCCTGCTCCACCCCCCCTGCCCTGGGCTGTGGAAAAATTGTCAAGCGTTGACTGGTCCGTGGTGATGTTGGGCACCACTGTTTCAAACAACAGAAGATATTTGAAGATCACATTCATACATCCAATACACTAGCAAAAAAAAGACTTCCTTTAACCACAGGTGTAATACAGCAGTAATAGAGCAGTGTATGGGTGTTTTACTGTAATACAGCAGGCCTGCAATACAGTAGGCTATATGACTAGTTACTTTTATGAGTATGACATAATAGTGTTGTTTTTATCAAGCCCTTCAGCACATGAGTTGGTTTGTAGTCGAGTCCTCTGATTTGATCCTGTCAGCCACTGCAGCTAAATAAATATATTTAATAGCTCCCGAAATCTGTGCGCACTTGCTGGAATGAATCTTTACATACACACACACACACACACATCCACTGCATTACATAAATTACACTTAAGCAGCACGTCTGCCTCCTTCAGCTATTCAATACGCCACTTCCAGCAGCAACACAAGATTTGCAGGATTAGAAACAGTAAGCTGGACGTGAGATCAATACATTGATTCCTCAAGCCTTCCCAGCACTGGTTACGAGACGCTTTTCATTTCCCAACAATTAGCAACTAGCGCATTACATGATTTTTTTCTTTTCAAAGAACATCCTTTCATTTTGTGAACAATTCTCACTTAGAGTGAGGACTAAACACGATGGTACTTTGGGTGTGGAAGAGCACGACAGGAGCTATGATGGATGTTGGGTCAATATCTGCAGGGCATTAGCGGCTCTCTGAGGGCTGGAGTGTTAGTGGTTAGCGGTTAGCAGCACCCATCAGCCTCCATTATGCAGCCACTAGGGCAGAAGATGCAGGGTAGAAATAGACCAGAAAGGTTTCTTTCAGGTTTCTGACCTCCAAATAGAGCTCACCTGTAATTTAACAAGGTCTCCTATTAGATTTGGCCAAAAATGTGTTTGAAAACTGAGTTAGTTACGAGACTGGGTCAAATTGGAGTTCACTGTATGGGTTGTGGAAGCCTCTTACTCCTTTAAAATGAAACCGATACATTTACTTTTCACCATTTTTACTTTTTGCATCTAGATTGAGTTTTTTTTTTACAATTAAATACAATATTTCACAATTTAGTCTGTTTACTGACAAATTTCAAATTCATACCTTTTCTCCCTAAATAGTATTTACACATTTCACTTAAGAAATAAATGTAATTGCATTTTAATTTAAAATTTGTGTTTGTTCCCCACGATGCAGAGATTAAAAATAAAAATACACTCACCGGCCACTTTATTAGGTACGCCTGTCCGACTGCTCATTAATGCTAATTTCTAATCAGCCAATTATATGAGAGCAACTCAATGCATTTAGACATGATCAAGACAATCTGCTGCAGTTCAAATCGAACATCCGAATGGGAAAGAAAGGTGATTTAAGTAACTTTGCTCGGGCTAGGGCGAGACGGGCTGGTCTGAGAATTTAAGAAACTGTTTATCTACTGGAATTTTCACGCACAACCATCTCTAGGGTTTACAGCAAATTGTCTGAAAAAGAGAAAATATCCAGTGAACGGCACTTCTGTGGGCACAAATGCCTTGTTGATGTCTGAGGAGAATGGCCAGATTGGTTCGAGCTGATAGAAAGGCAACAGTAACTCAAATAACCACTCGTTACAACAGAGGTATGCAGGAGATCATCTCTAAATGCACAACACTTTGAACCTTAAGGCGGATGGGCTACAGCAGCAGAAGACCACACCGGATGCCACTCCTGTCAGCTAAGAACAGGAAACTGAGGCTACAATTTGCACAGACTCACCAAAATTGGACAATAGAAGATTAGAAAAATGTTGCCTCGGTTTCTGCTGCAGCAATCGGATGGTAGGGTCAGAATTTTGCTTCAGCATCATAAAAGCATGAATCCATCCTGCCTTGTATCAACGGTTCAGGCTTCTGGTGGTGGTGTAATGGTGTGGGGGATATTTTCTTGGCACACTTTGGGCTCATTAGTACCAATTGAGCATTGTATCAACGCCACAGTCTACCTGAGTATTGTTGTTGTCCATCCCTTTATGACCACAGCGTACCCATCTTCTGATGGCTATCCAACAGGATAACACACCATGTCATAACACGTGAATCATCTCAGACTGGTTTCTTGAACATGACAATGAGATCTTTGTACTCAAATGGCATCCACAGTCACCAGATCTCAATCCAATAGAGCACCTTTGGGATGTGGTGGAATGGGAGACTCGTATCATGGATGTGCAGCCGACAAATCTGCTATCTACTTAATGCTATCATGTCAATATGTACCAAAATCTCTGAGGAATATTTTCCGGTACCTCGCTGAATCTATGCCACGAAGGATTAAGGCAGTTCTGAAGGCAAAAGAGGGTCCAACCTGGTACTAGTAAGGTGTACCTAATAAAGTGGCCAGTTAGTGTATACATTTTGATTTTAATTGAAAAATTGTGACACTTTAAGCTTCTAAAAAAAATTCTGAAAAATTCTGAGCTTGTATCTCACAATTGCAATGTCTACCTCTTAAAATTCACCTAAAAATAAAATTGAATTAAAATATTTGTAACTAAATAAATAAATAAATAAATTCTGAAACTCATTTCCACCACAATGTTAAAATAAAAACATAATGAAATGAAATGGATGGAAACAACTAAGTTTAAATCTAGCAATTATGTTTTTCCCCTGTACAGAAATAAATAACAAAGTATTTTTTAATATGCAATTCTGATTCATATCTGACAAAAGTTCAGAAGAAAAAACTCAAGTCAGAATAGTAGGAAAACAAATATATATTTACTTTCCTTTTCTTTATTTTGAGGTAGGAACAAGCTTCCATAATGACTTGTGTGCTTTTAACAGAGGGTAATACCTTCATGAGGCAAGATTGGTAAATGACCACTATCTTTTTCACAGATACAAAACAAACAAGCACAGAGGTGACAGGTGACTAATATCGTGGATATAATTTGGCCCTTTTCATGCACTAGAAGCAGGGCCATGTATCTAATGACATGATGCGCGGATGTCACGACGCTGTGGGAGCATTATGGAGGTGTATTAAAACGAGCTGGAGGTGATGGAGGAGGAAATGCACCATGATGAGAGCGCTGAACGGCGCAGCACATAACCCACGTAACCCAATGAGCCGTCAGCCATGACCGTCCATTACCCACACCACGCTACAGGACTACAGATAGACAGCCACAGAAATATATTAGCCAGTCCACTAGAGAGTGAAAGAGAAAGGGAGGACAAGGCATAGCAAAAGAGAATGAAATATTAGTTTTAGTAAAAGCAAAACAACATGTTCAAGAGGATGGAGAGCCGTTCGAACAAGCCCCGGTTTTTGGAGGACATGGAAAACAGCACTGAAACCCTAATGGATCTGCCTACATGGTCAGGAATATGTACTGAAGTGTCATCTTCTCCTGCACTCAACGTAACACTTCACTGAGGCTCTGAAAACAGCCTCTGCCTTTCATAGATTTCCAAATGTCTCTTGTTTTTGTTCTGAGAATGATGGAGAGGTAAGTAGATGTTACGGGGAAGCTTGTGTGATCGAATGAATTACGTTTTGATGGTGTTTACTACGGTGGCTGAGAAATCTCAATGCGATGCAACTTAAGAAAACACATGCAAATAGAAAAAACACCAGCAAATAAAAAATAAAAAAACTCACGAACAAATGAACAAAAAACAAAAACAACAGCAACCAAAAAAGCAAATGCACTGCAAATCTTCACAACACATGCACATTAAGACAGTGGTTCTCAAACTGGGGACCGTCAGATGGTGCTAGGGGGGCCGCAAAGAAATCTAGATGGATGTAGTAATCATCAGGCCCATCTGGATTAATTTTGTTGTCCCGTGTCATTCTAAAGGTTATTCTTTATATAATTTGAGGACTTTCCATTTTGATGACACTGACACATTCATTGACATGAATACTTGCTTTTGTGGAATGAGCTATCCATTTTGAGCAAGTGACAAGCTTTTGCAGGTTATCCACTAGGTTTTGCAGTTTGTACTAATTGTTTTGAGAAATGCATTAACTGTTTTGCAAATGTAAATAGTGTTGTGAGAAATGCACCAAAGCCACTGAGAAACGTGCTGAGAAACGTGCTTTTGCAGGTTATCCAGTAGGTTTTGCAGTTTGTACTAATTGTTTGCAGATGTACTGCAAATATTAAGCTTTATGTTTGTGTCATTTAAATGCGGTTGATACGCAGGAATTCGCAGGAAAAGAAGCGCAGCGCCACACTGCTATATGCACAATGTAACTGTTCGCTGTTATGTTGTATATTATGTATATAAGTTGTTTATGTTTACTAAGATTATTTTTGTTGTTAAAAAATAAGTTACATTTATTATTTGTGATTTAATTTTTGTTATTTGCTTTGGGACTTTTATTTAGAAATTTCGACAATTGTATGTAATAGTTGACTGCCCGTAAGGTTCTCACTTCTTGTAAGCAAGCAAACGGCAAACACAAACTGTTAGCATGTGCGTGTCAGTGGATGTAGTAACTGCAAAGGACTTGAACATGGACTTTTCTTTCATATAGCATACAGCCAACGGGTTTTCACTGTAATTTCCCTCAAGCTGGCACAAATTGTTTCCGTAATACTAGTTTATTTGATAGCTTTTTCCCCAAATCCACCATGAAAACTAAACAGTAAATTCAAAACAAATTAACTTAATACAAATCAAAACATACGTAAACAAAAAAACAAACAAACCTTAGAAACTTAAAACAAAATACAAATATAAAGCATTGGCACAACATTGCACCTCGTCCACAGTGCAACAGGCTTTACACTATGCATTGTGCAAAAATCAGACTGTCCTCTTTGCAGCATGACAAACAAACGTATTAAAATTGTAAAGTAAAAAGTACTGCAATAACACGGAACGGAGCTGTCATCACATCAGCGAGTTCACAGAGTCTGCACTCCTGTTACAATAACGAAAGCTGGGTGTCCTCTGCAGTGGACCTCTTACTAACATTGGCAAATAACTGGATGATTAAAAAACGTATAAAAAATACAATGTATACGATGTATAAAAAAACTGTAAATGTGATGACTCATACACAAAATATGGCTTGACGGAAAACAATGAGAGCAGACCACAGCGAACATTGTGCTGGAAGATTTTATCAATTGATCGAAGCACTGAAACCATGTCAACGTCCTCACAACGCATGCAGATAGCACAGACCACAACAAAAATATTTCAATGATGAACTGAAAAGTGATGGACCCGGCTGGGATTTGTATATTGTGCTGTGACTATTGATCAGTGAAGTTATAGATGACCTGAAATGTGTTTATTGTTTATTTTAACACCCTGATTACACAATTCTGTTGTCATTTGCATATTATTAGCATAAATATAATGACAATTAACTGTGAAAGTTCTTGCATATGATAGTCAAATTAACTTAATATCCTTAACCAAATATAATTTCAAGGTTAATGAAAATAAATCATCAATGCTTCATTAACTGTTAAAATGAGTTCAAAATAAACTGCACATAAGAAGAATCTTTTATATTTATTCAGGCTCTTTTAGTTGGCTAATGATGGAAAGGACAACATAATACAAATACAACGTGCTAACTTCAGTCAAAATCTTTTTGTTCAGATCAAAATGTCCATGTGTTGTGAGGATTTGCAGTGAGTGTTCTACTTGACAGTACACATTGCAAATAGGCAAGCACAATAATGCACTGCAAATCCTCACAACACATGCACATTAAGAAACATGCTGCAAATCCTCACAACACATGCAAATAGCGTGGACCACAACAAAAATATTTCAATTAGTTAAAAATGTCAAGTGACGGAACTGGTTGGGATTTTCATTCATTTTTCACTGCACATGATAGTCAAAGTAACTTAATATCCCTAACTAAATGTAATTTCAAGGTTAATGAAAGTAAATGATCAATGCTTCTTTAACTGTTAAAACGAGTTTAAAATAAACTGCACATAAGAAGAATATTTATAAATATTTTATATTTATTCAGGCTCTTTTAGTAGGCTAATGGTGGAACTAACTAGGCTAACTTCAGTCAACTTAGATTTTTTTGTTCAGATTAAAATGTCCATGTGTTGTGAGGATTTGCAGTGAGTTTTCTATTTGTTTAAACTGTGAGGATTTGCAATGTGTGCTGTCAAACCAATGTTTTCTTAATTTCCTGGTGTTTTTTTATTTGTATTTTTATTTTTGCATGTGTTTTATTAAGTTGCAGTGTGTTAGGCTCTTTGGCCACTGCAGTATACTCATTAAATGGACAAAAACTGTGAAGGAGGTATATGCATTAAAAAGGACAAGACAAACAAAAAAAAACAATCAATTAAACTGAACTGAATTAAAATGAACCTAACTGAATAATTCAACTGAATAAACTAAATTGAGCTGAATCCAATTTTATGTAAATTAGCTTTAACAGTTACAGGTGGATCAGTTCCATCTAAAATGGTTACAATATTGTCATGTAACAACATTTTATGTGACGTACCCGACTACTTCCTGTTTAGACAGCAATTTTGTCAGAGATTTGAGAGAAGAGGTTTTTTTTTTGTTTATTTGTCAGATTTGTAGGGAAAGATCAGTATCTTAAAATAAACACCAATGACTCTTAACAGGAAGTAGGAACTTTTTAGAGCCCCCCCAACACATTTCCATTATGGTCTGTGCTATTTGCAGCACATTTCTATATATGCATATGTTGTGATGAATTGTTTTTTTTAGAGTATATGCATGTGTTTTTTTTAACTTGCAGTGCCTTTGAGCTCATTAAATCTTAATTTTAATTTCTTAAAATCTCCAGAGCAACTTGTCAAAATTGGATTTTGATATCATATCAGCAATAAAATTTAAACCGTGCCATCATAAATTTTCAAAGAATTCTCAAAAATCTCTCAAAATCTCAAAGAATTATAAGAAAAAAACATATTAGCTTTTTTTTTTTTCAGGCTAAAACATTCATATTTTGGAGTTAAATAGAAAGAACAAGCCACTATGAATCAATCAACCAATCAAAAAGCTTTAATTTCATCTGAAAGATAAGACTACCAATCTAAAAGCTGTCATTTTGAGCACTGCAAGTAGAAAACTGTCAGTGGCAAATGCTACAAATCATATAGTTATGTCAAGAACCACAGAAAAGTCCCCAGACACTTTTATAGCTCTACTTCTCCATCATTTTCTTGTCTTTCGGGTTTTAAACGCAAGACTTTTTAAGGTGTGAGAGAGTATGTCAAGAATTAATGTCAGCTGCCACGAGGTACCAAAAGGCAAACAAATTCATCTTAAGCACTGCCAACTGAAAATCATTATGCAGAACAGCTCTCTCTATCAGTCTAATCGACACACATTTGTAGACATTTCTGTGTCAGAGGACTCAATTGTTTGGGAGTTGAAGGTACACTTCACCCTGTGAAGGTTAATGTTCATCAGAAAAAACACCTTTCACCTGCAGTCCTGCCCAATCTGGGTCAAAGCCAAACCAATACAATATGGTAAATATGTGGCCTGTACTAAATTGACAACTGTAACCTCAGTTTTTAGCCACTTTCACACATTAAAATTACAAGTAAATTGCCATAACGAGATCAAGGACCCTATTATACACCCGGCGCAATAAGGCAGCAGACGTATTTGGCGCGATTTGTTGCTATTTTCAGACCAGCACAAACCTAATTTTCATGTTTTGCACCACATTGTTTAAATAGCAAATCCATTTGCGCCACTTTGTGGACTCATGGGTGTACTGGTCTATAAAAGAGGTGTATTAAGGCACATTGTTGGTGAGTTGCTATTTTGAGAAACTAAAATAGACTGTGCTGTTGACCAACTAAAAGTTTGTCTAGAGTCCAGCACAGAGTGCGTTATTTATGCACCTATGTAGGTCCAAACTCTTACACATTGCTTACTACACACAGGATGTACAGCAATACACAAATATCTTTAGATATGGAAAAAAATAAAGGATGTTACAAAAAGTATAATTTTCTACATGAATATAAAAACCACTGCCTCCATGCCTTCTTCATGTCAGGTTTTTTTTTTCAGTTTGTTTATGACAATTTGCATTTGTTTAATATTATTACTACTAGCAGTAATATTATTACGGTCACACTTAATTTTAAGTGTGGTTTATTTATAAACTAAATTCGAGAGGATCACGTGCTTATGATCAACACGGCTGGCACCTTATCAGCTCCGTAATCTGCCCTATTAGATGATTACGGACACACTATAAATAACCAGAGATTTCACTCCAGTTATCTTCGTCTCGAAGTTCCCCCCTCCTTCCACCCCTACTTCCACCCTTTCCTATAGGGCGACACGGCGGCCCAGTGAATAGCACTGTTGCCTCACAGCAAGAACGCCACCAGTTCAACCTCCCATTGAGCCGGTTGGCGTTTCTGTGCGGAGTTTTCATGTTCTCCCCGTGTTCGCGTGGGTTTCCTCCGGGTTCCCCGGTTTTCTCCCACCTCCAAAAACATACACCATAGCCAATCGACTAAACCAAATTATTGCCTAAGACAACTTTAGCTTACACTTTTCACACGGCGATAAGCGGGGGAGTTCTTGAGACCTTCCTGAGCTCGAACTTCCCTCTCGCCCTTCTAACAGGAGGGAGCCCCGGGCTCGAGGATATACAAGCTCAGGGCTCTCTCCCGGGACAGCATGCCAATTACGCTTTATTGATCATCAGCTAAGTGTGAACTCTTGAATGGTCCGTTTGTTGAATTTAAGTTACATTGCAACTAATTCTCATTAGATTATAAGTAAACTGTTAGGCTGAGGATAGGGTTGGGGTTAGGGTTAGTGTAAGTTGACATGTACTTACAAAGTTTAGTCAGTTAAATGTCTGTTTAGCAGCAGTATCAGCAGATATTAAGCAGACAGTCTACTAATACTCAAATGGACCATCAAAATAAAAAGTGTTACCAAACAGAGCCCCATGTGTGAACAAGCCGGCCATTTATATAAAATAGGAATAATAATAGGAATGAGGTGTTTACTTGCAAGTGATGTGTTCAACTTTGTAATATGTGTGCACACAAAGAAGAGGGCAGTTTGCCAACTGGTGAGTCAGATTTTGGTACAACACTGGTAGCCTTTCATTCCAAGGAGGATCTCACAAGCTGCAGCACAAGCAAAATTGTCCCATCCACATCTATTCATTGGATTTGTTCACAATATATTTTGTCCGTCACACAGACTTCTGTGTAGCCATATGAGTAAACATAACCACATACAGTAGCTGCAGGTAGCATCTCTGCCTTCTGATGCTATGCAATATTTTTTCTTATAGTTTTGTATTCGTTTTTTTTTTTTCTCTGGGACAAAGCAGCTGCATGAATGCTAAAGTTTAAAATAAAAATAAAACCATCAACTAAAAGTCTGACTCCTATCATGTTTACAAATAAAAAAAAACAGATGTTTAGAGATACTTTCTGGTTAGTGATTTCCGAATTTACCAGCATTTTGGAATAGATGTATGAATAGTTCTTTAAGGGAAAATTAGGGAACACCCTTGCCTGTGTAGACAGCGCATTTTGGAATTTACCTGTAAAGTTTTTCAGGCAATTTTATGGACATTTAATGGTATCACTGTATGAAAGAGGTTATACTCACCCTCACAAGTGAGATTTAAATTGGCGGAGCAGAATTTAAGTTTCCATCACTGACAGGTGCAAACAAGGAGACTACAGCATGTACTATCAGTCACTAATCCATTTCTTAAGATCAGTAAAGTAAGGTTTACTCACACAGCTCTGACTGGCTGGGTTCTACTACTGACACTACTCTAAACATGACGTCTGTCCAGGTCATGGACAAAGTATAACCCCTCTAATTATAACTGGCCCGTCTCCAAGCACATTCAAAGCAGCGCCCCTACCATGGAAAGCAGGTGTCCAGGCATGAATGATAAAGACCACAACCTTGAAAGTCAATCTCTAGTGCATCTCTTGAGATCAGGGGAGTGAGGTTTACTCACACAGCTCTTAATGGCTAACCTCCTTTACACTCCAATCTCACTCTCATCCAGGTCATTAATGTAACCCCTCAAGCTCTACTAGTCCTTGCCTGAGAAGGGTTCAAATCATCTTCTCTGACATGGAAGGCAAACATTCAAAAGGGCATGCTAAAAAGCCTGCAGACTGAAGTGTGACTCTTGATATCAGGCGAGTAAGGTGTGCTTGCATAGCCCATACTAACTGTCTTTTGTTGCACTCAATCCCCTGATCATCACTCTCATATGGGTCATGGCACCAATGCAATGCAACACCACCATTTGTACTTGTCCTGCATCTAGAGCAGGGATGGCCAAACTCAGTCCTGGAGGCCTGTGATGTCCTGCAGAGTTTTGCTCCAACACTAATCAAACACACCCATGAACAAGCTAATCAGTGTCTTCAAGATCCCTAGAAAGCTACAAGCAAGTGTGTTTGATTAGGGTTAGAGCTAAACTCTGCAGGACACCAGCTCTCCAGAACCAAGTTTTCCCATCCCTGGTCTAGAGGGATTCAAACTTATGCATCCACGCTGTAAAAAATGCTGGGTTCAACACAATTTCTTCATGTTGCCCCAACACAAGTCTACTAAGTTAATTTAATCATTTTTACAAATTTAAGTGGTTTCCCAGAACTGGGTTGCAGCTGGAAGGGCATCCGCTGCGTAAAACATATGCCAGAATAGTTGACGGTTCATTCCGCTGTGGTGGCCCCTGATGAATAAGAACTAAGCTGATTTTTCAACACAATTTCACTGCAATTCATACATTTTTGATTTAGTGGCTAATTCGTATGAATTCGTACAATCTAATTCATACAATTTAGTACAATTTGCTCATCACCCAATGACGATTAGGTTTAGGGGCGGGGTTGGGTGCCACGCCTTCTTTTTAAAATCGTACATTTTCGCACAACTCAACTCGTACAAATTCGTACGAATTAGCCACTAAACTGACAAAAGGTAAAATACTTACAATTCCTCGTGAGATCAGGCTGGATTTTTTCCTGATCTCACACTGCCCTACTTTTAGGACAGTCTGGGAGGGGCTTTTTCACCATCTTTTCCCCCATGTACAGTATCTTATTTCCTAATTTTCTAATGCTATCTCTTGACTAACCAGTCTTCCCCTGAAATGTATGATGTTGTGTAATGGTCGGAGGGGTCCAATTTCACAGCATGTAACAGTGTTGTGACAAATAAAAGTTCATCATCATCATCATCATCATCATCAAAATGAATGAAAGAATGAATACAAATTTAAGTGGATTGAACATAAAACAATTAAGTTGTTAAATAAACTGAAGAATTGTGTTGTTTCAACTCATTTTAAATAAGTTTGACCTCCTTTTCCCCCAATGTATCGTATTTCCTAATTGTTTTAATGCTACATCTCAACTGACCTGTCTTCCCCTGAAATGTATGACGTTTGTGTAATGGTCGGACGGGTCCAATTTAACTGCATGTAACAGTGTTGTGACAAATAAAGGCTCATCATCATCATCAAAATTAATGAATGATTACACATTTAAGTTGATTGAACATAAAACAATTAAGTTGTTATTTAAACTGAAGAATTGTGTTGTTTCAACTCATTTTAAATAAGTAGTTTGGAGGAAGGCAAGCTAAGTAGGATGCAAAAAACACAATATGACATCGAACATGACTAAAATCTGTCCAAATGCAGTATTTGTATACCCGAAGGCCATTTTGAAAAGTGGACACTTGTAGATATTGGTTTAAATTTGGTAAAATGTGGATGTCACAAAAACATTGGCAATTGAGCCAAAAAAACACGATTGTCAGCTCTGATAAAATTAAACTCAGACCGGAAAAATGAGTAAGAATGAAACAGGCACATCCTCTGTCATTAAAATTGATGATGGCTTTTATTTTAAACGTTTTCAGCTAAAGCATTTCTCCCAGCAGCATCTGTATAACAGCAGAGCAGAGTGAAGGTCACATACGCAATATACTGCAATGCTGCCATCCACAAGCATTTTGGAGAAAAATTGCAATGGAAGAGACTAAGTATATATTAAATTATTCATTTAATAATATTCCTCTTTTTTTCCGCTCTCTCTTTCCTGTTCCATCCTCTCCCCTCTGGTAACGGCCAGGGGTTTTGCTGTGGTAATTGAGGAGCTTCAGAAACATGCAGATGAACCTTTGAAATGAGGAAGGAAATAAAAGAGGAAGAGGAAGAGGGGGGATGGACACATAATTAGCTGCTCACCTCTGGCTCTCTGCAGGCATTTCCCTGGAGGACGCCTTCCCTAAATCTCTCACTATATGGCACCACACCATTAAATTCACTTTAACATGAGGTGGATCACTCTCACCGCCACCAGTGGCCAACACTTTGGGAGACCTGTCGGAGACACTTTGATTTAGAATACTGGCTGAGCTGGAAATAAAAACTGAAACAAATACTGTTTTATTTAACTTCTTTGTATTAGACAAATATAGTAGTGAGCCACATGATGAAATAAAACCAATAAAATGTATGTTTATTGTGTGTTATGCATACTACTGTATTATCTTTTTTACATTTTAATTAATGATCTGTTGTTTACTAATGTTCACAACACATATTAGACCTCAGCTAATTAGTCTAATTGTTTTTATAGATGACAAAAAAAAAAGCGGCTTGTGTAAAAAAAACAAGACACAACATTATATTTTGATTGGCTGAAAACGAATAGCAGTGAGCTGCAAACTGGGAGCCATTTTGCAGAGGTTATAACATACTAAAGGGAAAAAGAGAAAACCAATTTCAGCTAGATGACATTCATTTCCTTTGAGGTACCAGTGAGGACATAAAAAGTATTGTTTTTTTTATTCAACATTCTGTACTGCAAAAAGGTTGTCGGTGGCACATTTCTATATATAATACGAAGCATTTTAATGTTCAGCATCATGTCTTCTCATGTGAACAGCCCTCTCACAAGATGATAGGTGTCTCTTTCATGTCTAAAGAGTTTGTTTTTATTCGAGTGAACACTCAAATCTTTTTGTAAAAATTTTATGATCAATTACATGCAGCCCTGGTAAGCACTAGAGACTTTAAAAAGAGCAAAACGTTATGTTTATTATAATGTATAAAGTACTAAAACATGGTATATTTTTTTGTTCACCATGTTAAACATGGTATATTTTTTTGTTCACCAGGGACTGTACATTTGCGAGGAAGATGCTGGGTAAAGAGAGCCGGTGTGGTGTTAGCTTTAGCTTAGCTCTTAGCCCGCCACGCTTCCCCTGTCTTTGTTTACGATCGCAACGCCGCCTTCGAGCACTTCCGCCCGGCCGGGCAGAGCGCTCAGCCTCGGGTGTTTTGGCGATCTCAGGAATGAGTCTTAGATTGCTGATAAAACTGTCCGGAATGCACAAACCAATATCCAAGATCTCCTGTTGGGTGTACGATGTAAAGGCACTACTGTTCTGCACGAACAGACCCGGAATGAGCAGGAAAAATACTGCAAAACTGCAGAAACTGGAGAGACGCCGATGTGTACGCGCCGCCATCTTGTCTTGATACGTTTCTTGCCTTACGTTTCCTTGTACTTGTACATGTGTAAAAACAAAAAGTTGAATCTAATCTAATCTATATGCAGGAATCCTAAAGGTAATTTCAATACCTTTTTAAGACTTTTTAAAGACCTTCTCATAATATTTTAAGACCTTATCGCCACTTCAAATTCTAATCAGTATCAAACTTTTAACTTAATAAACAGTTGTTCATAAACAGTTGCAGTTAAATAAATCAATGGAGCACAACCATGCAACAGAACTTAGATAAGCTCTGAAGAAACAAAGCTTGAAAGAAAAAAAATACATTGTTGTTTTCAGTGACCAGACGCGCCCGACTCGAACCATTCACGTGGATCAAGGAAAATAAATATATTTATGCTTTTTTGGAGTCTAACACTTTGGATAATGCTTGAACAAAAAATAAGACCTCATAATACCTTTTAAGGGACTTAATTTTCTCATAATTGATTTATTAACTTTTAATACTTTTTAAGACCCCGCGGACACCTTGTTAAAGGTTCAAGAAACCCTCAAGTAATTTTTTTGAGATTTGAACAGATTTGTGCATGTTGAGTATCACTTAAAACAATGTTAGCACCTGTTAGCTTTAATTGTGGAGATAATTTTGAGCTTTTGTCAGCTAATTTCATCTTCCGGGTTTAAATTCATTATTGGTGCGGGATCAAAATCGGTGACGTAGTGCTTGTCTGCCTGTCCAGTGATGACATGTCGGTTTCTCATTATTATTCATAGCAGAGTGTCTTATCCTATGAGAAGACCCGGCTTCTTAATAATTCATGACTGCACATGCTTCCGTTGACAGACCTGCCAAGCTTTAAGACCGCATGGCTGCACAAGGCACGCAGTATTTAGCTGTTCATCATGTGTGATTGTTTCCATGATTCACAGAGTTTGTTGCATGACTTTCCCCACGATGCTGTCAGTAACGATACAGCCAACCTGTGTGCAGCAAATAATTTTGTCGGAAGAGCTGTACGAGAATTGGAGAATGGCGGACTTAGTCTTTTATCAGTTCAGTTTGTTACCATTCAGACACATCGCCTATACCCGTGCTGCTGCTTTCACACATGTGTAAAATCCTCCAGGTTACTGGAATAGATAGAGAAAAAGACCTGCTGTAAACTGTGACTGTCTGCATTCTGACCTAGGGATTCAGGAGGAGAGAAGTGCTCCTCAGAAGGGGTCGATCACACCGAACACGCTTTTACATTCCAAAAACACGAGGCGCACCGCAATGCCTTTTGTTGGCAGCTGTCTATTGTGCACAAGTGTTGCTGTTGTTTTTGGTATAATTTTAAGATTTAAAAATATTCTGATATTCAAGATTTGTGAGTCATACAGCACCGGAAAACTCAAAACAGAAACAACAAGTCTCTGTAATCGTCTTGACAACACAAACACTGCTGTCACCTCAACGGAAACCCCACCTCTGCTTTTATTTGATTGGAGAATGAAAAAGACGCGAATGACATAACACGCTTTTTTCGCTCAGAATTGACTTTTTTTCAACTGCAAGCGAACAGCGTGCAACAGCAAAACACGAGCAGGCAGCAAAAACGTGAGGCACACAGGCTGCATAAGCAGCACGCAAAACGCTCACGGACGTTAGTAAATCATTCAAAAAAGCCACCTCCCAAAACAAAAAGCACATTCGGTGTGATCGGCCCCTTATAGTGTTTAAACATATATAAATTGTGGTTATGTGTATATATTATATGAAATCACAAATAGCCTATCATATATGTCACAGGGCATTATTACTTACTGTTTATTTCTTTGCATTTTAACTTTGTAAACTGTGAATCAACTGAGAGTTGTTTGTTCATCTCTTTTTTCCCTACTTTGCTGGCCACGCCCACCCCTCCCTCTGCTCACAGTGCTCCATGCCCACCATGAAGCATTTTTTGAACAAAATTTGAGGTAGACTTGAATTGAAAGAGGGGGGTTTCATGACACCTTAAAGCACTTTAAGCTTAGTACTTGAATCTTGCAAAATAACTACATTTTGTGAACTGACATTATGGCAAAAACAAAACAAAGATAGTTGTTAAAATAGCTATTAAACTATTATTTTTTAAAATGTGTTTAAAATAAGCATTTACATTTTTTATATATAATTTTGAATTATAAATAAAATATGCAGGTGAAATGGTGGCTCAGTAGTTAGCGTTGTCGCCTCACAACAAGAAGTTCGCTGATTTCAGTACCTACTGGGCCAGTTGGCATTTCTGTGTGGAATATGCACGTTCTCCCCATGTTGGTGTGTTTTTTTTTTGCGGGTGCTCCAGTTTTCCCCACAGTCCAAAGACATGCGCTATAGGTGAATTCAATTAACTAAATTGGCCGTAGTGTATGAGTGTGCATGTGAGAGTATATGGGTGTTTCCCAGTACTGGGTTGCAACTGAAAGGGCATCCACTGTGTAAAATCTATATTGGAATAGTTGGCAGTTCATTCCGCCATGGTGACCCCTGATGAATAAAGGGATTAAGCCGAAGGAGATGAATGAATATATAATATATTCAAATGTACATCATGCCAAACACCCTAACTTCTAGAACTACTTACAGATGCTTAAAAATCCCAAGCCTTACTGTTCAAACCAAATACTTTGTCCTCAGCACTCACAAAAAATGGCTTTTGAATTTGACTTGATTAAAGAACATCTTAGCATAATTTTCAGACAGACATGTGTGAACCATTCAGCAGTGTAATTTCTCATCCACAGGTCTTCTCGTGTGTGTTGCTGATGAAGCAGCAAGTGAATGTGGTGAAATTTCACACCTAAATCCATCTCTTAAACACAAATACCTCTCAGCCCAAAAGAACCAATCCCCCTGAAATGACGGCTAGAAAACCTCACCGGAATGTTTGGCCTTGGCTTAAACCAAAACCAATGGAGGCTCGCTTTCTCCAGCCTGTGCTTTGTGAGCGAGCCAGTCCTCCTTATCGACGGGCCAGTGGTAATAGGATTGCCTTTCACACCAAAGGTCTCCTGCAAAAGAAACAGGGGAGGAAGGAAACCAAGGCTGAGCACTTTCTCACACACCGTCACACACGACCAACAGTAAAGAAGTGTATTTTTCAGAGCTACGGAGACTGATGGGTCACCTCAACAGAGGCTTAGCATGGGGATATCTGAAGGCCAAAAATGACAGAACGAAAATGTAGAAGAAAAATTCTGTTCTCATGAGGGGAAAAAAGGATAGAGTCGGCAGCTATGAGCTCAGAGATTTTGGCTTCTCAGTGATGTTTATTTATTTATTTGCTTTTTTTTATTATTTGGGAAAGATAGATGATGGTTTGAATTCCTTAATACTCTCTCAGAAGCTGTAGCTTTACTCTTGAAGGCAAAAGATAAAAGAGTCCAGGATTGTGAGAAAACGTCCACCTTGACCAGCATCTCACCTCGGATTCACAGATTAAATATTGATTTCACATCATTAGAAAATTGATTTGCAATCAGTTTGGAATTGATTGGAGGTGTCAGCCTTGGAGGTGATGAAATTAAAATATGGTTTGATGTTACCCTCAACTAGCCTGATTATCATAAATGCAATCTGTTTTACAGGCGCCATGCGTCAACCTGCGTCAAGCGGTCACCTTGAAGAAAGATACAAGGAAAGAAAGGCGGATTAATTGGTGAAGCTGGTGGAATAAGCAGGTGACGATTGAATTGACAAAGCCCTGCTTTTAAAGGGATATTTTGTTAAATAATAATTGCTCTGACTAATCACATTTGAACAAGTGTGAACTATAGGGTTGTTGTTGATGATTTTTTTTTAACAATACCAGTGCCAAATCAATTAGAAACTTTAATTTTAGTATGTTGATGTACTAGGTAGTGCTGTCGCCTGGTTCGAGCCTCGGCTGGGTCAGTTTCTGTGTGGAGTTTGCATGTTCTCCCTGCGTTCGCGTGGGTTTCCTCCGGGTGCTCCTGTTTCCCCCACAGTCCAAAGACATGCGGTACAGGTAAATTGGGTAGGCTAAATTGTCCATAGTGTATGAATGTGAATGACTGTGTATGGATGTTTTCCAGAGATGGGTTGCGGCTAGAAGGACATCCGCTGTGTAGAACATGTGCTGGATAAGTTGGCGGTTCATTCCGCTGTGGCGACCCCGGATTAATAAACGGACTAAGCCGAAAAAAAAATGAATGAATGAATGTTGATGTACTTACAACTGAAACGGAATATTGAGTAGGGGGCGGGGCTTTCTTTTTGCACATCATTCACTCGTAGCAAACTAATAGTAAGAGGGCGTGGTTAAAAATACTGTGGCTGAAGCCGTCAAACTGACATCAACTGATAAGAAGAAGTCACTCAAAAGATGAAGCAAATTCTCAGACTTGATTGAACATTATCAAAACAAACATTTTTTTTCAGTGGATTAATTTGCATGAATTAATCTATCAACTAAAATAATTGCCATTTGTGCTAGCAAAATAATCATTGTAATTTTTTATTTCACACAAAAAAAATAGTTATTAAAAAAGGTATTAAGCTATTATGATTAAATTGTGATTTTAAAAAAGCATTTACAATTTCACAAGAGGGCTTCCATACATACACACATCCATACACACTCATCCATACAACTCATACACTACAGACAATTTAGTTAATTCAATTCACCTATACCGCATGTCTTTGGACTGTGGGGGGGAACCGGAGCACCCGGAGGAAACACACGCCAACACGGGGAGAACATGCAAACTCCACACAGAAATTCCAACTGACCCAGCCAGGACTTGAACCAGCGACCGTTTTGCTGTGAGGCGAACATGGAAAAAGTGCAGCTTGGACATTCTGTTAAATGTCTTTCTTTGTATTCCACAGAAGAAAATAGTCCTGTCATACAACCTGACCTGAAAATGAATTACTGGGTGTACTATACCTTTAAACCTAGAAATATAAGCAGCCCGAGGCAGAGCGACAGAGTTCTCTATTAGGTCTCACTGATAGCTGTCTTGCTCTTTCAAAGTCACAGGGCAGAAAAAACCTGCAGGTTAAACAGATGTGTCTGATAACAGTACCTTATCACGTCCCATCGCTTTCTTTCCAAGGTTGATAACTTCATGTGGAAACCTCGAGGCCAAGTAAGCTGGATGTGATAAACTACAATGATAAATATCTTAAATAAATGTGGTGCTTTTGAAATAGCTCGAGCCTGTAGTTTGTTTAAAACATCACACAGTTCATGAATTTAATCTTCAAAAATCTAAGACAACAAAGGAGAATGTGAACTGTAAACAAACACTAAAAACTAATATTTTATGCATTCAGCTGAATGTCAAAATATCAAAAGGTGAAACACTGTTTTTATTTATTTATTTTATTTTTATTATTGATTAATTCATTATTGTTATACGTTTTTTATGTTATTATTATACCTTTGTATTATTACATATTTTTAAGAATGTTCCATTTTTTAACAAAATAATAAATACTGTATAATTGTAGCATGATTTAGTACAGTCACAAACTAAAATGCATTAAGTATACAACTCCATAGCAACAAAACCTAGCAACCATATAACAGCAGCTATATCTCAGCATCAGAGCATCATAGAAAAACAGTATCTATCTATCTATCTATCTATCTATCTATCTATCTATCTATCTATCTATCTATCTATCTATCTATCTATCTGTCTGTCTGTCTGTCTGTCTGTCTGTCTGTCTGTCTGTCTGTCTGTCTGTCTGTCTGTCTGTCTGTCTGTCTGTCTGTCTGTCTGTCTGTCTGTCTGTCTGTCTGTCTGTCTGTCTGTCTATCTATCTCACTGATTTATATTAATATTCTCTATATTCTCTATATAAAGGAACAGTTGACCCAAAAATACACATTCTGGCACCATTTTCTCTCCCTTCACTTGTTCAAAGCCTATTTGAGTTTGTATAAGGATATATATTTTTTTACTACTATGGAAGCTGATGGGTGCCAGCAAACATTTTTCAAAATATCTTCTTTGTGTTCAGCAAATGAAAGAAAACCCTAAAAGTATAAAACCACAAGAAGGAATAAATGATAAGGGGTCATTTTCATTTTTGAGTGAACTATCTCTTAACCCTTAAAGAAAAAAAACGTACCCCACCAAGAAAAAAAATGTTTGGATTGCACTTCTTAACTCCTAATGTAAGTTGCATTTTTTTTTTCAACACATCCAATAATTTCTCTAAAGTCTCTACTAAATGATTGATAAGTTGGTTTATGGTAAAAGTACTGGAATTAATACATATACTATGAAAATCAGAAAATATGAAGTGTAAGACCAATTTATTAAAAAAATTATAATAAAAATAAAACATTTTTGAATACTAAATCATCTTTATTTTTTGAAGTATGCTATAAAATATTTCAGATTCTCATTTTTTTTACAATAATTTGTAAACCAACAATACAGTGTAGTGCAAACCATTATTAAAACAGTCAGTCTTTACAGCCATATACAGCCATATCACCCTGCAGCCCAAGACCGGTTACTCACTGAAGCTAAGCAGGGCTGAGCCTGGTCAGTACCTGGATGGGAGACCACATGGGAAAACTAGGTTGCTGTTGGAAGTGGTGTTAGAGAGGCCAGCAGGGGGCGCTCAACCTGTGGTCTGTGTGAGTCCTAATGCCCCAGTAAAAGTGAAGAGGACACTATACTGTCAGTGGGCGCCGTCTTTCGGATGAGACGTTAAACCGAGGTCCTGACTCTCTGTGGTCATTAAAAATCCCATGGCGCTTCTCGTAAAGAGTAGGGGTGTAACCCCGGTGTCCTGGCCAAAGTCCCTCAATCGGCCCTTACAGATCATGGCCTCCTAATCATGCCCATCCACCGAATTGGCTCTATCACTGTCTCTTCACTCCACCAATAGCTGGTGTGTGGTGAGCGCACTGGCGCCGTTGTCCTGTGGCTGCCGTCGCATCATCCAAGTGGATGCTACACACTGGTGGTGGTGTGGAGAGACTTCCCTCATGATTGTAAAGGCGCTTTGGGTGTATGGCCATACACAATAAATGCGCTATATAAATACACATTACATTACATTACATTACATTTAAATAACTTTAACAGTCATTATTTAAAACAGTAAAAACATGGTCAACTGTTTGTGGCAGTCAAGGGGTTAAAGAACTACAGTGCAACCCAAAAATACCACTAAGCTTTAGTTGCCAGCAAGAATGAAAAGAGTTCAAAAGAAATTTGATGCAGACATGTAAATGGGACATTTTTTTATGTCTATACGATTCATCATTCATTCTATCATTAATTTTCCTTCAGCTTAGTCCCTTATTTATGGAATGAACCGCCAACTGTTCCAGCATATGTTTTACATATAGCGGATGCCCTTCCAGCAGCAACCCAATACTGGGAAACACCCATACACTCTCACATACACGCTCATACTCTTCGGCCAATTTTGTTCATCCATTTTATTTATAGCGCATGTCTTTGGACTGTGGGGGAAACCGGAGCACCTGAAGGACAAACCAATGCAAACACGGGGAAACCATGCAAACTCCACACAGAAATGCCTCCTGTTTCAGTCGGGACTCGAACCAGCAACCTTCTTGCTATGAGGCGACAAAGCTAACCAATGATCCACCATACTGCCCCAATTGAATAATCAATTAAACAAAAAACTATACAACTGACTACAATATAATATAACTACAATATAACACAATATAGTTTATATACAATATACAATAAAGCTAATGTTCCGCTTAAATTGTATACCAGCATGCATCATGTTGTTTCTTTCTTGGACTTAAAAATCCCTAAAATGAGTTTAAACCGAACTTAGCAGCATTGCCATTTTATTTAGCCATTCTCCTTCACTGATTTCCATACTGTACCTCTTCTCCTCTCTTCATTCCTCTGCATATTCTAATTGATTTCCTGACAGACGAGGCCCAGATAAGAGCTGGAAGAGGATAATGGAGAAAAGCCAAGGTGCAAACACTCTCTCTCTCTCTCTCTCTCTCTCTCTCTCCATCCTTCTGCTCCTTGTGGCTATCAGAGTCTCTGATCTCAGGAGTCGCGTGACCCATTGTTGAGCATGAATCCCCTTCAAGAACTGAATACAGCAGAAACACAAAGCCAGGGCTGTTACAAACATTACTGCTGTCCTACCTGTCTCTCACACTGGACCCGAATGAATGAAACAAACTGAGAGAAACCAATTAATCTGCCCAAGAGTCCTCATGGCAGATGGAGATTGCTTTTGTGCCGCTTCCTCAAATAAATGAAGTATCAACAATATGCACCTGCCTATCATCTGTACAAATTCATTTTGTTGCAAAACTGTACGCAGTTATTTCCTCTGTGGAACACAAACTGAGATTTTATTTTCATAGGGGTTCAAGCATGTAGCGCTAAAACCCTACTGCAATTTTCAAAAATCACTATTCTGCTCTAAAAGTAATTGGGCAGAACAAATGATAAGAGTTGAGAGGGATGCTAGTGGCCACCCTGTCTACAACTTCACCCCAATCAGTTTAACAATCATTTTAAAATTGGCATGCAGTGTTTTTGTCCAAGGTGCCATGATTTTCTATGAAAACATTCCCATATATATAATATAACATGGCCTTCGTATGACCAATAACATTTGAGCACCCTCACTCACTATCCTTGAGTCACCACAGCAAAATGAACCACTAATTGTTCTGGAATATGTTGTATGAGGTGGATGCAACCCAGCACAGGGAAACACCCATGCGCTCTCTCATTCACATGCACATTAATTCACCTATGCCGCATGTCTTCGGACTGTGTTTGAGAACCCGGAGGAAACCCACACGAACACAGAGGGAGAACATGCAGACCCCACACAGAAACGCCTCCTGGTCCAGCCGGGACTCAAACCAGTGACCTTCTTGTTGTGAGACGACAGTGCTTAACTACTATGCTGTCCTAATTTGAGCACCCATTAAACAAGATTCACAGAGGCAAAACTTGGTGTGCATGTTTGACTCATAGTCCTAAAGACCACCCAGGTTTATTATGTATACGCACCCCTGCATACATTTCTGGACAGCACGAAATACGTCCCAGGAGGTAGGTCTTTTTTGCAGTTTTTGTTTTCGCAAAGCCACCAGAACTGACAGACTGACTGACTGACTGACTGACCAATCCCTTCACCCACCCCATTCCCTAAACCCAACCAATAGTGTTTTCAAAAGCACAGATTGACCACCCACCACCTTCCCTAAACCCAACCGACAGTGTTTTCAAAAGCACAGATTGACCACCCACCACCTTCCCTAAACCCAACCGACAGTGTTTTCAAAAGCACCAATTGACCCACCACCACCTTCCCTAAACCCAACCGACAGTGTATTCAAAGCAATCCAGAAAAAAAAGCTCTCATGACCGTTCTTCATTGGACTCAAACCCCATCATTGCGGTCAACTCCTCTCTGCGTCTCAAGTTCGCAGACGTACGCGGTGAGCCACTGGGCAAACTGGTAACAGCGGAAAAGCCGTCCACACGGAGGTAAGCGGTCAACTGCTAGAACGTCTGCGGCACTATACCGGCCCATAGCTTTCATTTTAAAGACGAAATGCAGCCATACGTAGCTCTGGCTACATAATTTGTGCTCTCCAGAAATGTACACAGAGTACGTTTGTCACAATGAGCCTGTGTTGCCTAAAGGTCTGTTAACAATAAACATGTAATAACAATGACATGCACTATAGAGTTGTATGCCTCATACAGTATATCACGTAGTGTTTCATACTGTACATACACAATATATTCATATGTTAGATGTTTAGATGCATACCAAATCGCATACTAAAGCCTATTCACAATAAGCACGATTAGGGTTACAATAAGGAGATTGTTATAAAAATTATTCTGAATTAAAACAACAGCAGAGGTTCAGACCACAGCTACAATGATAAAGATGTAAAGAAACAATATTGTTAGGATCATTTTCAGAGTTGTTTTTCCCAGCTAATAAATGAAGAAAACACTGGCAGGCAGTCAGAATCCATTTAAATATACTGGTAAATAAACTGTTCAACTGTCAACTTGTTGGGGTCGCCACAGCGGAATGAACCGCCAACTTATCCAGCATATGTTTTTACGCAGCGGATGCCCTTCCAGCCACAACCTATCACTGTGAAACATCCACACTGTGACAATACAGAACTTTCTGTACTGCCCCTCGTTGTTTACTTCCTTCGTCACTGCCTTTTACATAATGAGTTCATCACCATTGGATGCGAGGACTAATTACGATGGGGTGAAATTATATAAAAGAGGTTTTTTTTTTTTGATGAAGAGAGAGTTCTGACCTCCAGAGTGGGAGTGGTGTTAGCGTCACCAATTTGCGGGTGTGGCTCTGTCTGGGCGTTTGTCTGAGGAAGCTGAGGAAGAGATGCGGGTGATGCTCACGTTGACTGGTCTTACGTCCACCGTACAAGTTACCGGGTAGTTGCCGACATACCAGTCCTTTTTGTTGTCGTGCTGCCAAGTTACCGGTGTCGGTGTGTGAGTTAGGACAACTTTGAAAACGGCTGCCTGTCTATCACTTCTCCTGTCCATGCTGCCAAGTCACCTGCCAGCTGTGAACTGCTGACGTGGAACCTCTGAAACCACTGTACTGCAAGCCGCTTGGGTCAGTTTCACGCATACACACACATAACTCATCATACTCATCACCTAACTTACACTTATTTTCATTTAATTATATTTGAGAAACTCTAAAGTATTGTTTGTTTGTTTGTTTCTTGGTTTATTTGTTTTTGTTTTTTGAGGAAAATTTTTGTTTTGTGTTAATTAAATTGATCGTGGGATATTGACTTTATATTTTGTTGTTGCTTGTTGTTGAACTTGCCATTTAAATTAGTTCATTAAATCTTTCTAAGTTTAATCCTATTTTCCTGTTCTTTTTTGTGTGTGTTTCATTATTACTCTTTTGTCTGTAACGGATGGTTTGTTTAAGTTTTGTTTTTGCTATCCGGGGTAATTAATTATGTAATTTTGGCAAGTTATAAACTTGTCTGGCGCCCGAAATTATATGTAAAACTCGTTAATATATATTCATTCATTCATTCATATACATTTTTTTTTGTGCCCGAGGTTGACGGTGTTAGAGAGAGATATTACCAAACGCTCCAGCAAAACAGCGCCATGACCAGTGGACCTGTGTAGTTGTTTTTTTTTTTTTCTTTTTTTGTGTCAAGACATATACTGTTGGGGTAATTATATAGGTCTACATGTTTATTTATTTTTTGTGTGTGACCACCGTTACAACACACACTCATACACTATGGTAAATTTTTTAGCATACCCAATTCACCTGTACCACATGTCATGGGGGAAACTGGAGCACCCAGAGGAAACCCACACGAACACGGGAAGAACATGTAAACTCCACACAGAAATGCCAACTGACCCAGCCGAGGCTCAAACCTGCGTCCTTCCTGCTGTGAGGCGAAGGTGCTACCCACTGACAATGACATTTGACACCAATGACATTTGAGCACCCTCACTCACTATTCTTCGGCTTGGTCCCTGATTCATCAGGGGTCACCACAGCGAAATAAACCACCAATTTCTCTGGAATATGTTGTATGAGGTGGATGCAACCCAGCAATGAGAAACAACCATACGATCTCTCATTCACATACACATTAATTCACTACGGTCAATGTAGTTTATTCAATTCACCAATACCGCATGTCTTTGGACTGTGTGGGAAACAGGAGCAGCCGGAGGAAACCCACACCAACACAAGGAGAACATGCAAACTCCACACAGAAATAAGCCGGGACTCCAACCAGTGACCTTGCTGTGAGGCGACAATGCTAACTACCAACCACCCTCATTTGAGCACCCATTAAACAAGATTCATAGAGGTAAAACTCTGTGTGCATGTTTGACTCATAGTCCTAAAGATCTGTTAACAATAAACATGTAGTAACAATGACATGCACTATGAAGTTGCATGCCTCATATATCACATAGTGTTTCGTACTGTACATACATAAAACATTCATATGTTAGATGCTTAGATATGTACCAAATTGCATACTAAAGCCCATTCTCAATAAGCATGATTAAGGTAAAAGTAAGGAGATTGTTATAAAAATCATTTTGAAATAAAAGGTTCAGACCACAGCTAGAATAATAAAGATGTAAAGAAACAATATTGTTGGGATCACTTTCAGAATTGTTTTTCCCAGCTAATACATGAAAAAAAAAAAAAAACACTGACAAGCAGTCAGAATTCATTTAAATATACTGGTAAAAAAGGCACAAGAAAGGTTGCAGCTTTGCTCATGTAGCAAAAGAAGAGGAGCTATTTGGCGCTATGGTTAGATTAATTTGTTTATTTTGGATAGTGCAAGAAAAATTCTCTTATAGAAAAGATAACTGCGACTGAACTGAGTTTTCTTGCACTATTTCTTTACATGTTGTTTACCTTTGTATGACCAGAGAGCTAATGATTGTGCGGGGTGTAACTTTCTTGTAGTTTGTGTTTGTATACTGATGAAATGCTCCTTGGTTGACCTTCATGTAGTACATAATGATTATTATATTTCAGTTGATACATTTTTTCTTTTGGTGTGGTATAAATTGATCATGATATTTTCATGAAACTGTTTATTTTGGTTGTGAGCGAGAAGTTGGTGATGATATTTCAGTGATGGAAAATATAATAATGCAATACATACTCATTTGGTGAATTTGTGTATATTTTTGGTGTATTTTGTTTGTTATTTTTAGATAGTTGTAGTCGGTGGCTTATAGCTATCTGGGCTAAAGATTAAATTTGTAATATTGACGAATGTATTCCGTATGGCACCCGAACGAAAAGTAAAGTATTACCCACTTGGAGTTTAAGGTAGAGCCACCGTCACAAATGCCTTCAGATAATAAATGCAGGTGTAGGCCTGCAGATGACAGGTACTATTTAGCCATTTTTCATTTGTTTGATTAATTTGGCAACTGTTTAACTGTCAAGTTGTAAATTATTTGAATTTAGCATACTTTTGCCTCTAGAACCACTGATGTCAATCAAATCATTCATTTAAAATATGTTAAATTATGTTTGTTAATTTATTTTTCAAAACATTACTGCAAATACAACATAATAATATCAATATAATAATAATAACAATTAAAATTGACAAAAATGCACCACAAAAATATTAAAACCTGAGCAGAAACTTAATAAATTAATAAAGTGTAAATTACAGTCAATTAAAGTCTTACTAATGCTTAAATAATCAGCCCAGGCTCATTATGGATATGTACCCCTGATAAAATTTTTGAAGAGAGCAAAATACATCCCAGGAGGTACGTTTTTTTGTTTTCGCAAATCCACCAGAGGACACCGTTTATCTCGCAATTTCTCTCTCAAGTGCCAGTTGCGCCTGCTCTTCTTGTTTAAATCAACCAGAGGCCACTATCGAATGACTGACCAAATGATCCCCCCACGCACCCCTTTCCCTAAACCCAACCAACAGTGTTTTCAAAAACACCAATTGACCAGCCCACCACCTTCTCTAAACCCAACCGATATGGTTTTAAAAAGCACCGATTGACCCGCCCACCGCCTTCCCAAGACCCAACCGACAGTGTTTTCAAAAGCAATCCAGTAAAAGAAAAACCCTCAAGGCTGTCAGATTTTTACCACGTTTTCAGATCTTACCACATCTTACAAATTTGAACTGTTGCTGTAAGAAGACTGTGTGTAATATTTATGAAATTACAGGGAGAAACAGACATTATACAGCTATAATTATTTTGCCATACATACAAAGTTGACAACCCAGCAATCGCATCATATAAAAAATGAACATGAAATAAATGAAAATCTGCTTACAACAGTTGTGTATCACCCTGTTTACTTTGATACATTACATTAAAAGCATGTCAGATTCACCACTGAGCATCCAATTAAATTCCGATCTTTTGTGCATTCCCTCTTCTTCCACTAACTCCTCTGACCTGAGTTGGGAGGTTTGTATCTTGCACACCAGGATATATTTCCATTAGTTTAGCATGTGTTATCTTGGCATTTCATTTCTAAACGTGAAATCTAGTGACATCAAAGTCCGCCTCTGCCCTCTCTATTCCCTGTTACCGAGCCTCTCCCTGTTTAATGGCTGAGTGAGCCATTCTCAGATCCCTCCAGAACAATCCACATCGCCGCTGCGCTTTGAACTGGTGAGTTGCTTCCACGCCTTTGATTTACGTGGCGAAGGCAATCTGAAAGCCCATGGGAGACGTGCTCGATTGGGTGGCTTAGTGTGGGTGATCTCATGCATACATTCGAATATGCATGGTCTAACGCATAAAGAAAGCCGAGCGCGTGGACATAATGTCCACATATGGCAGGACAGACACCCTTTCGCTTCAGGACACACAATCCTCTTCATGCTGACAGAGTCTGTTTGTGCTCGATCATCATCTCTGGCCGATGTAACACCGCATATCATGAATATATAGATTTGGTTTAATCTTTACCTGACCGCTCGTTTAGTGTAAGATCAATATGAGAACAAAAAATTGTTTCATATATAATGCAGAAGTGCATTAATGTTTGTAACAGTATACTAAAAGTATAATACAATATGGCCACTACTCATTTACTAACATCTGCTTTTTTTAACCAAAGTAGGTAGAACTAATGAATGGAGTTCATCTAATTATTATTCATGAGCTTGGGTGATATGTTTTACAGCTTGTTGCTTCTCATTTTCAGATTTTTTTTTTTTTTTTTTGATTGTACAAAACTATTGTTTGTACATTTACATAATATAAACAAAAATAAACTATAATGTGTTTTTCAAATTATTATTATTTGCTTGGTTTTAACACTATGCCACTTCATTATTCACGTTTGAGTAAATGTGCAATCATTATTGCAAAACAAACCCAGACAAAATGATCAGGTTTTGTATCACCATGATTACCTTATTTATATTATTATTTATAATAATGACAGAATGTAATAATGTTGTGATAATTACTTAGCATTATCCCTGTTATGATCACCAGCGATCAAGCAGTTGCAGATTGCTGGAGAACTACAATTCAGCCACTGAACAGAACTACTTCTACCATAATGCCTTGCGCCCAGAGGTGGGTAGTAATGAGTTACATTTACTTCGCTACATTTACTTTAGTAAAATTATTGGGTAACATGTACTTTTTGAGTACATTTAAATATGTGTACTTTTACTCTTACTCAAGTCAATTATTAGAAAAAAATCAGTACTCTTACTTCGCTTCATTTGGCGGCGTTCCTCCGTTACTGTCAAATGATAATAAAAATGATCCATATGACTTGTTTGCAAATATCGCGAGGCGCTGCGTTGGAGAGCTTGTGAGGTTGCTATAGAGACGCGTCTTCCGCTTTTGGTTAGAGTAAAGAGCTTAGAATCGTAGAGTAAACATGTCAGGCTAAATCATTCAAATAAATCATTTACTTCTGCTGTCTTCATTAGTTCTGCTGGAGATACTGTTGTCCTAAAAAAAACATAAATAAAAAAATCTTACACATGCCTTAAGAACAGTATAGTAGAAAATTTGGCGGTTTTAAAACCTTGACTTTACCAAACCGCGGTATACCTTGAAAACGGTTATCGTTCCATGTCTAATATATCAGAATCAGAATCAGTTTTATTGCCAAGTGTGCTTCACACACACTAGGAATTTGTTTTGGCAACAGAAGCTTCCAGCGTACATAAAGTGACAAGTGACAACAAAATTAAATATGAGAAAAGAAAAAGGCGATAAACATTAAACAGAGATGCAGTAAGTAAAAAAAAAAATATCTGGATGTTGAATTGTATGTACAGATATGTAGTAAATATACAGGTTATAAGGTGCTGTGTACCAATGCGAATGGAGAAAGTATTGCATTGTACAGTATATTGTTATAAGGTGCTGTGTACAAGTGCGTATGAGAAAGTATTGCACGTTTATTGCCCAGTAGGGGAATATTTAACTGTTCATGAGGTAGATGGCCTGAGGAAAGAAACTTTTCCTGTGTCTGGCTGTTTTTGTGCTTGGTGCTCTGTAGCGCCGACCAGATGGTACCAGTTCGAACAGGTAGTGTGCTGGGTGCGAGGCGTCCAGAGTGATTTAACTCGTAACTATTTACTTGAGTAATTTTTTCATCAGATACTTTTTTACTTTTACACAAGTAACTTTAAGATTGTTATTTTTAATTGTTATTTTCCAATCTACACCCGCTACAGCTGACAATAAATCAGACACTCACACACACACACACACACACACACACACACACACACACACACACACACACACACACACACACACACACACACACACACACACACACACACACACACCTGAAGCTCGTCATCACTGATTTCCAGGACTATAAATACAACTCACTCACTCACAGTAGTTGCTGAGTCTTGTTATGCTGTAGCACTATAAAGCATTTTCTTGTCTTGTCTAGCCTCGCCCTGCGTTTTGCCCCTTTGCCCTGTTTTATCGTTTTGATTTGTTGCTGCCTGTACTGACCATTCGCCTGTTTGTGACCACGATTCTGGATTTCTCTGTATGCATCTGTTTGCCCCTGTTTTGACCGTTGCCTTGCACGTGGATCCTCAACTTTGTTGTTAAACAACCTTGTGTTACAATCCTGCTTAATACAGGAAAACCTAGAAAAAATTTTTGCATTAAATGAAATGAAAAGATACATGATAAATACAAGATCTATGAATCCTGCAGTGTTGGGTAAGTTACTTTACAAAAGTAATAGATTACAAATTACTGACTATTACTGGAAAATTTTAATCTGATTACATTACTAATTACTTAATGTAAAAAGTAATAAGATTACTAATTACTTTACTTTGAAGTTACTTTTAAAACATATAAAATATACCTATAAAAACAGAATTTAAACTGCAGCTCTTTCGGTAATATAATATTAACTGAAAAACATTACAATGGGTTGATCACAGCAGCTTGACATACTCAAAAGACATAAAAAATTCACCATTCTCTTGTTCCAAACCTGTTTGTCTTTTTTTTTCTATATGACGACATGAAGAAAACTGTATACCGGTAACCATTGACATCCATAGTATAAAAAAAGCACTGCAGTGTTTGGGTGTTCTGTGTTTGTCTGAGGTAATTAGTCTACTGAAATGAGTATATTTTATACAAAGCATGAAGCTGATTGGTCAGTTCTTGTTGAGTGACTCATGGTTTTCAACTGCTGCGCCTGGAAAATGTGAGTGTGTGCAATATGCGATGTTTTGCCTATTCTTTGTTTTGTTTGTATTAGCTCCTGTATCCTTCATTCATGTTTGTATATTACTTACTCTATAACCTACCAGAAACAAATGAACAATCATAAAAGCTTTTCTTTCCATTATTGATTTCATAAAATGTCTTTGACTGCATACAGTATATGCTTGCGATATACGTGAACCCACCAAGATCGCTGAATGAAGTGCAAGTATCATGAGAAGAACTAGAACTGCCTCTTTTTAACAATGGTTTTGTGCAAATCTGTAGGTTTGTAGCCTCTTTCACATAGTAATACCGGTAAATATCCGAAAATTTCTGGAACGACTTTGGCGTTAATTTAAAAAAGTGCTGTTCACACAGGCAAAAACTTTCCGGAATTTTTCAGGAAAAGACCATTCAAACTAGTGTTGGGCGATGTTGACCAATTTACCATCGTACGATGTCTAATGTGAAACATTGCAAGCACGATGACATCATCTTCATAGGCGGAGGTGAATTTATTATTTATGAATAATTAATTAATTCATAACAAATTAATTATTTGTAGCCTACCGTTTCAACTACCTGGTCTTTGTTTTACCCATAACCAAATCATAAATAGATAAAGATAAGTTACACACAAACTACCACCTGTCAATCCCTTTTTCCGCGGGACTCTGGCATGAGTAGGCAGAGTGATCCATGTCAGTCATTTGTTTGGTGCGGTGCATGGCGGAGGGGTGTCGCGGACGAAAGTGTAGAGGGTTGGGGAGTCGCGGAAGAAAGTGAAAATTAACAGCGGACAGGGGAGGAGGGCGGTTGAGGAGGGAGATCGGATCCGACGTGTTCCAGCACAAATTAAGCCCTGGATAGAGACAAGATTAATTAAATATCATGTTTAACAATAAGGGTGTGACAAGATCTCGTACGACGAGATCTCGTGAGATTAAATCGCGGCGAGATTTCTCGTCGAGGTGAAAATATGTCTCGTGAGTTGTGATGTTATGATGGAGCGTGAGGGTGAAATTAGCATTGACGATTGGAGGCAGGATTGGATTTGATCTGCAAATAAAGTGCTTTGCACACACCTGGCAACCCAGGCTGGCCTCAGAGTTGCGCTTGTCACTCGGTTGGGTGGGCGGGTGTGACGTAACCGCTTTTTCACCGGAGTTCAGCAGGTGTCGCATCCAACATAAGCTACAACTACAGCCTCACACATTATGGTTCGTATCCATGCAATGGAATACTTCAGATATGCTGAAAGGTATAATCGTCGTAAACACAAACAGAATTATGTAAAGCATTCCTATTTTAGTCACATTATTGAAGTGCAGATATGTAAACGCCGTAATCAAACTATTGACACCGTGAAGGACTTTTAGCCACATTTTGCGACAGGAGCTACACACCTAGCGAGTCAGTAAAGTACCACAGACGCACACATCTCTAAGCACACGCAAACAAACACACACACTCACTGAATGAACTCCTGGAGACTCATCGTCACGTCAGCATCACGGAACACACGTTTATACTGTCCGGGAAAAGCCGATTTTTTTCCCATTCTGCGTGCAGTATCAAACTCCATTAAAACAACTCTCCTATCAGTCCTTCATATTCGCATGATCTCATCCAGTAGCTCAGAGTGAGCCACGGGGCCTGAATGAAATCTTGCTAAATGAAGGTTAAACTCCTTTATTAAATTAAAAATAAAATACAAAAAATTACATATATTTGTTTCAGTGTGTGGAAATAAGTTTGAATATATCATGTGAAATTGTACAGGGGAGAAGCCAGTCGGTAGAGTTTATAGCTAAATTTAGCAGTGTTTGCAAGTCCTTTATGACATAGAATTCATTTAAATAGAAATAAAATACCATTCATTACAATGTTTTTAAAAAGCACCTAAAAAAATTTTTCTAGTTGAATAAAAATCTATTTTCTATTCATATATTAGCAAATATTTTGCTAATATTTAAAATTATATATAAAAAGATTTTTCCATTCACATAGGCTATTAGCAAAATATTTATCAGTGTTTGCATGTCCATTATTGCGTATAAATAATTAAAATAGAAGTAAAATAACATTCATTACAAGTTGATTTAAAGAAAGCCCCAAGTAGTTTTGCGATTTGTTTTTTTTTCCCAGTTGAATAAAAGACTATTTTCCATTCATATATTTCATCATTGAGGATTTCTTAAAAATAGTGTAAAAATCTCGTCTCGTTCTCGTGAACCCAATGTCGTATCTCGTCTCGTCTCGTCTCGTGGAGTAGGCATCTCGCCACACCCCTATTTAACAACTATAGTGAGACATGATCCAGCGATACTCCTTGATAAACTGTCCGACGTACACTGTTCTCTGGAGCTCAGACAAGCGCATGACAGTGTGTGTGTCTGTGTGTCATAAGCATTTTATTGATATTTTTTTACACAGTTGGCATTAAGAAAGAACATAGAAACTTTATCTGACTAACATCTGGCAGCTGAATGTGTCTGGAAAAATATTCAAAGGTTTTTATTTTCATAATCAGCACGGATGTGAATGCGTCTGAGTGTTCTGATTGGCTAAAGTAGTCACGTCAGCACGTTCCAGACGTGAACGCGCTCTTTCTGGCAGTTTTCCTTCTGCGTTCACACACAGCGCAGCATTCCGGCAAATTACCGGTAATGTTACAACTTCTTTTTCCGGAAAATTGCCGGAACGGATTTGCCGGTTTTTTAAAAAGAGCCTGTGCACACATGACCCCTTTCCGTCTGTATGTGTGAAAGGGGCTTATGATTATAACATGGTTGGCTGGTTATGTTCACCTTTGCCTTGTTTAGTTTCTTGTTGTTCTGTGTCTCGGAACTGAACGAATGAATAAAACTAATACAGGCAAATCAATAAAATACAAACCAAATATCTACAGAACAGAACATAAAGTTAAGCAATAAGCAGTGTTCCAGTACATCCAAGCCAACTCAATAAAATGTCAAATCCATCCACTGTTCATTATAGACCCAAATTAAGAGCCTGTATGCTAGCTGTCCCAACAAGAACAGCTCAAAGCAAAAAAAGCAGCCAATCAAGCACTAAATTAAATTTTATCGAAAATCTAAAAATAATTGTTTTGGATATAAAACAACACAAGCTCCGAATAAAAACAACAGAAGTCAGCGAAAAGACCCAAACGGGACAGAAAAACAATTGCATGTGCGGACGTGCCGCTGAAAGTGATGCCTGCTCTGGATCATCCATCACAGATAAATGGCAGATGGCTGGGAAAGGACGTGCACTAACATCATCACGGTGGAAATGCGAGCGAGAGCTTTACCTGCTGCTAATCCACTTAGTCAAAGACAAAGCTGTTTTAATCCATCCTTCCCTCCTTCGCTCTCTCTCTCCCTCTGTTGTGTGATGGACAGAGTAAAGCCTCCCAGCAGGACAAAGATGAAGGCAGAAAGAGCTTACTCTGCATATTTCTGTTACTGACACAAGCTTAAACACAGCCTTCTCACTCCTTCACACTGATTTTAATGAGCCGCAACAGAATGTATTGATTTCAAAGGATTAATACTTCAGGGTTATCTGTTTACCCACACTTTGTGGAAAGAAATAATAATACATTCAAATAAGTCATTAATATTTGGAATAAAGACTGTAAAGCACCCAAGTTTGTTTGTGGCAGTCAGTTATGTCAAGATAAACTGAAAAACTAAAAATAGAAAAGTTATTAATTGAAAAATTCAAACTTATTATCCATGTTTATACTACAGTTCGTTCTCAAATTTGATTGGACATTGGAGCTGCTTTTTTTAGATTGTATAACGCCATCTGCAGCAACACACTAGAAAAGCCCAAATACTACTGCGTTTATATCTTAAAACCTATTTTATGTTTATCCACTTGTTAAGTGTGACGTCACGCGAAGCGGCTCCCAGGTCCAATCGCCATATCAAACTGCATGGGGAGACTCAACAAATGGTAATAATAAATGTTTACGAAGCAATGTAATACTTTCGAAAATCACTATCGCTCTCTCTATATATACAGTTGAAGTCAGCATTATTAGCACCCCTATACATTTTTTTTTGCCAATTTCTGTTCAACTGAGAGAAGACTTTTTCAACACATTTCTAAACATAATAGTTTTAATAACTCAATTCCAATAACTGATTTATTTTATCTTTGCCATGATGACAGTAAATAATATTTTACTAGATATTTTTCAAGACACTTCTTTACAGCTTAAAGTGACATTTAAAGGCTTAACTAGGTTAATTAGGTTAACTAGGGAGGATAGGGTAATCAGGCAAGTTATTGTATAATGATGGTTTGTTCTGTAGACTATCGAAAAAATATAGCCCAAAGGGTCTAATAATTTTGACCTTAAAATGCTTTCTAAAAAATTAAAAACTGATTTTCTTCTAGCTGAAATAAAACAAATAAGACTTTCTCCAGAAGAAAAAATATTATCAGACATACTGTGAAAATTTCCTCGCTCTGGTAAACATTATTTGGGAAATATTTAAAAAATGTAAAAAAATAAAAGGGGGGGCTAATAATTCTGACTTCAACTGTACATATATATCCATGTCCATGCCTAATATCTGATGGCCAGAATTATAAATTGTTAAAATATTGGTGTCTGTGATGCAGCAAGTCCAGAGACTATTGTATTGTATACACCATGATTTGTATAAAAAATTCACTTTAAAGTGTGATATGACTAAGTGGTCATAAACAAATATTTTCTCAATTCAAATGACTAGCGGCTTGGACCCAGAAACAGTTTCATACGTCAAGACCTAACAATCGGATTTTAGGTGAGAATGTGGTTGAAAAAATACTGTTTTCAAATATGTTGTTTATTTTATAATGTCAGTGTTTATTTTAAAATGTTTTTCACTGATTTCAGAGATGCAGCAGTCATTCACCGCTCATGAACCAATTTAGAGTAGCTTTACCTCTGCCATTTCTTCTGGAACTTACTGCTGGCTTTGATGTGTGTCTCTATGATGGTTAAATATAAAAAGTATATATATATATCAGTGGTGGCTAGTCAATAGAGGGCGCTGGGGCGCCGCCCCCGTCAAGTTAGACTCCTTTAATAAGTCAATATTTATTATCACAAATATTAACAAAATAAACTGATTTAATTATAACATTCTAACATTTATTGTAGTCATACTAACATTTATTGAAAAAAAAATGTATGAACAATATTTTTTCATATGTGTACGGGGCGCCGGACTAATGGGTGTCTATGTGGGTACACGAACTTTTGCAAAGCATGTGATACGACGATAAGCTTTAATTGGCCGGTTTTAAATTGTCTTTGGGGCGCAGCTCTCCCCGAACCCTCCCATTTTTTTGTTAGAACGAATCATATTTGTTTTTATATGATTGGCCTTATCTGATTGGACCATTCTCACTTACAGCGTTCACTCAGCAGCAGCTCGTCAGTTAGCTAGTCAGTTAGTTAGATATCCGTTCACAAGGCGTTTGGATGAAGAAAAAAATAATAATAATCAAGGAGCTTGGACCAGATCGACCTTCCTTGCAAAACTAATGAAAACAAATTTACCAGTAGTCAAGTGATCGCGAGCGCGCGTATATTCGGGGCTTTTCCAGCACTTGTCATGAAAAACGGAGTTGGCTGGTAAGTTGAGATGTACTGTAAGTCATGTCTTTTACTGTTTTCCATGTTTGCTGTTTCAAACAGCATGACGCAAGAGAGGCTGAATGCATTGGCCATGCTGTTAATAGAGAAGAGACTGGTGACTGAGATGACTGACTTTGACCAAAAGCTCATTAAGAAATTTGCAAGCCAGAAAGAAAGGAGAGCAAAATTATTTTTTAAGTAGTGCTGCCAGTGATTAGGCAACATTTATGTGTGTGTGTGTTTACTGATTATCTTGATTACTTCATTACTGATAAACCCAAATTGAACTAAAATGAACTGATTTGTGATGCATTTATTGTATGCTTAAGTCAATTTTGTTTTTTTGGTACATCACCTGAAAAATGGCTTTTAATGGCTTTTAAAATGCGCCCCCCCCCCTCACATTTTTTAACACCAGCCGCCACTGATATATATATATATATATATATATATATATATATATATATATATATATATATATATATATATATATATATATATATATATATATATATATATATATATATATATATATATATATATATATATATATGAGCAATTCCATGCAAATGTCAACCTTGCCATGAAAAAAATTACGTTTTCACCAAAATAGGGAAACCGCTTCTACATTTTTTGTGTCAGCAAGTATTTTACAGTACTTCAAAAATACTCATAAATGTATCTGTCAGTGTTTAAAACTATTATATTTAATTTGCCAAAATCACACAAGTGGCAATTTCACAGGTGTCACATCCATAACGGAAAAGTGTCACATCCATAACGACACTTTTTCCTCATAAATGCAAAAATATTAAATAAAATAAAATCAATCATGTTTGTTCTTTAGTGAGCCAACTCGTATCTGTTTGATTAGCATTGTTTCTTTTGGGTTGTGCAGTTTAATTGACAGAATTTCTACAAAGTATGTTGTAGACTGAAAACTCACAGACTTTTTTTGTCACATCCATAACGCATGCTTGTTTTTCTCATTGAAAGTATAAAAAATGTTTAAAGATTGATATTTTTCTGCTCTCATAACTCTGTGGTTAGTTGTTTTGGAAAATATAAACAGATGTGTCAATATAATGTTATTGTATACTTTCTATGTGAATTTATGTTTTGAGTTTTTACTGCAAATGTCACATCCATAACGCTGGAATTGCTCATATATATATATATATATATATTGGGTATATGTAATGTATGTATTGTTTAATAAATTTGATTTTCCCTGAAAGTGTGTGTGTGTGTGTGGTGTGTGTGTGTGTGTGTGTGTGTGTGTGTGTGTGTGTGTGTGTGTGTGTGTGTGTGTGTGTGTGTGTGTGTGTGTGTGTGTGTGTGTGTGTGTGTGTGTGTGTGTGTGTGTGTGTGTGTGTGTGTGTGTGTGTGCGTGCGTGTGTGCGTGTGTGTGTGGTGATTGACTTCAGTGTTTATATTGTTATGCCTTTAGATGATGCAAAAAGACTGTGTTTATGAAGGAACGTTGAGTTGCTTCATTAAATTGAATAGTTTATTGTTTATGTAGAGTATTAATTATTTATGAGGGAGAGAGATCGGCTAAGCTTGTAATTTTTCAGATTATGCTAAAAATAAAACAGTAATATGACCACTGTGGAAAGTGATCTTTCACGCGGTACATATTTATCATCATATATTCAATGAATTATCTCTCGAATAATTCATCAAATCATTATGTTAAAAAAATCCATGCACCTTTTGTGAGGGTGGGACAACAGATTACACACATGATATCAACCAATAGCAAACGACAATGACCTAACAATCAATGAAGTCCTAATAAACAAATTCAAGTCACATCCATCACAACAAAACCTTACAAAAAGACAGCGACTTAAGCGCACAGCTAAAATAACGAAGGAGTGGCTTCACAACAACTCCGTGGCTGTTCTTGAATGGCCCAGCCAGAGTCCTGACTTCAACCCAATTGAGCATCTCTGTGGAGACCCAAAAATGTCTGTCCACTAACATTTACCATTCAACCTGACAGAACTGGAGATGATCTGCAAGAATGAATGGCAGAGGATCCCCAAATCCAGGTGCGAAAAACTTTCCCAAAAAGACTCATGGGTGAATTAGATTAAAAGGATCCTCTACTAAATACTGAGCATAGGGTCTGAATACTTATGACCATGGGAAATTTTTTCAAAAACAGTTGTTTTTCTGTCAAAATGGGGTGCTGTGTGTACATTAATGAGGAGTAAAATGAACTTAAATGATTTTAGCAAATAGCTGGAATATAAAAAATGTGTAAAATTTAAGGGGGTCTGAATACTTTCAGTACCTACTGTATGTATGCCACAACAGAGAATAGTATTGCACCTTGCCAGTTTTAATTATTGCTCATTCATTCGCATTATTTGGATTATATGAGCACATTCCCCAGAGTTTGTGTTAGGAGCTCCATTAAAAAAAAAAGGCTCAGGGTTTCTGTAAATCGAACAAGGCATTGTTTTTATGAGAGCAATGTCCTCAAGGACTTTGTGTTGAAAACAAAACATAACATTCAATAAAAAGGGAAGGACACACTTAACTCTGTCATCTGCAATGTTCACCGCAGTGAAATGATAGCAGATCTAATAAACTATTCCCTGGTTGTAAATAAGCTCGTGGTGGGTTAGAATAGCCTCATCCAGCTGTCTTAAGCTTAGTTTTATACAGACTACATGTATTTACAAAAGAGACTAATATAAATGTGTTCATCATCAATCATAGCTACTCAGAATCCTTGGATTTAATTGCTTGATTTATGTAAAGGTATTTCTTCTTTCTTTTATTTTTCATTAAAATTTATTGTATTATTTTATTTATTATTATTATTTTAGTAGTAGTATTATTGCCCGTTTAATAATTTTTTCAACCATCAGAATTTTGGATGAACAGACTTTCAATGGAGTACCATAAAAAATGTATACACTCAAGTTTAATCATTTTTGTGCACTAAAAAATATGTTATAACAATGGATATATAACAATTCCTTGCATTTACATAGTGCTTTTCTGGACACTCAAAGCACTTTACACAGTTTTGGGGAATCTCCTCATCCACCACCAGTGTGCAGCATCCACCTGGATGATGCGACGGCAGCCATATTGCGCCAGACCGCACACCACACACCAGTTGATTGGTGGAGAGGCAACAGAGGGATGAAGCCAATTATGATATGGGGATGTTAGGAGGCTATGAATGTCAGAGGCCAGTGGGCAAATTTGACCAGGACCAGGTTAAATCCCTACTTTTTTTGGAAAGACATCCTAAGATTTTTAACAACCACAGAGAATCAGGACCTTGGTTTAACATCTACAGTTGAAGACAGAATTATTAGCCCCCTTTTGAATTTTTTTTCTTTTTTAAATATTTCCCAAATGATGTTTAACAGAGTAGGGAAATTTTCACAGTATGTCTGATAATATTTTATCTTCTGAAGATAGTCTTTTTTTTTATTTCGGCTAGAATAAAAGCAGTTTTTAATTTTTTAAAAGCCATTTAAGGTCAAAATTATTAGCCCCTTTAAGCTATTTTTTTTCCGATAGTCTACAGAACAAACCATCATTATACAATAACTTGCCTAATTACCCTAACCTGCTTAGTTAACCTAAACAACCTAGTTAAGCCATTAAATGTCACTTTAAGCTGTATAGAAGTGTCTTGAAAAATATCTAGTAAAATATTATTTACTGTCATCATGGCAAAGATAAAATAAATCAGTTATTAGAAATGAGTTATTAAAACTATTATGTTTAGAAATGTGTTCAAAAAATCTTCTCTCTGTTAAACAGAAATTGGGGGAAAAAAATAAACAGGGGTGCTAATCATTCAGGGGGGCTAATAATTCTGACTTCAACTGTATATATAGGAGGGCTATTAATTTCGACTTTAACAATATGAGTCGGTACTATTAAATGTATAAAGCTACACGCACAAGCAACCATGCATCCATTCCAGTAAGTGTCTGTTGCTTAGTAGACTCAGAAAGCAGTGCTCTGTTGCCAGGCAGCCTTCAGAGAATTGATCATGAAATCACGAGGGAGTGAGGAGACTGATCTATCTATCAGAGATCTCAGCCTCCATTAAGGGCTCGGAATTAATGAGCATCAGATGGAGCACTTCCAGTTTGAAACAGACCATAATACTTGTTTAACAGAGGGAAAGAAAGTTTGGGAGCACCATTTCTCTGATTAAAAGCCACCATACATTTGATTACAAATCTAATTAAGAGAAGAGATTAAAGAGACAGTGCACTCAGAGATTTAAAAAACAACATGTCCTCACTCTGTGCTATTCTAAACCTGCACTCTAAAATATCTGTCCATTATGTTTTCTGTATTTTGTGATTGACTTCCATTTTTCAGTTTGATGTTGGAAAGTTTAACAGAGACTTTTACAGATTTATTTTTTAAAATATTTTTGTTAAAAAGCATAAGCCTGGCTTGATCGTGTAGTGCTATATTTTTTAATTATTGTTTTAGAGGTGGCACGGTGTCTCAGTGGTTAGCACTGTCACCTCACAGCAAGAAAGTCACTGGTTCAAGTCCTGGCTGGGCCAGTTGGCATTTCTGTGTGGAGATTGCATGTTCTCCCCATGTTCATGTTGGTTTCCTCCGGGTGCTCCGGTTTCTCCACAGTCCAAAGACAGGCACTATAAGTGAATTAGGTAAGCTAAGTTGTTCGTAGTGTATGAGTGTGTGTGTTTGAATAGGTGTTTCCCATTACTGGGTTGCAGCTGGAAGGGCATGTGCTGCGTAAAACATATGCTTGATAAGTTGGGGGTTATATTGTTTACAACTACTAAAATGTCAATAAAAGTAACTTTTTTTTAAACTGTAGCATCAGTGGTGCAGCCAGTCCAGGGCCCGTATGCCAAAAAAAGGGGCTCCTCAATCCTGCCGATCATTCAAGAGACATTTATTGACATTCACTGTAGCATATGTGGAGCATAAAAAAAGCATATCAAACAATATAATAAAAAACACACTCAACCCAACAACTTGTTCACAACCAGGGGTGTGTTTCTGAAAACCATTTTTAGCCAACTAAGGTCACAAGTTCCGTCGTTACAAACATAGTTCGTGGATTTGGCATTTCCAAAATCCATTGTTCCAATGAATATTCGCAAACTGCTCACACTGTACGCTTGCAGCTACACCTCTAGAGCTGTAGTTGGAAGCATAGTTCATAGTTATGTTCTATTCCCAGTTATCTATGCCCTATTCATTTCGAACGTTAAAACATTTAAACTCAGAATGATAAAAAAAAATAAACATTTAAATCATCTCTCTTAGGTGCTTTAAAAGTGTTTTGTACAGTTCAGTTTTAGTGATCTTCATATTGACAATTGCGTTTCCTTCTCAGTGCACTTTGCTAACATTTATGCCATTTTGAACACAGCCGTGGCTCCTGCCAAAAGCTATAGGTGACCTATTATTTAATAGCGGAATTCACGTTACGTCTCCAAAGCTTGTCAAAACAAAAATATATAGCATACGTTAATGGTTTTAATCTATAGTAGGCTATTTATTAAGAAATGTATCTGTAGACTGTTGTACATCGCCCTGTTGGTTAGAACGTTTCTGCAGTGGTTTGCATGTGTCAAATTGTAAAAGTAGACTTTTCGAAAAAAAAAAAAAAAAAAAAAAAAAAATATATATATATATATATATATATATATATATATATATATATATATATATATATATATATATATATATACATATATATATATATATATATATATATATATATATATATATATATATATATATATATATATATATATATATATATATACATACATATATACATATATATATATATATATATATATATATATATATATATATATATATATATACATAAATAAATAAACAACATCCTACTTAATAATACTACTAATAATAATAATTATTATTATTACTACTATTATTAGGCCTATTATTATTATTAGGCTATTTTTTATTCATTTCTTAACAAATAGGCTGCTGTAAATTACAACGATTAATGATTCATATTATTTATATATGTGATTAGAATATGTGTTAATGGAGTGATTTTATGTTTTAGAATAGAACATGGAATATTCAAAATAATAATTATAAAGGAAACATAGGCCCTATGTGTGCCGTTTTCATATATTTTTAACTAATGTGGAAACCAAATGCAAGTTTTTACCAAAACTAATATTGGATTTTTTTTTTATGTGTGAGCATGTAAAACAATATAATTTGCAAAAAAATAGTTTTTTTTTTCTCTAAATAAGTTGTTACTCCATCCTGTTTAGAGCGTCATTATGGACGTTTTACATTATAACTAACATTGTTCAAACGATGGATCTGCAGCAGAGCAACTGGGAAACACTCACCACTACTTCGTTCTTTTGCCAAACGATGCATCGTACTATGATACTTCAGCCACAAGTTATGTTGTTGTTTGGGAAATGCACCCCAGAATGTAAAAAAACCCCAAGTAAAATAAGGAAAGCCCGTAAAGCCAATATCAGTAATAAACTATTGCATGCAAACACTTTTTTACTTTTTTTAAACTTTTTTTTTACTTTTTACTAATTTTGGCACAGAAGATCAAGGTCCCATAACTGGAAAATGTGCAGAAATTACAAAATATATATATTGATTTTTCTTTTTTTGGGAATGAAAATGGTGATTTATTCACAAATGTTTTCTGCAAGTAAATTTAGGAAGGAAACATAGTAAGAAAATGTCATGTTGTTCAAAGCTCATGAAATTTTGACTTTTTTTGTTCACTGTCGCCACTGACTTTCTTGGTTTTGCACTTGTGGAGTTGCGCATCAATGGATTTGCTCTTCAGTGTTTGGACTTTCAGCAGTGAAGTGAACTAAACTGAACTTTAACTCTAAAAACTGGACTGACAGTTTCCATTTACTAGAACTTCAATGTTAAGCTGCTTTGACACAATCTACATCGTAAAAGTGCTATAGAAATAAAGATGAATTGAATTAAACTTTCATTTATCTTCAGAAAACAAATTTGATTAATGAAACCCGGGAGATTTCTATTACTATCAAATGTCTATTCACTCTAAGTTGTATGTGGTTTTCATATATATTTATATATAAAAACAAGATGGTCATAAAATCAGGAATAACTAGACCTTTTACATGAGAAGTTACATGAGACTTCTTTTTATGATGCTCTTTGCCATGTTTTCTGCATTTGTGATTCACAAAGGAAAGAGAATCGACTTTGGAATGGCATGTAAATAATAACACAATTTCTGAGTCACTCTGTTAAAGCAGTTTGAATGTCAATTAAAATCAAAACATGAATAGTGTGTCCTGTGGAAACAGTGGCCCTCAACACACTGTCCTTGTCAGCTCAGAAGGGAAGCAGGTGTGACTGCCTCACTCTTCCAAAGCTCCTGACAGAGAGAGAGTGAGTGAGTGAGAGAGGGAGAGAGAGGAAGAGATCATTTAGAGCCAGAAACGCTTACTGAATACTGAGATGCAGCAGAAGAATCGGCTATTCTGCTTGTGGATGCTGAGGTGCCCTTTCGAGTTGAAGGGATCTGCCAAGTGAAATGCACTGCCAATGTGTCAGGAGAAGCCCCGAATACCGAGACAGGAAATCAGCTCTAGAAGATGAGCAGCGACCTTGATTACTCTGACAAGCAACGCCTGCATTTTACATTGGGGCTCGTAATAATGCTTTACAGTGCTTTGATATTATTGCTGCTTCAGTGTATGTATACACAGTTGTTGAAATTAATGGATTCGGTTAGGCTTATTGTTCATATTTTAATGAAAAAGTATGAAGTAATCTTCTCAATCAGACTTCTCGACCAAGATTTTGTTGTGATCCAACAAGACTACTCAGTCGATGAAATTATTGTTTGATTTGTGTAGGGAAGTTTGGTTTTAAGAGGGATACATAACAATGTATTAAATATGTTATTGTTGTTCCAATTATGTGTTTACTTTAGTGCTGTCAAATGATTAGCCACTTCTAAAATGTTTGCATTTACATAATGTTAATAATATTACATTATGTTTTGTTCCTGAAAACAAAGATGGTCAAATAGCTCCAGGATTGGCCAGCCCAGTCACCAAATATGAACATTATTCAGCATGTCTGGGGTAAGATGAAGAAGGAGGCATTGAAGATGAATCCAAAGAATCTTAATGAACTCTGGGAGTCCTGCAAAAACGCTTTATTTGCCATTCCAGATGACTTTATCAGGGGCCAATCCCACCGAACGCGCTTTTTGAGTTGAGAGGCGCCTTTTTAAAATGATTTTCTAATGGCTGCGAGCATTTTGGGTGCTGCTTATGCGCCAGCTCGCGTTTTAACCACCGACTGCGCCTTGCATTTTTGCCGTTGCGCGATGTTTGCTCGCAGTTGAAAAAAGCAAACTCTGAGCAAAAAACGCTTGTTACGTCAGTCATCTCTGTTTCATTCTCCAATCAAATGAAATCAGGCAGGGTTTGCGTTGAGGTGACTTCAGTGTTTGTGTTGTCAAGACAACTACGGAAACTTTTGAAGATGGGGAGAGACTAGTGGTCGCTGTTTTGAGTTATCCGGTGCTGTATGACTTACATAAATTATTTACATATATACTGTATATACAATTGAAGTCAGAATTATTAGCCCCCCTTTGAATTTTTGTTTCTTTTTTCAATATTTCCCGAGTCATGTTTAACAAAGCAAGAAAATTTTCACAGTATGTCTGATATTTTTTCTTCTGGAGAAAGTCTTATTTGTTTTATTTCAGCTAGAATAAAAGCAGTTTTAAATTTAAGTTTTAAATGAAATCTTAAGGTAAAAATTATTAGCCCCTTTAAGCTATATATTTTTTCGATATACTACAGAACAAACCATCGTTATACAATAATTTTAAATGTCACTTTAAGCTGTATAGAAGTGTCTCGAAAAATGTCTAGTCAAATGTTATTTACTGTAATCATGGCAAAGATAAAATAAATCAGTTATTAGGAATGAGTTATTAAAACTATTATGTTTAGAAATGTTTTTTTTTTTAACATTAAACAGAAATTGGGGAAAAAAATAAACAGGGGGCTAATATATTCATTTATATATATATATATATATATATATATATATATATATATATATATATATATATATATATATATATATATATATATATATATATTATTTTACAATATTATTAAATATTAAAATTATACCAATATCAACAGCAACACTCACTCACAAAACCCAGCTGATTCAGTTGTTGTCTAGCGACATAAAAAAAAAGCACACTACACTTCCTTTTTTTTTGTCAACAAAAAAGGCAGTGCGGTGCGGCTCGCGCTTTTAAAACGGAAAAGCGCGTTTGGTGTGATCGGTCGCTTAATAAGTTATTTGAGTTATTCCAGAGATGTATGGATGCAGTCCTCCAAGCTCATGGGAGTCATACACAATATTCATTCTTTTTTATTTATTTTTTTATATTCTATACTGTACATTATTTCTGTTAAGTGCCAAGACTTTGTCTCAAAGTCAAGACAGTTATTTTGATAAAATAAGCGTAATCTAGAGGCATTTGCCTTTCCTATAAGCCACTTAAGATTATTATATGACATGTCATATGTGTATAAATGTGGTAAATAAAGTGCTGAAAAATTCATTCATTCATTTTTTTCGGCTTAGTCCCTTTATTAATCAGGGGTCGCCACAGCGGAATGAACCGCCAAATTCTCCAGCATATGTTTTACACAGCGGATGCCTTTCCAGCTGCAACCTATCCCTAGGAAACATCCATACACACTCATACACTACGGACAATTTAGCCTACCCAATTTACCTATAGCACATGTCTTTGGACTTGTGCAGGAAACCAAAGCACCCGAAGGAAACCCACGCCAACACGGGGAGAACATGCAATCTCCACACAGAACTGCCAACTGGCCCAGCCAGGTCTTGAGCCAGCGACCTTCCAGGCGAACATGCTACCCACTGCACCACCGTGCAGCCGTGCTGAAAAATTGTATATTTTAATATTAAACTACTGCAGACTGCAAAAAAGGGGGCAGAGCCTGGGCAATAAAAAAGTTGCTTTTTTTCCCATTTGTTGTTTCTTTTATATTTTTTCCCTTTGCACCTGTATATATATATATATATACACTTCACTGTTGGACAGTAGTTTTTGGCCCACTGTAAATAAAGTTGCAGAGTAAGCCATAATTTATTTTTTTCCATCATACAGACATTTTTCAGGTATCCAAGCAAGCTGGTTGTGCTTACTTTGTCACAGTCCCATTCTACTCTATAAGGAACTCTCTCAAGTACACTTTAACTAATCCTTTAACCCTAAGAGTCTATTACTAATATAGACTACTATTACTATGCTCTACTAATTCTGTTGAAATAAACATGCAAAGTTATAATCAACAGTCTGAAAGATACCATGTGTAATAACAATTATTTGATATGGTACTGATAAGACAAAATTCACAAATATATTTTTCTACATTAGTTATGCTGACATTGAAAGATGATGAGATAATGCAGAAAAATATGCTAAAATGTGTTAACCGCAGAAGCGATACACAAACTGCTCAAATTAACATTGTTTAAATGATGATAGATAGAATTATGATAATTACAGTTATTTGTTTTAAAGTTACTGTACGATTGAAGCATTTAAATGGTTTAAAGAACAAGAAAGAATATCTGTGGATAAATATCTCTAATCATGTACTATTCTCCAATACATAATATAGACAGTTATACATATTATAAATATATAAGTGGGGTGGACAACTAGTCAATACTTTCTTAAAGATGACTGAGAAAATGAAATCCATTAAAGCACAGAAAGCACTATATTTGTTAGAAACTGCTTTATGTATTATGTTTTGTTCTCTGCAAGAAAAAACACAGATCTTTGTTCATAAAGCTAAAGATTTAAACGTGCTACAAATAAAACATATCACTGGAGCATATAAATGATGATGATGATGATATGCTGTTTATTGTCACATATACTTCCATGTATTCACATACACTGACATATAGTGATATATAAAGTGATCATTGATGCTGTATGTTTATGTATTTCAATTGAAGTGGTTTGCTATGAAGAAGTTTGCTACAGTTTGATAAACATGTCATTGATTTATAGAATAAATACAATGTACAGCACCTGCACAAAACTGCACATATTTTATAATGTTTGGCTTGAAAAAAAATTCTCTCTATGTTTTTGGTTGTTGTCAATGACCAAAAAAAATATACAAAATGAGAGGAAAAGAAAAAACTTTACCAACTTTATCAAGCTGTCATAACAAACAATGTCATCTTTGCATTTAAAATGACCAAATAACCCTTAATAACAGTTGTCATAAGCATGCATAACATCTAATTAACATTTAAGACGAGTCATGTCGTGATTATAAAGTTTTCATGACAGTCTAATGAACTCCATCTCACGACAATTCATATCTTTTTGATTTAGTGGCTAATTCGTAGGAAACCGGGTTGGTTGCCACACCTCTTTTATTTTCTGCACCAACAAGTCGATTAAGAAATCCAAACTTAATCTAAACATTTATTCATTCATTTTCCTTCGGCTTAGTCCCTCTATTCATCATGAGTCGCCACAGCAGAATGAACCATCAACTTATCCAGCATATGTTTTACACAGCAGATGCCCTTCCAGCTTCAACCCAGTACTGGGAACCATCTATACACACCACACTCATGCACACACATGCACTACGGCCAATTTTGTTTATTCAATTCACCTGTACCACATGTCTTTGGACTGTGGGAAAAATCGGAGCACCCAGAGGAAACCCACGCCAACACGGGGAGAACATGCAAACTCCACACAGTAATACTGACCCAGCCGGGGCTCGAACCAGCGACCTTCTTGCTGTGAGGCGACAGTGCTAACCACTGAGCCACCGTGTCGCCTTAATCTAAGCATTTTTTGTTACAAAAGATACATTGTTTATAATAAAGCCTTACAGGTCGGCGCCAGTGGTGTAGTGGTTAGGGCGTTGACACATGCACTCCGGTGCTTACGGCGACCCAAGTTCAATTCCGCCTCGTGGTCTTATGCCGATCCTACCCCTCTCTCTGCTCCCCATGCTTTCTTATCAATTCTCTCTACTGTCCTATCTAATAAAGGTGAAAACCTGGAAAAACATAATTATTATTAATAAAGCCTTACAGGGTTATCAAAAGACATTTCTGTTTTAAAACAGGCTTTGCAGTGATGTCTGTCTGCCGGACACAAACAAACATACTGTATATACTTTTTAGACATTTTGTCCACTTTCAAAAAAGTACCAGTGCACATGTTTTACCTGAGTGAAGCTAAAGTTCTGCAAAGTTCTTAGCGCCACTTTCTGCTGGATCAGCTGATATTTTCTCTGCATTGCTGTCTGGTGTTTTGGAAAAAAAAATCTCTGCTCTCAGCGTCTCTGCCCACACTATCTGCAGTTTAAGGCATTCGGTTAAACTAAAGTCATTCATGTATGTGTTTACAAACATGCCATTCAGAACTTTTCATTTATAAATAGAAACTACAAATAAAAAAAAAATCACAGTACTAAAAACATTTACTAATACATTATTAAAATGGATCTTAACATTAGTTAATGCACTCTGAGCTTACATGGACTAACAATAAACGATAATACTTTACTTGAAGATGTGTTCATAAGACTGTCATGAAGCCTTTATTATCGTGATATTGATGACACATGTCATGAATGTGAATGACATTTTATGCATGCTTATAAGAACTATAATTAAGCTTCATTCGCTCATGTTGTCATTTCGATTGTTTTGCATTACCAACACAGCAAAATGTGTCATAAATCCGTCATAAACATGACTGTCATGAAGCCATTACAAATATGTCATGAATTTTATAAGTCATTAACAATTTTTTTGACCTCAACTACAGTGGTACAAGCTGTATTCTCATTAACGTGCCATTAAATATCAATTAGGCTATTAAAAAACTATTTGACTGAGTAATGACACTTTTAGTGAGACATTTTAATGACAAATACATTTGTTCCACTGAAAAAGTGACTAGAAAAATATTCGAGAGACAACTATAATGGTCTCATGACATTCATGTTTATGACAGATTTATGACAAGTTATGTTGTCTTGATAATGTCTAATTGTCGTGACAAAAAAAAAGACCAGTTGTGATGTAATTGTTTATGTCAAGCTGTCATAACAAGGTTGCAAAAAATCTTTGCATTTAAAATATTAACATTAACAAAGATGAATAAACACCACAGTAAATGTATAGTCCAGTGTTTGTTAATGTTAGTAAATACATTAACTAACATGAACTAATACAACCTTATTGTTAAGTTTAACCACAAAAATAAATATGAAATATTCAAAATGCATGTATTACAATATCTTCTATTGTCAACGATATCTCACGGCAATCCGTAACTTTTTTCATTTAGTGGCTAATTTGTATGAAATTGTCTTATTCGCACAATTTAGTATGATTTGATTATCCCCCAATGACGGTTGGGTTTAGGGGTGAGGTTGAGTGCCTCGGCTCCTTTTAAAAATCATACATTTTCCTACGAATTATTCACTAAACTGACAAAACGCAAAATATTTATCTACTATTGTCAACACGATGTCAAGGCAATTTGTAACTTTTTGATTTAGTGGCTAATTCGTATGAAATCATACAATCTCATTTGTACAATTTAGTACGATTTGCTCATCACCCAATGACGGCTGGATTTCGGGGTGGGGTTAGGTGCCACGCCTGCTTTTAAAAATCGTACATTTTTTTTACGAATTAGCCTCTAAACTGACAGAACATAAAATAAATATCTTCTATTGCCAACATTATCTCACAGCAATTCGTAACTTTTTGATTTAGTGGATAATTCATATGAAATCATATGATCTCATTTATACTATTTATTACAATTTGCTTATCCCCAATGATGGTTGGATTTCAGGGTGGGGTTAGATGCCATGCCTGCTTTTAAAAAGTGTACATTTTCCTACGAATTAGCCACTAAACTGACAAAACGTAAAATAGTTATCTTCTATTGCCAATGCTTTCTCACTGCAATTTGTAACTTTTTGATTTAGTGGCTAATTCGTATGAAATCATACAATCTCATTTGTACAATTTAGTACGATTTGCTTATCCCCCAATGACGGTTGGATTTCAGGGTGGGGTTAGGTGCCACGCCTGCTTTTAAAAAGTGTACATTTTCCTACCAATTAGCGTCTAAACTGACAAAACGTAAAATAGTTAAGTTTCCTTGTGAGATCAGACTGCTATTGTTGTAAATATTGCTATTAGTCAGTTCAATACATACACCCATGCATCAGTCTAGTCTCCTTCTTTTATGAGGCGATGCCATTAAATGTCACGTGACGCATCACATTCTGTCTGTGTTGCATTTATTTCTGAGAAGCAGGTGCATTTTTTCTCCTTTTTCTTTTGCAGACATCAGTCTCTTGACCCCCTCACCCTCATCTCTCCACCGGGTCACTCATTCTCCTTCATCACAGCCTTTGTATTGATGTGTGATGCGAAGTGTCAAGCTATTCATTTCATGTTTCTTACACTGAGGAGTGATGTGTGCATGCTACAAACGTGTGTGTGTGTTGAGGGGGGGGATCTGGCACAAGGCATGACAGGCTATGATCTAATATTCCCATCATTTTAATGAGATGTTGATAACAAGAAAGCAGATCCATCCCGTCTCCCACACTCCTGTAATTGAGCGCTGTGGATCCCTGTCCCCGCTCCGTTCTCATAGGACTCCAATACAGCCACACTATAATAATGACCTGAAGGCAACACAGATTTAATGGCGCTTGAGAACATTGTGTAATCTGGTTAAGGAAGGCAGAGATATATGTCACGATTTTATATTCTCAAGTCTGAGTCATTATATAAATGTTACAATGCATGGCGTAGAACGATTCAGAAGAGTACACGAGTAATTTGACAAAGTCTTGGGCGATGCAAAGGCTGAGGTTGACAGAAAAACAGAATAAAGGCAAGCCTTTGAAAGGTTTGAAAAGACCAAATTAGATTTCACACTCAATGTCTGTGTCATGTCCATTGTTACAACACAAAAACAGTTCTTCCTTCAGCATAATTATTCATATCGGCTACTGGATAGATTATTGTGGCATCTCTCTGGTGAGAAACTGGGTCACTGAGTTTTCTGTTCTATACATACCAATGAAGGAGTCCAAATTGGAGTTAAAACAGATTTCAAACTCTATTGACAACGTGCCATTTTCAACAGGGCTTTTTTTATCACTATGACTGGCTTATAGTTCAATTTCAAAGCTTTCTTTTTAATGTCCTAAACTGAAAAATAGATATCATAAGGGTTAGAGATGCACCGATGAGTTGTCAGCAAGTGCTTTAACAAGATTAAAAATATCCGAAAATAAGTATCTAAAATAATAGTACAAAACTATTCAGATATAATATTCATTAAAACATTTCATAAGCATATATAATCTTTGGATTTCTGTGAAGAAAACAATTACAAAAAGTACTTTTCTAGTGTTGCAATTTGAGTAAATTTGTTATGCTCATTTTAATATAATAATAACAATAATAATAATAATAATAGTAGTAGTAGTAATAATATGCTTTCAAACAATTATAAAATTAATTCGAAACAAGGCTGCACGGTAGCGCAGTAGGTAGCACGATTGCCTCACAGCAAGAAGGTCGCTGGTTCGTGCCTCGGCTGGGTCAGTTGGCGTTTCTGTGTGGAGTTTACATGTTCTCCTCGTGATCGCGTAAGGTTTCCTCCAGGTGCTAAAGACATGTGGTGTGTGTGAATGAGTGTGTATGGATGTTTCCCAGTGATGGGTTGCAGCTATACAATAATAATAATTATATTATAGAAAATCAGAATATGCAAAAATTAGCATTGGCAGAACACACTTACCAAAAAAAAAAAATAAAAAATAAATAAATGTAAAAATCTGCCGAGAAAATTGCAGTAGGTGCAAAATTACTGTACAATTTACAGTAACTTACTGGCAATTTTGGTTGCCAGTAAAGGCTGATTTATACTGCTGCATCAAGCGTATGCGTATGGTCCAGCGCAGCCTTCGTGCGGTCACATAGCCCTCGCCATGGCTGATGCCGACACTGACGTGTACCTCTCAAAAAATGTAACTAAACATTGCAATGACCCTTAGCGCAAGCTCTGTGATGGGTTGGCTTGGTGGCGGTGATGAGCGTGGGCGGTGCTGAGAGCTGCGAGCCTGATGGAGCGATTGTTTACAAGTGTCAAATCCCAGGAAGGAGCTCCAGATGGAAATTTTGTTTTGTGTTTACCTTATGATTAAAGTTGTTGCAAGTCCGCCGGTTCCCACCTCTGAATAAGCGAGTTTGAGCCACTTGTACATTAAGGTAGTGTTCAGAAAAAACAAAACACCCATGAAAAAACTTGACACAAAGTAACATAAAAACATACTGCCAGCTAGCGTTTCAGAAGTGTTATTGCAGAGCAACACAAACAGCACGCAGAAGTATAAATGAGGTATAAAAAAGGTACGACTGTACATTTACAAGCCAACTGCAAATAAATAATTACAATTGTACTGTATTCATACATTACAATTGTAATTACTAATTTACCAACACAGGCTCATTGTGGATATGTACCCCTGTCTACATTTTTGGAGAGTGCGAATTATGTAGCCAGAGGTACATATGGCTGCATTTTGTCTTTAAAACGAACGCTACGGGGCAGTATGATGCCACCGACGGCTTCTGTTCCTTTTAGCGATACCAGCTGACCGCTCACCTCTATACGGACGGCTTTTCTGGTGTTACTAGTTTGCCCAGTAGCTCGATGGATTTGGGACACGGTGCTGAGTTGACTGCAACGCCAGTGTTTGAGTCCAGTGAAGAACAATTCTAGAAATCAGGTAAAACAAAAGCAAATATAAATAAATAAACAACAGACTGAAAACGTGGTGAAATCACGCGGCCCGACTGCTTTTCTTTTTCTAGATTGCTTTTGATACCACTGTCGGTTGGGTGTAGGGATGGGTGGGTCATTCGACAGCAAGCTGGCCTGGTCGGCTGAAGTGTATATTAAGCCCTGTGGTGGATTTATGCGAGAAGAGAACGCACAAGAGAAATTTAAGATCATCAAAAAGCGCACACAGCAGCCTCTGGTGGATTTGCAAAAACAAAAGCTGTGAGCAGACATACCTCCAGTTACGTATTTCACTGTCCCCAGAAATGTAGACATGTGTACATATCCGTAAAGAGCCTGGGTTGCAATTTACAGTCCTCTTGTAAATTTAGTCTTACTGGCAAAATTGTAATTATTAATTTACAGTGTGCTTGTAAATGTATAGTCTTACTGGCAACCAAAATTGCCAGTAAGTTACTGTTAATTTGACAGTAAATTTCCACAGTGCATCACTAGCATAAGTGAATTTAAACCACGAGAAATGGCACTAGTTTTTGCTTGTACTGGTAAATCAAACTCAACTTGAAAGAAAGCTGTGCAAGTGCATTCAGTGCCCTCTAGAAATACTAACAGCAGGGATATTGTTCAGAATGATCAATAACAGCCTTATATTTTCATCCAGCTGTCTAAAATGGTACCAAACCACATGAATTCACATTGGACACCAGCATTGAGTGCCTGAATGTTTCAGGCAGTTCAGTGTTGCAGAGTCATGTCAGATGGGCAAACTGCGCAATTGCACCAATTTTGTTTCAGCACTTCAGAGCAAAAATCATCCTATAATCCAGTTTAACTAGCAGCTGAATGAGCTGATATGGTGAAGGTGTAATTAATGCAGCCACAGAGAGAAGGCTGTAAAGAAAAATTCATTAAAAGGAGATGTTTGTGTATATTTTTATTGGCCACGGCAGCAGTAATCTTTAAACGAGGAGCAAACGACAGTGTCTAAATTCAGATGTAATAAACTATAAAGTTTGACTGATCATGCTGGTCCACAGATATCACAATTCATATCAATCTCACCAAAGGGAACGACTGACCGATTTAATGTGATGTAAACAGAGCTGAATTGAGTGTCCTAGCCTCTCCTGCCAGAGGAGGAAAAATTAAAAGCAAGATAATTCTGGGTCTTCTGAGTTCTGAAATTCTGAAAAAAATTCTGAGAAATTTAAATAATTTACTCACACCTTACATGTTACAAACCTATATATATATATATATATATATATATATATATATATTTATAACCTGTAACTATTGACTTTTATAGTTTTTGTTTTTCCTATTGTACTATCAAAGTTAATGGTTACAGGTTACAGGTTTCACTTGGAGCAACTTCAGCATTCGGTAAAGGACAGCAGTATACAGTTGAAGTCATAATTATTAGCCCCCCTGAATTATTAGCACCCCTGTTTATTTTTATCCCCAATTTATGTTTAATGGAGAGAGAGTTTTTTCAACATATTTCTAAACATAATAGTTTTAATAACCCATCTCTAATAACTGATTTATTTTATCTTTGCCATGATGACAGTCAATAATATTTTACTAGATATTTTTTCAAGACACTTCTATACAGCTTAAAGTGACATTTAAAGGCTTAACTAGGTTAATTAGGTTAACTAGGCAGGTTAGGGTAATTAGGCAAGTTATTGTATAATGATGGTTTATTCTGTAGACAAAAAAAAAAATCAGCTCAAAGGGGCTAATAATTTTGTCCTTAAAATGGCTTTTAAAAAATTTAAAACTGCTTCTATTCTAGCCAAAATAAAACAAATAAGACTTTCTCCAGAATAATAAAATATTATCAGACATACTGTGAAAATTTCTTTGCTCTGTTAAACATCATTTGAGATATATTTAAAAAAGAAAAAAAATTCAAACGGGGGCTAATAATTCTGACTTCAACTGTATATCACGTGAGTGTTATTTTATACTAAACGTGTGTTTGTTTGCTAGCATTAATTTTCTGCTTGTCGGGAGAATCATTTCATCACTCTTACTCTAGCACTAAATTCTCTGAGCACAAACAAGTTACTTTGTATAACTAGCACTTTTTGCATGTATTGCCTCTTCTTGTTAATTCACTAAATGCCTCCTCAATTGTAAGTTGCTTTGGACAAAAGCGTCTGCTAAATGACTAAATGTCTAGGGCGTAGATTCAATCTTGACATTGGTGGGGACATACATCCCTAGAGTGCATGCATTGAACAGCACAAATTCTGTTCTGCGCTTTTAAAAACATGAATAAAGTATTAAATAATATAAAATAAACACTTAATAATAAAAATAACAATCATGTCCAATGTTACAAAAGTCAATTTTGAATGTATGAATGTAGAGAAATTTAGAGAGATGTGTGACGCAATTTAACTGTTTTATCCTGATTATTGTTTTTTATAATCATGGAGGCCAAAATCGAAACTGAATTTTGATTAATTGCACAGCCTTGGTTAATAGTATTATGATGAACTCATAGCGAACTTGACTTGGTGCAGGTGTAGGTTAAGAGTTGAAGGAGCATTACTTTATTTTGAAGTTGGTTAAATTATTGCTAGGGACATTTCAGTATTTGGTTGATATTGGTGGGCACACGTCCCATCCGTTCATATCAATTCTACGCCCTTGCTAAATGTAAATGTATTTCAGAAATTCTTTTGTGTTCAACAGAAACTCATAAATATTTGGAACCACTTGAGGCAGAATAAATTATTTTCAGTTTTGGGTGAATTACCCCTTTAAATGTCTTACAATTCAAAGGAATCTGCCAAGAAAATTGCAGTTGGTGTACACTCTAAAAGAAACTGTACAATTTACAGTAACTTACTGGCAATTTTGTCAATTTGTAAAGATTTTGTAAGATTGTACGTTTACAAGCAAACTGCAAATAAACAATTACAATTGTGCTGTATTTATGCATTACAATTGTAATTACTAATTTAAAGTTTAATTACTAATTTACAGTGCCAAAATTGCCAGTAAGTTACTGTAAATTTTACAGTAAATTGTAATTATTCATTTACAGAGTGCTTGTAAATTTACAGTCTTACTGGCAACTGAAACAGCTAGTAAGTTACTGTAAATTTTACTTTATTTTTTTACAGTGCATCTCTAGTATACATGAATAAAAAAAATAAATAAAAATCAGAATTGCAAGAATAATACATATCATTTTTTTTTTTTTTAGAATTTTGACTTCTTTTCTCACAATTTAGATATAGAGTTGTCACTGAAAGTATACACCTTAAAAATGTATATACCAGTTTACAATTCTGAGAAGAACAAAACCCAAACTTGAAACTTGCAGTTGAAAAAGTCTGATAATTAATTACAATTCGGTGTTGGAAACTACCGGCATGCGCTGGAGGAGAGGATCCACGTGCAGTTATTATGAGATTCACCAGGCAGGCATTGGTCAAACACAAGAGTAAACGGGTACATACAGGTAATCCAAAAGTCATGTAACAGGCGAATTGTCAGTACAGGCGGCAAAGAATCAAGGCAAGGATAAACAAAGAAAGACTAGACAGGATTATGCTTTGTGGTGTTACAGACTAACAAGACTCAGTCGTGTGTGTGAAAATGATAGGTGTCTATATAATCCAGGTAATCATTGATTATGAGTTTCAGCTGCGCGTGTGTGAGTCTTTGGAGCAAAGCATCATGGTAGTTGTAGTTCATATTATGTATGTTGTGTAGTTCTCCAGCGATCTGTATAGGCTAAATCGCTGGTGATCAAGACAGAAACAAACTTTCACATATACTGTATGGAATGAATATACAGAAACAGACGATATATTTTGGTGAAATTGCAATTGAAAGAATGCCTTTCATTTTGACCAATAACTTTTACAGTAAAAAAAGGTATAAAAGTTTGCTACTTCAACAGTACCCTTACAAAAAGTACTTATTTACCCGTAAAGGTTGCATATAGTAAAAAAAAAAAAATCATATTTACATGTGAAATGCTGATTTGTACCTAATATTAGTAGCTTCTGAAAGGGTACCACACAGATTTTACACAGATGAGAATGATTATTTGTCTGATAAAACATGTTTTTCATAAAAATGTAAATCTACACAAAATGTTCACAAACATGCGAGTTGAAAATCCATTTACTGCCTGCTTTCCAACGCAATGATAACTGCACTATAATCTGTTAGCTCCTCTCTGCTGCTGTTTTTCTCTCTGAAGAACATGCAACTGTCATTTTCTATTAAGCCGTAAAACCCAACGGAGCTGTAGTACTTTCTGATTATCAGTCTTGAGGAGACATAAATGCCAGGCAGTCTTTTCTCAATAGGCTCCATCTTTTAAAATCTTGCACAACTACTTAACTGGCCACCATTACACCTATTTTTACCTGAACGACTCCCTGCTCCACTGAGGGGTGAAACGACACACACATTCCCCAAGTCTCCATCTCTCCTAATATGAAGTAAATGACCTAGTTTAAAAAGCATTTAGTTAGAAATGATGATGCTAATTATCTCAATTACCTCTTGCTAGACACTAATGGAAATTTCCAAAGCCACCTTTGAAACTTTTAGAACTAGCTTTTATGACTTTTTCTACCACTTCTGAGAGTTATAATCAATCTTCACCCTTCCTTCAGAATTGGATATGCTTTTTAATATAGTGCTATAATTCATTCCACACTTCTCTCCCAATGAACGCTTCCAGCCTAAAATGAATGGCCTTGCGGTTGTGGAGTTGATCTATTTGTCTGTATTGAGCTTCAGTTTTTCGCAAGTTGTCGTTCATATTGATTGGCAGTGAGTTCAGGGTGCTAAATTTACAGTTCTGACTTTGCTGTGGCTTTCGAGTTCAGTAAATGCGTCTCTATGACACGGGCCTTCTGAAGTGTGCGTCAAGTGCTGTTTGTTTCTCAGTACATATTTACTTCTCTCACAGTCAATTTCCACAGTTCACTGACTGACCTGAAAATACTCAGAGAAACACTTGGGTTTGCTCACTGAGAGTGTAATGGTGCTTCAGGATGTATCCAAAACAGTCCACACTCCTTCATAGGGCGACTTTTGAGGAACTGGATATAGCACAGATACTGGGAATACAATTCTTAATGGTGAGCACCAAATCCAACTGTCAAAATGGAAATAACAACAGTGATCTAAAAATCTGGATCACTTGTTGCCAAGTTTATCATTGCTAAATTGAAGTAACTGTTTCTGAATGAATTGAAATCAATGTTCTAAATGTATTGGTTTCACAATAGCAGCTAAGACTGTTGTTTCAGGTCTGCAAATGACGCAATGATACTATTGTTAGGTTGCTTAGTTTATTTGGGGGTCCTTGTGTATTATTATGGTGCACACACTGAGAAAAAAACAACCCCGGCTCATTCTGATACCCTTATATACATTTCTGGAGAGAGCAAAATACATCCAAGGAGCTACATTTTTTTGCAGATTTTGTTTTCACGAATCCACCAGAGGCCACTGTCTATGCTTTTTCAGATCTCAAATTTCTCTCGTGAGTGCCATTTGCGGCAGCTCTTCTTACATAAATCCACCAGAGGCCGCTGTCGACTGACTTACTGACTGACTGACTGACTGACTGACCAACTGACCGACCGATACCCCCCACACTCCCCTTCACTAAACCCAACCAATAGTGTTTTAAAAAGCATCGATTGACCCACCCACTCACCCACTTCCCTATAAGTGTTGAAAAGCTCTCTGATTTTTACCACGTTTTCAGATTTTATCACATTTTCACCGTTATTTACTTGTTCATTTTATTTTTTGGCTTCTGTTTTTGTTCTTCAAGTGACTCAAACCCCGTTGTCACGGTCAACTCAAAATAATATTAATTATTATTTGATTTGATTCTGAAATGGGTCAAATGCCTTGTAATGATAAGAATCATTGATATTGGACACATTTTCCTTTTATGGTGTATTTAAAATTCCATAAATTGCTATGTTCATAAAATACTTACAGAAAGAAAGATGTGCAACATTAAACTAATATTTTGAGTACATTTATTTTTATAATAACAGAAATATCAGATATGTTTTAATATGTTTTTTTTTATTGTGGGTAATTAATATATGTATGTAAAAAATATATGTAATAAATTTATACAATTTCATTTATACATTTGTACATTAGCCCAGATACAGTTATATTTATTGGCAGACCTTCTTGCTTTTTTCTTAAAATCATTTTGCAATCAAGATTTTGCAATAATAACTGCAGCCATGAATTCAGTCAAATTTACAATGCTTATGGTATTCCAATGAGATTTTCTTTTAGAGTCAACAAGGCTAAGCCCTTAAAAAATATATTATTTCATTAATTTCCTTATGGCTTAGTCTCTATTTCAGAGGTCACCAGAGCGGAATGAACCGCCAACGATTCCGGCAAATGTTTTATGCAGCGAATGCCCTTCCAAAAACCCAGTACTGGAAAACACCCATAAACACTCATTCATACACACTCAAACAATACGGCCAATTAGTTTATTCAATTCACCTATAGCGCATGTCTTTTGACTGTGGGGGAAACTGGAGCACCTGGAGGAAACCCACGCCAGCAAGGGGAGAACATGCAAGCTCCACACAGAAATGCCTCCTGGTCCAGCCAGGACTTGAACCAGCGACCTTCTTGCTCTTAGGCGATAGTGCTAACCATGCCACCGTGCTGCAAAATAAAATATTTTATCCTACAAAATAAAAGATCATCAAACACTCATCTCACTGTTCGGTTACGATTACGATTATCATGCCATCAATTCGGTTAAATTCGATATCTCGGTGCATCACGGTGCATTGACAATTCTTTCCATACACAGTTTTATATTTGTATAAAATGTATAAATATATGTATATACTATTTATAATACAATTTTGTCCTTTAATACAAACAGTCAGATATATAAACTGCACCTTTAAACAACACGAGCATTTATAGCAAATAAACAAATATAAATATCCCGCTCGCTTTCTGAGCCTTGTCTACCTAGTTCTTTCTTACATCCCTTTAATTGGTCACGCGCTCAACAGAAAGGGCTGCGATTGGCTCTTACATGCTGCGCTCTTCACAGATGAGTGACACTGATGAACGGCAGCGGTGATCACAGCTGATCCATGATAGATGCTGTAGAGAAGACTTTGCAGACATGCTCTCGTGTCTGTATCCAGAAGTATCGCTGTAACAGCCGGGAGGAGAGGAGAAGTCACGCCAGCAGGTCAAATGGGCCACAGTGAGAGAGAGAGAAATGGAGATTACTTTCATTCTCCTAATCGCCGTGAAATAGAGGCTTCTGCTGTAAGTGTCAGTAAAACACTGTCCAGCAAACACACACGCAGTGAATTTGTGCACAGTGTCTGAGTTTTTAAGCAGTTGGATCGTTGTAAATACTCACGCTCGCCTCCCTAGCCATAGTAAGCTACGGCGACATAGCGCATATGACATAAATGACGTCAGTACATAATAACCGGTTATGATTATTACTGAACCGATACCGAATTGTCCGCGTCTGCATCGCGGCGGACCGAACAAATAATTAATTTTGACACCTCTAAAAGCAGTCATAGACTTGTTTATGCAAACAGACCAAATTGAATGCGTCTTTATGTACATGAACACATTTAATGAGTTCATAATGGCCTTAGAAAAGTGTTTCTTTTTAACTGCTGCACAGCACTGATGTCCAATGAACATTCATTCCATTTCATACCTCAGGCCTGCTGCTGCTGCTGCTGCTGCACTCCGGCTGCTCAAAGTGTAATTACGTTACTGTATCAAGCGATGTAATAGCACAGACTTTCCTCTCTCTCGAGGCGGTAGGTGTCTGCCAAATTCTCTAATAAATGAATCGCAGGTTTGATGCTTTTGGACTCAGGTACATGCGGGGTTATACACTTGCTCTCTGAGCTGCAAAATGAGATTGATCTTCAAGGCTGCAAGGGATAAAAATATATATTTTAGCGAGATCTTAAGATCTTTAAAGAGTTATTACACACTACAACATGATTTATTAAATGTTAACATACAGTATTTAGTTACTGCACATATCAGAAAAGAATATTAGCATCCATCAGTGCAAGCCAAAATCTGAAGAATAATACCAGACAACATGCTAAAACAAGGGTAAACACTAGTGGTGCTTTTATAAGATGTTTGGGTTTTAATTTAGTTGGCAAACTTGTGCAGTATGTTCTCAACAGGTCAACTAAACTCTGTTTCCCCCCATTGTTAGTGTGTGATTATCAAAGCGCAGACAAAACAGTCAAATATTGTAAGGATTGGAAAAATTGGCAAACACTATAGGAAAAACTATACTTCACCTTTAAATAGCAAATGTAAAACCACCTGTGTTATTGTAAAATAAACAGCAAACTTGCATAAGATAGTATAATATATTTGTGATTCAATTCTAAGTTCATTTATGAGAACATGCAGTTGACTGAAAAAGACTGGATAAGACAGAGAGCTGTTATATTTTTGGCCTCCTCCACTGCAGCTTCCCACACCTACGTTTTAGTGCATTTTATAAGCTGTGGTGAGTACTGAAAGGGATTTGTGACACTTTAAGACAGGTGAAATTGCCTGCCCCGAAATGTCTGCAGTACACAAACCCAACCAATCATCACATGGCCATTACATTTGTATGCACAAATGCTAACAATACGAATTTAAGTGTTATACATTGCATTGCCGAGAAACAATCCTAAAAAAATATGGTAGCAACATTTTACTATTAAAAAGTATATTTAATTAATTGATGTTAATATATTATACTAATAAACTGACTGAACTACTAAAATCTGTATTGCACCATTAGAAAATATAAAAAAAATACTAAAGACAAGTGAATTCAAAGCAAAAAAATATATATAAATAAATTCTCAGATGCCACTACTTTGGCTCTCTGGGCTCAGTATCCCCATTTTGGATGATTGCTTTGACTGTAAAAGTTTGGTATATCGTTTGTAATTCTGTGGCAGATGTAAATTATATGGCTGTAAATTATTTGTAACGTTCCAAAAAAAGGAAAAAAATAAATAAAAATAAAGTATTTCTGCTGAAAGGAAATGCAGAGATTTAATCTTTTAATCAAAAACCCTGCTCTACTCTATATAGTATACAGTGGTGGAAAGAGTACTGAAAAATCATACTCAAGTAAAAGTACCATTACTTGCCCAGACATGTAGTACAAGTAGAGTAAAAGTATCTGTTGTAAACATTACTCAAAGTATGAGTTAAAAGTAGCCCTATACTCAAGAGTAATGAGTATTGAGTATTACGCTGGGAAAGGTTGATGCATTTACATGTAATTTGTGCATGTGTGTGTGTAAACGTACTGTAATATTCTGTAGTGCATACAGTTATTGTTTAAGGCCAGGTCACCATACAGTAAACATCCATCCTCTTCTCATCAGTATAGAGGTAAAGTTGGATTTACATCCTGATATTCAGCCAGTCACCTTAATAATTTAATTTCACAAAAAGTCTTCTTTGCAAATTCTAAATAGGAAAATCATATTTGCAGCCAATTACTATCAAAGTACAACATTGTTCATAGTCAATTAGATAGTGCTAATGTTGTTTTGAAGAGATACTTACATGCTAATATAGATCAAATATTCAATGTAGTATGGTAAACAATATAGAGACCGTTAAATGAACAAACGTGCGATTATAAAACCAACTTTACCTCATCAGTGACATTCAGTCTAAACAGTCTCTGGGTCATGGCGTGTAAAGTATCTTCTTGGACACTTTTAATGCTTCCAAACAGTTTGTTGCATGTCTTAAGGTGTTCAGTATGATGTGATTTACTTTCTATGTGTGATTTGATTGGACAGGAATCACATGACTGATTTTTCTAATTCCCATAGACAGGGAAAATAAAGTAGTGACTGCAGGTTGAAGGAAAGTAGTGGAGTAAAAGTACCAGTACAGCACTAAAAATGTACTCAAGGGAAAGTAAAAGCACACATTTTTAAAACTACTTAGTAAATTATAATATCTGAGAAAAACTAGTCAATTACAGTCATTTGAGTATTTGTAATGTGTTACTTTACACCACTGATAGAAAAGAAAATCAGCATTTTTCTATTAAAAGTTCACAAATTATTAGAGTTTATGCTTCAGAATATTGAAATATAAGATCATGTGGACCATTTCCATGGTTTAGAATGTCAAAAGAGAAAATTATTTGTTATTAAACATTTTTTTTGCAGTGAACTCTGCCTGTAAGGTCAAAAAACAGTCTGTGGCTTAACAGCCTGCATTAACCTTATATTGTCACAGAGGACGGATCCTAAGAGATAACAAGAAAGATAAAGAGCGAGCGATGACTTGCTCAGAGATGTTTCAGGGTGGCACTCAGATGAGCGCTCCATCTCAGGATCAAAGCAGACAGAGAGCTCATCGTAAGCAAGATCTAAACACACGCTGAGGAGTCAAGTGCGTCCCTCTCCCCGCAGTCCAGACACTCTTGAACAGACAGCAGAAAAGGCCACAGGGCTGAGAAGAACAAGAAAAAAACAATAGGCTTTCTGAATTCGCACACACACACACACACACACACACACATACATTCCTGCTAGATGAGACTTTCCACCACAGGATCATTTTACCCGGCAAATCTCATTAAACATGCAGCGACTCTGTGTTTCTGCTGATGTGGTGTGCTAGAGATGTAATCTGCATATCTGCATGTCTAATGCCAAATTATTAAACATATTGTTAAGCGTTTTTATAAGACGAGTGAAAATATACAGTGTCCTCCACTAATACTGGCACCCTTGGTAAAAGTGAGCAAAAAAAAGGGTAACACTTTGCTTGAATGCTGAGATCATAAGATGACACCTTTATAATCATGACATGACACGTCATTAATATGAATGAGATTTTATGCATGCTTATGACAACTGTCATTAAGTGTCATTTGTCATTTTAAATGCAAATATGACATTGTTTGAGACATCTTGGTTATGACAACTTAACATAAATGCATTATAATCTGTCTTTGTCATGATATTGTGACATTACAAAGATAGCATAACTTGTCAAAAATCTATCATAACAGATACAGGTCCAGCGCCTGCTGTTCTCACATAAATCCACCAGAGGCCACTGTCGACTGACTGACTGACTGACTGACTGAATGACTGACGAATCAACTGACCCACCCGTCTCCTTTCCTAAACCCAACCAATAGTGTTTTCAAAAGCACAGATTGACCCGATCAATCACTTCCCTAAACGTAACCGACAATTTTAATAAGCAATTCAGAAAAAGAAAAGCCCTCATCTGATTTTTACCACGTTTTCAGATTTCACCACATTCTCACCCTGTTATTTACTTTATTTTTTGTTTTGGCATCTGTTTTTGTTTTACCCTCTTTTTGGAACCATTCTTCACAGGACTCGAACCCCATTGTCTCTGTCAAATCCTCTCTGTGTCTCAAGTAGAGCTGTAATCGGGCCATAAAAATTAGGCCCGATAGGGCCCCGAGTCCGACAGATACATTTCGATTGACAGCTTTATTAAGCCCGAACCCATTTATAACCTGACATTATTCAAATGTGCACATGCACACTTTTTTCAAGAATGAGTCATTTATATGTTTTAACATAATTTATTCATAACAAAGGTAGGCTATAGGCCACTTGGAAGTTGGAACAAGGAAATAAAATAAGTCCCCTGTAACATCGTAACATCTCAGCACTCTAAATAGGCATAGACTTAGCCTTTAAATTGGCCAACACGACAATAAAAATAAGTCTTTCTTAACAAATTAAATTTAAATAAATTCTAAATTATGATGGGTATTTGGCAATAAAGAAATTAAGATAAAGGCTCTGCAGGATTTGTTTTATTACTTCTCTCCACAATCTGGCCTTAAGGCAACGGTGAAGCTGAATATTAAAAGGATAGCCTATATACCCTGTCTACATTATGATTTTATGGTTTAATTAATATTTATTTATAATTTAAAAACCCTTTACTCACCAAAATTCACTCTTTTTAACTTCTCCGTCATCATTTGTTTTACCTTTGCAGGGATGGATTTTAATGTTGTAACTAATTATTTGATTACTTTCTCGCGCTAATCGAAATGCATCACATTCAGTTACTGCGCAAGCCAAGCCCGGTCCGACCCGACCCCGTCTAAAATGATGGAAATTAAACCCAAACCCGTTGGGTCCCGCCGGGTCCCATCGGGTTCGGGCAAATATCTTCAGCTCTAGTCTCAAGTCCACCCATATACATGGCGAGCTACCGGACAAACTGGTAAAAGCGGGAAAGCCGTCCATATGGAGGTAAGCGATCAGCTGGTAAGCACGAAAAGGAATGCCGTCATACCACCCCGTAGCGTTCGTTTTAAGGACAAAATGCAGCCATACATACTTCTGGCTACATAATTCACGATCTCCAGGAACGCATGTAGGGCTACGTTTTCAGAATGAGCCTATGTTGAGTTGATCAGGTACAATAGTTTTTTATTTTAAAATGTATCCATAATAACCTGTGACTATTAAGCATTTCAAGAGAGTTTAAAAGCACAATAATTGGTTATGTTTGTAGCTTTAACAAAGATTATTTATGCTAAATTATTTATACAATGAAGACTATACAGTAATATTTTACATTTGACCATTCAAGTTATGTGTCTGTACGACTGTACGACTCAAAAAACCAAAAAGCACTATGTATTTCATTTGTATATTTGCTTTATTGTATTTATCTATGCTTGCAATTTGTATATTATATTGTATGTGAATATACTGCTCACAGAACCATCCTAATCAATCAGAAATTATTGGTAAACTATTTTACAAATACAGATATTCAAGTCACCCGTCGAAACTGTATTTATTTCAGGAAATATATCAAAGAGAAATATTCGTTTTTTTTCAGCCCTAGTTATAACAATTTTATCCAAAACTCAAAATACAAATAAAGACTATAACTTGACATCACAATCAAACAATTGCTTACACCCATCTCAAGGTTGTGAAAAGTAAGATAAACTTTGATGATAGAAACAGTAGCATCTTACAGTGAACACTAAACTTAACATGGTCTACTTCTACTTAAAACAGAAAGACAAGGGGGGACTAAATTTATATTCATAGCCCAAGTTGGATATCAAAATAAAGTCAGGATAAGTTTGGTCCCACTTTATATTGTGTCGCTTATACCTGTGAACTTACATGGTAATTAAATGTGTAAGTAGTATGTAACTACAGTGTATGTACACACTGGTACAGAGTATTTACTTGTGTATACTGGTGTAACTACACTCATGTAACAACCAACTGAATAGTATGTGTAAGTACAAATGTGTAACAGGACATTGGTAACAACAGTAGGAAAGTACACATCTGTAACAAGAATTATGTAAGTGCATTGTGTAACAACAATATGTACTTGCAGATGTTTTCCCACTTCCACACCTGTTTGCAGATCATGTACTTGTGAACACTGTATGGCTGCATTAGAAGGTTTCACCTTGTGATACAAGTGTACTTGCATGGTAAATCCACAGGATCCACTCAATATAAAGTGTAAAATGGTCACAAAATACTGTTCATACATTCATTCATTTTCTTTTCGGCTTAGATGGGTTGCAGCTGGAAGGGCATTCACTGTGTAAAACATATGCTGGATAAGTTGGCGGTTCATTCCGCTGTGGGGACCCCAGATTAATAAAGGGACTAGGCCGAAACGAAAATGAATTTTATTTTAAACTTTATATTGTGGACTGTTCCTGTGGAGTTACCATGTAACTACACTGTTATTAAAGTGTTGCATAGAAGATATTTCTACAAGTTACACAGTAATTTGTGACCATTTTACACTTTATATTAAGTGGACAGTTCCTGTGGAGTTACCATGTAAGTACACTGGTATCACAAGGTGAAACCTTCTAATGCAGCATTAGTTCTGCCATACAGTGTTCACAAGTATATGATCTGCAAACAGGTGTAGAAGTGGGAAAACATCTGCAAGTACATATTGTTGTTACCCAATGCACTTACATAATTCTTGTTACAGATGTGTACTTTCCTACTGTTGTTACCAATGTCCTGTTACACATTTGTACTTACACATACTATTCAGTGGGTTGTTACATGAGTGTAGTTACACCAGTAATACAAAAGTAAATACTATGTAAACGTGTGTACATACACTGTAGTTACATACTACTTACACATCTAATTACCATGTAAGTTCACAGGTATAAGCGACACAATATAAAGTGGGACCCACTTGGCTGACTAGGAAGAGGAATTGTTTAGCCATGATCTCTTATTTTACAGTGAAATACATAAAAGAAACACAACGGACAAACTCACTCAGTCATTCATCACAATGGCCAAAACTTAAAAAAAAAAAAAAAAAAAAAAAAACTGAGCTGTGATTTGTGGTAAAAGGTTGTTGAGCTTCACAGAATGGGAAGTGGCTACAGTATGAGAAAATAGCAAACACACTGAAACTGTCAATTTCCAACATCAGGGCAATAATTAAGAAATTACAGTCTACTGGAAGTGTTGTGAATCAGCAGTGAATCACGAGTGTCTGTCTTATCTAAACACACCACCAGGAGGACAGTTTGAGTGGGTTAAAAAGTCTCCAAGAATAACATGTAGAGAATTGCAGAAGTCAGTTAGGTCTTGGGGTCAGTTTCCAAAACTACAATTCAACATCATCTACTGTACGTTGCAACCCAGGCTCATTCTGAATACATACGGCTATATACATTTCTAAAGTGGACCAAATTCGTTCCAGGAGCTACTTTTTTTTTGCAGTTTTTGTTTTTGCGAATCCACCAGTGGCTGCTGTGTCGAATTTTTGAGATCTCAAATTTATCTCGTAAGTGCCATTCATGTCTCCTGTTCTCGCATAAATCCACCAGAGGCCCCTGTGGACTAACCGACTGACTGGCCGATCGGCTGACCCACCCTCCTCCTTCTGTAAACCCAACAGACAGTTTTAAAAAGCAATCCAGAAAAAGAAAAGCCCTCAGATTTGATCACATTCTCACCCTGCTATTTACTTGTTTATTTTATTTTTTGCCTTCTGTTTTTGTCTTACCCACTTTCTGGAACAGTTCTTCGCCCGACTCGAACCCTGCTCCTTCTCATACTTCAGCCACCACATCAAAGTTCCCGAAAGCAAAGAAGGTCAAGGTGCTCCAGGATTGGCCAGCCCAGTCACCAGAATGAACATTATTGAGCATGTCTGGGGTAAGATGAAGAAGGAGGCATTGAAGATGAATCCAAAGAATGTTTATGAACTCTGGGATTCCTGCAAAAAGGCTTGCTTTGCCATTCCAGATGACTTTATTAATAAATTATTTGAGTCCTTGCAGAGATGTGTGGATGCAGTCATCCAAGCTCATGGGAGTCATACACAATATTAATTCTTTTTCCACCGCACCATGACTTTATATTCTATACTGTACAATATTTATGTTAAGCAAAGTCAGACCTTACTGTCCTAATTAAATAAATAAAAGTCAAAGCATGATCATATTTTATTTTGGTAAAATAAACTAGAGGCCGTTGCCTTTCATATTAGCTATTTCTGAAGCCAAATGATCAACTAGAAGTCAAGTTATTATTCGTTGTTCATAAAACTTGGATTGGTGACAAGACTTTTGTCAGGTAGTGTATATAGGGCTACGTTTTTAGAGAGGTTTCAAGAAAAAAAAAAGCCTCCACTCTGATCCGAAAACAATCTCAAGCCCTCTTTGCTCATATAATGAGTGCCAATATTAGTGGATGGCACTGTAGAATCAGGTGGTTAAAAAATAAAAAATAAATAAATAAAATCGAGGGCGGCGTAGACTCAAGTCCTTGATCTTTTCCAGCTTTTAAAACACAAAAACACAAATGGTTTCCGTTATCCTCTTTAAATGCACAGCTGCATTCATTTGACCCAATAAAGTAAGCTGTTGATCTTTCCTTTCCATTTCACAGAACAAAAACAGTCTTTCTACACCACCGTATGATGCTCTCATGGGACGCAGCATCTTATCATAGAAGAGACAAAACCAAGTGGGCCAGAAAAAGCACTCTGTGTAGTCCTAGATTCTCAAGGTTATGTGTAAAGATAGCTCCAGTTTGCCAGTGCAGTGTTGTTGGATGTGGGTTAGTCTTGGGCTAAGTAAGCCCTGTCATTAGAGACATGCTCAAAGTAGCCGAACAGATGGGAGCATTGTTAATTTAAACCCTGGGGAGTCTAGAGTACAGGCTTCCCTTTTTTGTCTGCCTAGACTCCAATCAGACCCCTCCGACACATTGTGTGTGTTTTTTACTGGTCTGTATGCCTGCATTACTGCACTAGAATTTAATGAGGATTGGATACAGCCATGTTAAAAAAAAAAAAAAGTGGCACTCTGAACTTGTTTTAAGATGATGACATCAAAAGGTAGATTTCTGAAATCATAAAATGCCTCTAAAATAAACAATATGGATGGTACAAATGTCTGCAAAAGTAAATGACAGAAAATACTATACCTCCATTAGAGCTCGAGCTGATCAGCCAAGCGTTTGAAATGTATTTCTATTTTTACTACAGAATAATAAGCTTCACTTAATACCCTAAATGTAGAGAAGAAATGAAACTCATTTCATCGTCTACTGTGAAAAGTAAGGGTTCTTTACAGGCACTGATGATTTGAGGAAGAGGCTTTAACATTCACCGAATATTCTTATAATAAAATGTGTTTTCACAGAGCATTCAAGCTAAATCAATTTAGTCCAGAAAAATCAACAGAAAGTTTTTTACAGAAAGTTGGATGATTCATTTTGAACAAGAAATCTAATTTATATGCAACACTTATAATTATTATTTGATGGATTCTTTGGATCACGTCAAAAACATTGATATCAATTGAGCCATAATTGGCTGAATTTCCTGTGCGGTACTTTGATTTTTTAAAAATAGTTTTTTGTTTTTGAACTTCTCCAACCAAATTTAAGTCAGATCATCTCTAGATCACGCCAGTAAAAAGTTACACTCTAAAAATCTTGGGTTGTTATAACACACACTGTAAAAAATATCTGTTAATTAACAGGTTCTGTATTTTATGATGTTTATATACTGTGTTTATATACTGTTGTGAATTGCATTATGGGATTTTTATCTCTGCTCTGTCACTTTTAGTAGTTTGAGACAAAATATTGTTTAAGAAATAACATATAAAAAAACTAAGTTTGTAAAATAACAGAAGTACTGGCAGCTTATTACCAGATTTTTGAACCAACCCAGACAATATATCACTTCAAACTATAAAAAATGTAAATATAAGAAAAATTTCAATATTTTCAACATCAAAAGCTTTTAAAGGAGACATCAAGGTCCCATAATCCAATTCAAAAACCTCAATAAGTGAAAAAAAAACATAAATCAAAAAATATGGAAAACTGTCATTGATTCATTCATTCCTTTTATTTTCGGCTTAGTCCCTTTATTAATCAGGGGTCGCCACAGCGGAATGAACCGCCAACTTATCCAGCATATGTTTTACGCAGCGGATGCCCTTCCAGCTGCAACCCATCGCTGGGAAACATCCATACACAATCCTTCAAACACATACACTACGGACAATTTAGCCTATCCAATTCACCTGTACCGCATGTCTTTGGACTTTGGATACCGGAGCAACCAGAGGAAACCCACGCCAACACAGGGAGAACATGCAAACTCCACACAGAAACACCAACTAACCCAGCCGAGGCTCGAATCAGCGACCTTCTTGCTGTGAGGCGAACATGCTACTCACTGCGTCACCGTGCAATATTAGGTCAAATATGGGCAAACCCAACTGTTGGGTTAAAAAGTGTCATTTAAATTTAATTGAAAAAATGTATACAAAATTGCTGGGTTTTCATAACCTAATGTTGGGTCAATTTAACATTATATAGCATGTTGTTACTGTTGCGTCTTTGGGCCAGTCGCATCGTTTCAGACTCCCTGTTTGTCACCAGACCAAAGATTCTTGTTGTTTGCTTTGAAAGATTGTCCTTTATTGTTATATTCTCTGAGGTTATTCATTAAGCAATATTTTGTTGTTGAGATTTTTGATTTATTTGTTATAAAGCTAAGCCACCAAGGATCATTCATTAAAGAATAGCTGAAACACTTTTGATAATCGTATTCTTTGTTTAAAAGGGCAAAGCAGAAGGAACCAAACATTTTTATTTGGATACTGTACGTTCTCTCAGTTTCTGTTCAAAATAATTAGCTCATATTTTCTAGCTGACTTAACAGGCAACCATGGACAAACCCAGCATTTTTAGAGTCTATTTTTGAGTGTTTATCACATCAACAAGTTTGATGGAACACTTTATTAGCTTTCATTTTTCCTCTGTTGTGATTGGCATCTTAATTGCTGCTTGCAGACTTATTTACACTCATTATTGTTGTTGTTATTGAAGACCTTCATCCTGCTGTTTATAGCTTCGAAACAGCTGTGAAATTAGGTGGTGGCCATTGAAAGGTCAGTGTAGCGCATTCGCTAATATGCATAACAATAATGAAGTATCCTGCTTTCATGATGCAACATATCCTTAATAGCCGTGATGGTATAAATGTGTTATGACATATGTCTAATGGGCTGCAGGCACACACATTAAACACACTCAACCTGTGTGCTGATAGTCACATGATGGATCTCCATCAGCAGGGCTGCAGGCAATCAGTCAGGGAGACTGACACGAAGGTCGCTCCCTTCATCCAACAGCATAAAAATCGAATTACACGGGCTCTTAATGAGTTAATACAGTGCCAAGATTCCTCCATCACACACAGAAATGAAGATCTGCAACAAGGAGATGCGTTTCTGACACCCGTTTTTGAAATGTCATGAGTAATTATATGACAATGACAAGAAAAAACAGGCATGCTTGAGAATTCTTTCCTTTTATGGTCGCTTCTTCTGACATCGTGTCCTGTTTTTGGTTCATTTAGATGTATTTGGATCATGTTGCATTCGTGTTACAGTCATTTGGATGTGAATCAAGACCAATCTATTCAGGAGTCTCATTCCACTTGTTTAGCGTGTAAGCAAGATGCAGGCAGAGTTCACACTTAGTCAAATCAACTGCACAAAATGAGCAATCACACCATTTTAATTAAATCAAACCATACCAAGTGTGAACACACAGTAAAAAGACCTGTAATAATTGTTCAATAACATAAAATGATGTACAGTAAGAAAACATATATTATAATAAAATTAAATATATAACTTAATTCATTCATTCATTCATTTATTTATTTTTTCGGCTTAGTCCCTTTATTATGAACCGCCAAATTATCCAGCACATTTTTTATGCAGCGGATGCCCTTCCAGCCACAACCCATCTCTGGGAAAACATATAACTTCAATAGTTTTATTTTATTTATTAGTTATAAATTGAATTATAAACTAAGGCCCAATCCCATTTCTATTTTTGTACCCGTACCCCTTCCCCTTCGCCCTTAAAACCGAGTGTGTAGGGGAAGGGCTTCAAAATTTACCCCTAAGAATTGGGACAGCACTACAGCACCTCCACACGTCATCATATGTCATCACGATCTCTTGCTTCATATGAGATCAGACGATCATGACTGCTGTAGTTATTCCAGTTGTGTTATTTTTTAGTATTTATCTTCAGGAAATCACTGAAGGCAACAATATCATGCTATTATAACGATCTAATGTGGCAATAAGATCATAACTATACTGTGTATTTACACAGTGGCCATATTCTTCCATGTAAACACACCAAAACAAAAATAACATTATAGCAGACACTGTAAAAAGCTCATTCCCAGCCACTAGACTTTTCTGATAGAGTATTCCGGTGTCATCGAGTGTCAGAATGTTGTAGGACTGCTATACAGGAGTTATGATTATGGATTATAGATTGCAAAATTTAGGTTTTTTTTTTTTTTAAAGCATGACAGTAACTACCCCTTCCCCTTAGCCCTACGCCTTCAAGCTAAAGAGAATTGGGACACCCCTACCCCTTCACGTGAATGCGCAAAACGAGAGGTAGGGGTAAGGGGAAGAGCTAATGGGTAGAATTTGGATTGGGCCTAATTATAACTAAAATACCTCTATATGTCAGTATTTCAAATATATCTTTCATTTTACAGTAAATAGTACTTAATACCAGTTAATTTGTTGCAATTTTAGATAGACTTATTAAAAAAAGGACAATAAAAGCAGTCATTTTGTGTTGATAATATTATTTACACTCACCGGCCACTTTATTAGGTACACCTTACTAGTACCGGGTTGGACCCCCTTTTGCCTTCAGAATTGCCTTAATCCTTCATGTCATAGATTCAACAAGGCACTGGAAATATTTCTCAGAGATTTTGGTCTGTATTGACATGATAGTATCACGCAGTTGCTGCAGATTTGTCGGCTGCACACCCATGATGTAAATCTCCCGTTCCACCACATCCCAAAGGTGCTCTATTGGATTGAGTTCTGGTGACTGTGGAGGCTATTTGAGTACAGAGAACTCATTGTAATGTTCAAGAAACCAGTCTGAGATGATTCGCGTTTTATGAGATGGCGCATTATCCTGCTGGAAGCTGCTGTACACTGTGGTCATAAAGGGATAGACATGGTCAGCATCAACACTCAGGTAGGCTAAGGCATTGACACGATGCTCAATTGGTACTAATGGATCCAAATTGTGCCAAAAAAATATCCCCTCCACCATTACATCACCACCATCAGCCTGAACCGTTGATTCAAGGCATGATTTATCCATGCTTTCATGTTGTTGACGCTAAATTCTGACCCTACCATCCGAATGTCACAGCAGAAATCGAGACTCATCAGACCAGGCAACGTTTTTCCAATCTTCTGTTGTCCATATTTGGTGAGCCTGTGCGAATTGTAGCCTCAGTTTCCTGTTCTTTGCTGACAGGAGTGGCACCCGGTGTGGTCTTCTGCTGCTGTAGGCCATCCGCCTCAAGGTTCAATGTGTTGTACATTCAGAGATGCTCTTCTGCATACCTTGGTTGTAACGAGTGGTTATTTGAGTTACTGTTGCCTTTCTATCAGATTGAAGTCACTTAAATCACCTTTCTTCCCCATTCGAATGTCGGTTTGAACTGCAGCAGATCATCTTGACAATGTTTACATGCCTAAATGCATAAAGTTGCTGCCATGTGATTGGCTGATTAGACATTTACGTTAACAAGCAGTTGGACAGGTGTACCTAATAAAGTGGTCGGTGAGTGTATATTAATAAAATAGAATAGATTTCATAGAAATCGGTCAAATTGTTGCTCTTTTAAGATTAATTATTATTGTTGTTGTTAAGTCAATAAGGATTCTTATAATCATCAATGACAACATTTTGAGCTTTATATTTTTGTGGAATAAAAAATACACTTTGGAACCATACAAATGTTTTTACCATTTTTAATGTGTAAATTAAACTTTTTTTTAATGGTACCATCTGACAGTTTCCACAAAAATACAAAGCAGCACAAGTGTTTTCAACATTGATGATAATTATAAGAAATGTTGCTTATGCATCAAATCATCATATTAGAATGATTACTGAAGGATCGAGTGACACTGAAGTAATGATGCTGGAAAATTCTGCTTTAAATCCCAGGATTAAATTACATTTTACAATATATTGACATTGAAAACTTTTGTTAGTAATCTAAATAATGTTTGACAATATTACTATTTTTACAGATAAATTCAGCGCTGGTAAGCAGAACACACTTCTTCAATTTTACCTGCCTAACTACAAAAACAGGTCTTAGAAATGTAAAAATGCTAATTGGCTGACAACAAATTCTAATGGAACTAATTTATTTCAGGCGGCCTGACATTTAAGCTCAATTAGACTGTACCACTGAAATAGAATAAGGCACATAAGAAACTCATAACCATGGCATGAGCTATTTCAAGGAGAATAAAAAAGCTGTTCTAAAATACCTATGGGTCTACTTTCCTGTTCTCTTTCCGGATGAAAAGTGAAATCCAGGCGGTCTTCAGCAGATATCTAGTGCAGCTCAATTTAACCAAGGATCAAATCCTCAGGGAATAAGTATGGCATCTTTATCAAATGCATCACACTCTCAGTGATCTGGGAGAGATGCACCTTAAATGCCTGGAGTCTGAACTACACAGCGGCAATAAAAGCATGAAAAAAAAAAAAACAACATTTATATGTTTAGTCAATTTTGTAAGATTACTAAACATTTTTTTGGACAATGTACGTTTTCTGGTTTTGTCCAGAATACTTATGCAATTTCTTTATTCGTTATAGACTTTAATAATAAAAATAATTCTTTAATAACACATTAACTTTCATTTGTTACATTTTCTCTCGATTTGTTCTTTGCTTATTTAATTATTTTATTGCATCATTTAGCAGACACTTTTGTCCAAAGTCCTCACATACCTCAACAAGCTCAAGAATGTGGTGTGAGTTTAGTTGAATAAATTTGATTAGATTTTTTTATTACACCAAGAATTAAATCATTACATTCAGGGACTCCACAACCTTGTTGGAGGAACTGTGGGGTAGAGGAGGCACATCATGTGCATATATTCTGGCAGTGCTCAAGAATTGATAGTTTTTGAGAAAACTGTACACTCCACTATCAATAATATTTTTGATTTTCATATTCCTAGACCGTTCAATGTACTTTATCTAGGAGATATTCCTATTAAACTTGAAAAAGGATAGATGTCTATTTAAGATATTCCCGTCAACAAGAAAAAAAAAAGCTATAACCTGCAAATGATATAAAGAAGACCCACCGACTAAAGATGCATGGTTCAAAATATTAGCAGAATCTGAGGAAATGGAAAGAATTACACATGCACTTTGATTACAAAAAGAGATCTTTGAAATGAAATGGAGTAAATGGCTGGCTTTCTCCACAACAACAATATAATGATCCATAATTTAACATTTGCATAATTCTAGAGGTTATGCATCATTAAGCGAACATGTTTGGCAACCTTTTATTTATTTTATACTTATTCTATATATTTATTTTCTTGACTAGGTTAGTGTATTATTTCTATGTTTGCATGTATACATGTATACATGTGTGTAATTGATGTATTTGTGCATATACAGGAAGTGCAGAATTATTAGGCAAATGAGTATTTTGACCACATCATCCTCTTTATGCATGTTGTCTTACTCCAAGCTGTATAGGCTCGAAAGCCTACTATCAATTAAGCATATTAGGTGATGTGCATCTCTGTAATGCGAAGGGGTGTGGTCTAATGACATCAACACCCTATATCAGGTGTGCATAATTATTAGGCAACTTCCTTTCCTTTGGCAAAGTGGGTCAAAAGAAGGACTTGACAGGCTCCGAAAAGTCAAAAATAGTGAGATATCTTGCAGAGGGATGCAGCACTCTTAAAATTGCCAAGCTTCTGAAGCGTGATCATCGAACAATCAAGCGTTTCATTCAAAATAGTCAACAGGGTCGCAAGAAGCGTGTGGAAAAACCAAGGCGCAAAATAACTGCCCATGAACTGAGAAAAGTCAAGCGTGCAGCTGCCAAGATGCCACTTGCCACCAGTTTTGCCATATTTCAGAGCTGCAACATCACTAATAATAATAATAATAATAATAATAATTCCTTACATTTATATAGCGCTTTTCTGGGCACTCAAATCGCTTTACACAAGGGGGGGGGGGGGTCTCCTCATCCACCACCAGTGTGCAGCATCCACCTGGATGACGCGATGGCAGCCATTTTGCGCCAGACCGCACACCACAAACCAACTGATTGGTGGAGAGGAGACAGAGTGATTGAGCCAATTATGATATGGGGATGGTTAGGAGGCCATGATGGACAGAGGCCAGTGGGCAGATTTGGCCAGGATGCCCTACTCTTTTTCGAAAGACATCCTGGGATTTTTAATGACCACAGGTTTGACGTCTCATCTGAAAGACGACGCTCACTGAGCAGTATAGAGTCCCCGTCACTATACTGGGGCATTAGGACCCACACAGACCACAGGTTGGGCGCCCCCTGCTGGCCTCACTAACACCACTTACGGCAGCAACCTAGCTTTCCCATGTGGTCTCCCATCCAGGTACTGACCAGGCGCAGCCCTGCTTAGCTTCGGTGGGCGACCATGTGAGAGTTGCAGAGAGCTAGCTGCCGGCTGGAGTGCCCAAAAGCACAAGGTGTGCAATACTCAGAGACATGGCCAAGGTAAGAAAGGCTGAAAAAGGACCACCACTGAACAAGACACACAAGCTGAAACATCAAGACTGGGCCAAGAAATATCTCAAGACTGATGTTTCTAAGGTTTTATGGACTGATGAAATGAGAGTGAGTCTTGATGGGCCCGTGGCTGGATCGGTAAAGGGCAGAGAGCTCTAGTCCGACTCAGATGCCAGCAAGGTGGAGGTGGAGTACTAGTTTGAGCTTGTATCATCAAAGATGAGCTTGTGGGGCCTTTTCGGGTTGAGGATGGAGTCAAGCTCAACTCCCAGTCCTACTGCCAGTTTTTGGAAGACACCTTCTTCAAGCAGTGGTACAGGAAGAAGTCTGCATCCTTCAAGAAAAACATGATTTTCATGCAGGACAATGCTCCATCACACGCATCCAAGTACTCCACAGCGTGGCTGGCAAGAAAGGGTCTAAAAGAAGATAAACTAATGACATGGCCTCCTTGTTCACCTGAGCTGAACCCCATAGAGAACCTGTGGTCCATCATCAAATGTGAGATTTACAAGGAGGGAAAACAGTACACCTCTCTGAACAGTGTCTGGGAGGCTGTGGTTGCTTCTGCAATGTTGATGGTGAACAGATCAAAACACTAACAGAATCCATGGATGGCAGGCTTTTGAGTGTCCTTGCAAAGAAAGGTGGCTATATTGGTCACTGATTTGTTTTTGTTTTGTTTTTGAATGTCAGAAATGTATATTTGTGAATGCTGAGATGTTATATTGGTTTCACTTGTGAAAATAAATAATTGAAATGGGTATATATTTGTTTTTTGTTAAGTTGCCTAATAATTATGCACAGTAATAGTCACCTGCACACACAGATATCCTCCTAAAATAGCTAAAACTAAAAACAAACTAAAAACTACTTTCAAAAATGTTCAGCTTTGATATTAATGATTTTTTTGGGTTCATTGAGAACATGGTTGTTGTTCAATAATAAAATTAATCCTCAAAAATACAACTTGACTAATAATTCTGCACTCCCTGTATATGCATATATATCCCTTAGGATGACATAAATTATTTACATTTGCTAAATGCCAGAATAATGAGAGAATGTTTTTTTTAAAGAATTTTTTTATTAATTTCTAGACAGTCAAAAGTTTACATACATTTCCTTGGTATTTTTTAGCTTTGCTTTTAAACTGTATAGCTTTGGTCAAATGTTTTGGGTATTCTTCCACAAGCTTCTCACAATAGTTTGAAGGAATTTTGGCCCACTCCTCCTGACAGAATTGGTGTAACTGAGTCAGATTTGTAGGCTGTCTTCCTCGCACAAGCTTTTTCAACTCTGCCCACAAATTTTCTATAGGATTGACCTCTGGGCTTTGTGATGGCCACTCCAAAACATTCACTCTGTTGTCCTTAAAGCACATTTTACTAATTTGGCAGTATGCTTAGGGTCATGGTCTGTTTGGAAGACCCATTTGTGGCCAAGTTTTAATTTCATCTGAGTGAAACACACTTCATAATTGTAAAATGTTTTTTTATTTTGGTTTGATGCAAATGTGTGAAACTGGTGCAAGTGTCGGTTAAAATGACAAACAGATGAAAGAGTGCGTTTCTACAGGTGGTTTGTCAATCCCACTCACCTGAGTTAAGTACACTTCATACATGCACAATGTTGATGTTTATTGGGGGGTCTGGTGCAGTTGTTGGTTAAAATTACAAAAACATGAAAGAGTGTGTGTTTTTACGGGTGGTTTGTTAAGACCACTCACCTGTGTGAAGCACACTTCATAAATGCACAATGTTTTTTTTTTTGGTTTGATGCAAATGTGCGAAACTGGTGCGAGTGTCAGTTAAAATGACAAAAAGATGAAAGAGTGTGTTTTCTAAAGGTGGTTTGTTAAGCCCAAGGGGGTAGAGAAGAGGGGGTCCTGATTTTGTTCACAGGGCTTCAGGTGATCACAGAAGAGATGGGTTTTTAGTTGTCATTTGAATGATACTCCTAAAATACTAGTTTTAGGAGTTTCTAACTGAATAAAGCCGACCGATTGGTTTAATGTTTGTAATTTTGAATGAATTAAGGTTATTAATAGTACTAATAATAGTTTGTTTTCAAATATGCCTAAAATCATGGTTTTAGGGTCTATTCTATGTCCATAAAATCATTTTATAATAGACCAGTATCATCACAAGAGGGGGAAAAAGAGAGTGACCTATTTTCAGCAGGCTGCTCTATTTTCTTGCACACCTGGGAAGAGAATACAATCCGGCATAAAGTTTGTCTGTTTTTTTTCCTCTCTCTCTCTCTCTCGCGCTCTTTTTTTTTATCTGTCAGTCGCTCTCTGTTATGTCCTCTTTCAGTTCACACACACATGACCCATGTTTATCTCCCCAGGTTTTAAGCAGCAGAGCTTCAGCGCTGAACTAAAAGCGAGATGCAGTTGTACAGATGTGGCCTGCGAACGCACACAAAAGAAGCGAGCAGGCTTAATTGAGCTGGGTAATTGGCCATTATTTACCGCTGAGATGGCTTTGACACATCTGTAGAGCTCATTAGTGTGAGGAACTCTCTCAAACGAGGCAGAGAAACGTGACAGGCTGCTTTGTTTGGGCTGTTATATAACTGCAGGGTGCTCTCTTGCTCATTATTGATCTGGATGAAACATGTTTCAATCTCTGTAGCTTTGTAGTTAATGGCAGTTGGGTTGGTGGGTTTACATCATCAACGATCATACTTGAGTCCTTATATGTTAAATCTAAGGTTTGATGGTAAAAGCACACTACACACATTGACTAGAAGTAAATCTTTGAAATGATTCAATAGGACAGGGTTCAACAACAACAACAACAAAAGAGTTTTTCTGGCCAGTAGTTCAGATTTGAAACATTTTCACTGGCCTACACCAAAAAAAAAAAGTTCAGAGAAAAAAGCTGCCAAGGCTCACTGGGGGAAATGTTTGTGGGTCAAAGAAGAAAAACAATAAAAGTGCTAGACAGCTTATGTTTTAATGTTAACTGTTGATTGTAATGTTTTCTGTTTATTTTTATTTTATTTTAACTTAATTTTTATTGTGGGAAATAAAATTAACGTATAAAGAGTAACATTTGGACAACTTTGAAACAATAGTTTTAATCTATTTTTCTTGCTTTTAACGTCTTTGAACTAATGCTGATGTTGCTCAGCACCACCTGCTGGACTGATTATTTAAAAAATACATTCTAATGAAAATGAAAAACAATCGCTGTAAGGTATTTAGCCTGAATTTAACACTGAAATAGGAGAATGTTTTTCACTTGCGCTTGAATTGCATCTGACAGAAGTATAACAGCTTTAATAACCACTGAGCCACTGTGCCACCCTATATTATACTTAATATGCTTCAAATCTCAAGCTTACACACTAGTCAGCAAGCCATTTGTGTCACTTAAAATAAAATGAAATTTAGTAAGATCACTTATAGCAGGGGTGGCCAAACTTTTTCTTATGAAGGGCCAAAAACCAAACTTGATTAAGGCTAGTGGGCTAAAGGTAAATATAGCTGCCATGTGTAATTTCCTAATTTATTTAATAACATTTAAAAATAACTAGAAAACATTGCTTTATATTTTCTAATACAACTTTTTTTCTTTTTTTTTTTTTTTTTTTACATTTTATAATGAATTTATTACATTAAAAACAAAAACTACTTTGTTTATAACAGAATGGAGTTACACTAGTTTTTGCTTTGATTTGCTTGATTTCCTCTATCTGTCAAGTGATATTACTCACATTTTTTAAAAATCTGAATCATTTAGAACATTTAATTGAAACATTCCATTTCAGTTTGCTTTTTTTTGTAGCTCAAAATAAAATAAACAAGCAAAAAAAGTTTACGTCAATTTAGAAATGACAATCTCATTCACCTCAATCCTTCTCGCTCTCTTCTCAGATGGGATGGTGGGACAAATCAAAGGTTACAATGGCCCTACTTTGCGCATCTGTGACTTGTAGTAATGTAAATATATATATATATATATATATATATATATATATATATATATATATATATATATATATATATATATATATATATATATAGTTCCATTTTATATAAATAGGAAGTAAATGAAAGACAACTGAATAATATTTCACCAATATTTAGACTTTTTGTATATAAACAGTATTTAAAAACACACACATTTAGAATACTTTCTATGTATGTAAACGCATTTTTGTAAATAAACACCAAAATTGCACATTGGACCCATGAGTAAAACCATACTGTGTATAGACAAACATATTCTACATTGTATGTTACATTTATCTTGTGTGTTCTGTTATATACTACATTTCGAATATTAATGTATACTTAAATTTTAACATTACTGGATTCATAAGAAAACTGTTGAAAAACAACGCTATGTAGTGCATAAGATTATTAACTTCAAAATCTAATGCTTCCAAACTATTACAAGTAATCCTTGCAATTTCAACAAACTTCATATCCTGTATATGACAAGACAAAATTCACATACAGTATGAAAATCTGAATATTCACAACAATCACAATTTAATCATAGTCCAAAAAGTACAATTTTGGCAGACAAAAAAACATATGTAGGTGATCAACAATTGTAAAACATTGTGACAATGTGGATAGCTGACACAACAACAGACGCTTTGAGCAGATTAAAACCACCATCCACAGTAAAAACTAAATTCATCCAGAACCAATGAGTTTTACATTGAAATTCAGCTCGTAGCCTCAGATGGGAGTAAATGTCTTTTCCCCAGCTGCACCTGACAGCAACTCTCGCTTCTGTTTACGTGCTTCAGCTCCCATTACAGCCCTGCGCCGATTGCCATCAAAATAGATCTTCAATTTTGCAAGTGGGATTCAGACCTCCATCAAAACAATTGCCTGTCATGCGGAACAACAGTTGGCAATGTTGCATTTGATGAGCCAATCAGTCCGCTGATCCTGCTGCATATTAGCAGATCCTAATGAATCTTTTCCTCAGAAAGAACTGTTCTGCACACTGACCGTAGTACATTTTTATTATTTATTCTCTATGTAGGATGCATAAATAATGCAGTTTTTGATCAAAAAGGGCATGCTTCCTGTAGTTAAGACAAAACTGGAAAGCTTTGTATGTGTATTGATCTGTTTTTTTTTTTTTTTTTTTTTTTGAGCTTGCAACAATGGTGTTTAGAAATGGGCCTGAAAATTTAAACATTTTACACAAAAGTGCTTAATTTTGAAAACTATAACATTATTTTTGCGTTGTAAACAACAAAAATGTGATTCAGGTAAACAATTGAATTATTATCATACTATACACTTGCATTGCATTTTTTCAATGTTGGGTAAACTATCCATTTAATATAATAAAGCCTAAATCAAATTTTTTGTAAAAAAAAAAGAAAAATAAAATAAAATCCATGAATGAATGAACGTCATATATCTTCATATATTTATGCTTTAAATTGCATTATCTGATATTGGGTTTTTTCTCCCAACAACATTGAGATGTTGTAAAGTTTGAAAAAGTGACATTTTGACATTTGTGTTAGTTTGAAATTATATATTGTCTAGACTGGTGTTGTAAATTATGGTATAAAAGCCTTAAAATAAACTGTCTCTACTTTTTCTGTTATTTTACTGACTTCATTCAATTTAAATTACATATTACACAAGATTTTAGCCCCTTTCACACAGTGATACTGGTAAATATCCGGAAAATTTCCGGAACAACTTTACTGGTAAATTTATAAAAAAGGGTGTTCGCACAGGCATGGACGTTCCGAAATTGTTCCGGAAAAGACCATACACACATCCATTGCAAAATACCGATAAATTCTGACATCTTTAACCAGAAATGAGCTCTAAACGGCTGCGCTTGTATTTGTAAACATAGAAGGGGTCTGCCTTTTCTTGATGGTTTCCCTTTTATTTAAAGCTTTAGCGTTTATGCAGCTGCTTTGTGAGACATCCAAACACAGAAAAGCGAATCGCAGCTAAATGTTTACACACTTGACTACATTATAAATTATGTGGATGGATAAGTATTGTGAACAACTTATATAAAAACATATGGAGGAACACTTTTACATGTTGGGATGCTCATAATATGTGTGTGTGCTGGCGCTCACCAGCTCCTTCACGTGCACACGCGTCAAACAACTGAAGCAGAGCTTGAAGGTAAACAAACAGCAGTTTATCACAAACATTTCATTGGTGATTTTTTGGCATTAAGAAGGAACATAGAAATGTTATCTGACTAACATCTAGAAGCTAAATGTGTCTGAAAAATATTCAAAGGCTTTTATTTTCATAAACAGCGCAGACGTGAATGCGTCTGAGTGTACTGATTGGCTAAAGTAGACGTCTCGCGTCAGCGCGTTCTAGACATGAACACGCTTATTCTGGCAATCTTCCTTCTGCGTTCACACAGCACAGCATTCCAGCAAATTACTGGTAATGTTACAACTTCTCTTTCTGGAAAATTGCCGGAACTAATCTATTGGTATTTTCAAAAAGGGCCTGTTCACACATACAGACCTTTCCGGAAAACTGCCGGTAATTTTCCGGAAAGAAATGTATGTGTGAAAAGGTCTAATGTTTTAAACTGATAAAATGTCAATAAAAGCCACCTTGTTAAACTGCAGAGATGAATTTTCAACATCAAAAATCCGTCAGAGCAGAAATCAAGTTCCCATAATGCAATTCATAACCATAAATAAGTGTAAAATATCTGTGAATCACAAAATGTGGAAAATGTTAATATTTAGCATATGTAAAATTGTTTATGTAAAATTAAGTAGTACTAAAGTCCCTTTAAGGCAAGTCATTTCACTCGGCGGGCATCTTTGAAACACCTCTTGCGCAGTATGCTCAAAAGAAACGAGATCACGACACCAACCTCATTTATGGCCATACTACACATTATCATCCTCTGGATAATGATCGTCTGATCTCTCTACTCCTCTGAATTAGTTCACAACTTGTTCTTGATGGTGAATCACCTCTAGAAATTACAAAGTCTTTGTTTACAAGTTTGCTGGCATTTGAGTAGCTTCTAATGTCATGTGATGTGCGCTTGACAGGACGGACTATACCTCGCGTTCGTTTCATACAGATTACAAAACCAGAAAACTTTTGTTTTCAAGTGTAATTGGTTTATGTATAGGTACAGATTTCAAGCTTAATGTGGATATATTTTGTATGTCTGTGAAGCAAGTATTTGCTGAGATTCCAGTGTTTCTTGACCACAAAAACTGTTGTAAAAGCACACGTCTGATTGAAGCTTCTCCCCCGGAGAAACGTCAGTCTGTATTGATCACTGATTGGCTCCTGTACTAGTAGGCGGGGCTTCATTCGCCATATTGACCGTTACACTTTACCCCACTCAAAACTATACAAGTGACATGTCTTGTGTATTCTATAAGGTGCTTCCCAAATCGCATACTTACACACTATTCTACATCATTTTGTAGTATAAATAGTGTAAGTAGTGCATTTACACTGAAAATATTATTAACTGAAAATAATAAGTGCACTTTAATTACCCGGATGATGCACTCATTTAACTGGTAAAATGAAGTGTGGAATAATGGACACTTCACGCACTCAACGACCACAGTTTTGCCCAGGTAGCGGAATGGGCGGAGCTATCAGGCTCACATGTTGGATTACTTTATTTATTTTGGATTGTGGAAGCAAAATTCTCCTACGAGAGTGATTATAGCAACTCCTGATGGTGAATGCGGTTATACTCCTGGCAGGTAATATTTGGTACTTTGGTCATTTATTTCACTAATTTGGCAACCGTCAAACATCATCAGGGAAACAGTTTGAATTTCCGCTTAGTAAAAAAACATTAGTGTTCCATTTGGGATGACATTACATACATATACTATACTGTTGAGTGTGTAAGGGCATAAGTACATTGTGCATAAGTGCATAGTGTGCCATTTGGGACGCAGCTACAGTCTTTGTTAGTACTTAATTATTTAGTTACACTAACAAGAAAGTGTGCACAAAGTAAAACATAAAAATACATAGCAAAAACAAAAATAGGATAGTATTTTAAAATTATATGTGTGTGTTTCTACCAATAACAGGCTTTAATAAATTGAAAAATGAAGGCTTTCAAATTTTGAATAGACTCATGAAAATATCCCACTCCCCATCACTTAAGAATTTTAATTATTAGGAACTGTAGTAATTGAAAAAACAAAACAAACAAAAAAAAAGCATTCCAGATATTTCTTGGTTTTCCTGAGGCAATCCAATAGAGAACAAGTGGATAAGAACGAATGTATGCATAAAGTAGGGTACTAAGGCATGAAAATGAAAAACAGAAAGGAAAGAAGCCACCGAAACATGGCCATTTAAAATTCAAAGCCTCTTTCATGGCAGAGTGACTCAACTCTGAAATTTGTTGCTTCAGTAGATCAAATAATAGAATTATGTGCATGTCGACCTCTGTCTTAATTACAGCTTTCAAAACATATTAATCAGGCAATCAGAGCAGGTTGGCCCTCTGCAAGGAACAAGTCGGGGGGAAACGCAGAACTCTTCATCACTCTCATTAGAAGCACTTAGATATTATTCTGTAAGTGATCTACTATAATTACATAAAAACTGTATTTAATAAAAGAGGAAGGCACTGCTGAGCTGCATCGCCAGACACCTAACATCCAGCGATCTTCCGCAATCAGGGAAACCTGCGAAGACACATTGTGCAGCCCACAATAGGGAAAAATGATTGTAGCATCAAGTGCTGGACAGAGGCAGATTGTTTTATGACTGTACACGTGTATCCTAGCAACCTGGATCCTTATGTTTGCTCTGCTTCAGTGGCCTGTTCCTCATGTCACCATCAAAGGTTGCAGAGAACATGAAGGAGATAAGACATTTGCTGTTGTAACAATTTATCCTCTGAAGTAAGTGCAAAATTATTTATTATAGAACAGATTGAACAATGAAACTGCTAGATTGCGGTCGAGCTTATACAATATGTCCACGGACCGGTCACAGTGCTTTCTCTGACCATCTCATGCATGCTGTACACTCTTCTCTGGAGAAATGGCTCTGGATTACACCTTGGTTCTTTCTATTAGCAGCACACAACAGCAGTAACTCCTGTGGACTAAGGACAAAACACAATTAACTTTCTCACTGATTTCTATTTGTCCTTTTTTCAGCTCTATATGATGGGAAAAAAGCTGCAAATCTGTATGAAAATTTGAGAAATTGGATTGACTGGCAGAAATCTAATTGGCATGCTTGAAACAAGAAGGCATGGGTATAGAAAAACAAGTTTCTTAATCAGTTTTCTTTCAAACAAAGTCATGTTCATACAATAAGAGCTAATAAATGAACACTGGATTTGGCAGATTTGGGAAAAATGTTCTTGTTTTTAAAAGTCTAAAACTACTAAATAAACTATGGGTGTGTTCACAAGTTTTTTGGTTCTCTATTTGATCCAGACCAACAAAAAATACATAAATAAATAACAATCCCAGTTTGCATTTACAATGTCATTTTTAAGACTGAACCTAAAGATTTAAAAAGAAACAATGAACAAATTTCCATTTTAAGGTCAAAATTATTAGCCCCTTTAAGCTATATTTTTTTCGATATTCTACAGAACAAACCATCGTTATACAAAAACTTGCCTACTTACCCTAACCTGCCTAGTTAACCTAATTAACCTAGTTAAGCCTTTAAATGTCACTTTAAGCTGTATAGAAGTGTCTTGAAAAATATAAAATATTATTTACTGTCATCATGACAAAGATAAAATAAATCAGTTATTAGAGAAAAGTTATTAAAACTATTATGTTTAGAAATGTGTTGAAAAAACCTGCTCTCCATTAAACAGAAATTGGGAAAAAAATTAAACAGTGGGGCTGATAATTCAGGGGGGCTAATAATTCTGACTTCAACTGTGTATTTATATATATATATATATATATATATATATATATATATATATATATATATATATATATATATATATATATATATATATATATATATATATATATATATATATATATACTGTATGCTGGGCGATTTGGCCTAAAATCAAAATCTATGTTAATTGAACATTTGAACTTGATTACAAGTAACGGACAATTATTTTATTTTTTGTCTGCAATGCGCAAGGCAGGCGACATGGCTCATGGTGATCACTCAACGCAGAAGTATAAATCAGCCTTTAGCCTTTAAAGACGTCGTGACCCACGGTGCCTGCCTTGTGCGTAGTCGTGTATTTATACTCCTGCATGGTGTATTCGTTGCTCTGCAATAACACTACCAAAATGCTAGCTGGCAGTGGGTTTTTATGTTCCTCTGTATTAAGTTTCTTCACAGGGGTTTTGTTTTTTTTCTGAATGTTATTTTAATGTACAAGTAGCTATGTACAAGTAGCTAAAACTCACTCATTCGGAGAATTGAACCGTTGGACATGTAACAACTTTAATCATAAGGTAAACACAAAACAAAAGTCTCCATCTGGAAGTCCTGCACGGGACTCCACACTTGTTCCAACGGGCTCGCTGCTCTTCCACGGCTCACCGTGCTGCCCATGTTCATCACTGCTACCAAACCTAAAACTAAACTACTAAACGCTATGAGTCATCGCAACGTGCAGCTACATTTTTTGAGAGATGCACGGGTATGTGGGCATGCACTCCATGCAGAAGTATAAATTAGCCATAACAGAGTGGGGTCACGTGACTCCACATGCGGAAAAGAAGGTAATTGAAAAAAATTGACCTGGAAAAGTTAGATCATTATAGGTTCTGAATGTTGAATTCGATTACTTTTCGATTAATTGCCGAACCCTAATATATGTATAGACTTTTGGATTATTTTTGAATCTTTAATTAATTTTTTGATTTAAACTATTTTATTGTACTGAAAGGCATCTGTTCTAGGTGGTATCTCTCTCTTAAAATCATTTAATCATTGGCTGTTATCCATTTGTAGCAGTATATGATGAGGTATCAATTTGATTACGTGAAGTACCACAAGGGCTCAACCCAATGCTTTTCATATATAGTACACTATTTTCATATATAGTATTTTCATACAGTATGTAGTGCTACTACTACCTCTGAAAATTCAATATGATATACAATTTAAATATAATTATATTTTTTAATCCCTAAAATCATTATAATATTAAGAATTTTATTAATTTCCTAGTATTAAAATATCTAAGTACTTAAATTTTTAAACTCTCAGATTACAGGTTTTTAAATAGTTGTATCTTGTTTGTAAATTGTCCTATCATAACCATGTACACAGTAGCCAACATTTAAAGTAAATCAAAACCTAAAAAGTTGTCTTAAAACTATTGAATGACAGCCATTTTTGTCTTAGGACAATTTTAAAATACCTTTTCTATCCATGATCACTACTAAACATCAATGGAAATAATATTCATTTATAATATAGCTTTCAGGTCATGTACTGTATGAATTTCAAATAAATTGACACTTATGACTGATTTTGTGCATCAGGGTCACATATGCAGAAAATCAAAATGTACTGCGGAAGGCAGATATTTTTTTTTTAATCTACCACTTCAACTCTGCAACATTTCAGGATGCAGACACTCTGTCAGTTTAAATCTAAATTACACACCCATCACTTTGCATTAGCATACACATAGCACACAAATGCGATCTTAAAATTCAAATCCCATAAGGCACTGTTAGGCTTAATTAATCAGGGCAAACGAAAGCAGGAACATTTTCACTCAGTCCCCTAAATGAGCTTTGGTTCAACCAAGGATTTGTTATTTCAATCAGTTGGTGGAGTTTGGGTTCCTTGACAGTTTCGCTTTTGATTTACTTAGCTGGGTTTGTTAGAGATGCACAGTGAATCGCATGCTTTAAAGGAACACACCACTTGTTTTGGAAATAGGCTTATTTTTTAAGACAGATGCTAATGGTCTAATCTGATTAAATGATTTATGCTAAGCTAAAGGTGCTCCCACCAGACCTAGAGATTGGCTGAAATGGTTCAAATATGGCAAAACTCAACTGCCTTACTTTAGGAGACCTGTAAAATAGTCTATTTCCATAAAAAGTGGGGCGTTACACTAACTAGAACAAAACCTGCCTTCTTCTGAACTTAATGAGCAAGATGTATAGAACTTGCTTCACAACAATGAAACTTTGATACAAAATACACTCAAGGGCCCTCACCGGCAATGTTTTTCCAATCTTCTACTGTCCGATTTTGGTGAGCCTGTGCAAATTGTGGTCTTCTGCTGCTCTAGCCCATCCACCTCAAGGTTGAACGTGCGTTCAAAGATGCTCTTCTGCATACCTAGGTTGTAATAAGTGTTGATTGCTGCCTTTCTATTAGCTCAAACCAGTCTGGTCATTCCCAGTACATCAGCAGTTTCTGAAATACTCAGACCAGCCCTTCTGGCACCAACAACCATGCCACGTTCAAAGTCACTTAAATCACCCTTCATCCCCATTCTGGTGCTCGTTTTGAACCGCAACAGACCGTCTTGACCATGTTTACATGCCTAAATGCATTGCGTTGCTGCCATGGGATTGGCTGATTAGAAATTTGCTTTAACGAACAGTTGGACAAGTGTACCTATTAAAGTGGCCGGTGAGTGTACAGTATAATAAAGTGAATGCAGTGTTATAAATATAAAGGTGAATTGATTGCATGTTAACACCAGATGGAAACTAATGCGTCTAGACTGATGTTAATAACAAAAACCTCAAGTGTCCTAAACTAGCATTTCTACACTTTTATAGCATCATTTTTTAAAAATCTATTTAAGATAATCGTACCCCTAAATGGCACATAAACATTAACATAAACACCACATTTCAGATGGTCAGAATGAAAAGTGCTATTTTAATAATAAAGTTGTGCAACAGTTTGTCCATTTAAATATAAATCAAAGTCCAAAAAAAAGCATCCCCATGCAGTCTCATTTAGCATCTTTCAAATGCCTACTCATGCTCCGGCTAACAGTCTCAGCGGTGCTCAAAACTTCACCTGTTTTGCTTTGAAACATCTGCTTGCAACAAAATCTAGCTGGAGGGCTCCCCGCAGAAACGAAGCAGCGGTGCAGATTGAGCGCATACAGAATCACCACAGAGCCCAAGGCTAAAGCTTGAACTCGCTGTTCTGCAGCTCTCAGCTGTTCAACCTACTGAGCAAACTGCAAAAGATCCCAGTCAGCGAGGATGTCCACGATTTCATTTCAAACACTGCCCTTCATGCAGGGCATAAGGGATTCGAGGGGAAATTTGAGCTTACCGGGTTGCTGTTTTAAAATTCATTAAAGCAAATCAGACTTCTGAGCTAAAGGTAAGATCACCTCTCTCCTCATTTGCCTGGAAATCCTTGTAAAGGCAATAATCTCATGTTTAAAATATCAGGCTTTTTGTTGTTGATATTTCCCCTTCAGCTATAATTAAATTCTTAATTATCGAGACGCAGTCACGAGGAACACCGAGGTGGGGAATTCAATTTGGAGACCCCCGTATCATCCCGAGGGTCAAGAGAGGATTGTGGGATGTAAGTGGGGTTTGGATTGGGAGAGAAAGGAGCAAAATAGGACAATTATGGATTCTTTTGATGGATATTATTTGCAGCACTGCTTTGCTTCCTGCTGCCGTGAGCTCACCTGATTCACTGACATCTTAATCATGTGTTCCTCTGGAGGAATGGCTCTGGATTACACATCGGTTCTTTCTATTAACAGCAAGCAACAACAGCAAGCTCCCGCTGACTGAGGACACAACACAATTAACTTTCTCACTGACTTCTCTTCAGCCTTTCTGCAAGTTTATATAATGGGAAAAGCTACTGCAAGTGACTCTGATGGGGGATGTTAAACTTAAAGGGAAAGTTTAGTGAAATGTTATTATTTATTCAACATCATGCCATCTCTACATCTACAGTATATTCAGTTGCTTTTCTTTGAAACACAAAAGGCCTCTTTTGAAAATCACTACAACAAAACAAGTAAATTATCCACAATATTCTTATATAAATAAATAAGATAACAGGGCGACAAGGTGGCTCAATGGTTAGCACTGTCGCCTCACAGCAAGAAGGTCACTAGTTCGAGTCCCAGCTGGGTCAGTTGGCATTTCTGTGTGGAGTTTGCATGTTCTCTCCATGTTCGCATGGGTTTCCTCCGGGTGCTTCGATTTCCCCCACAGTCCAAAGACATGCGCTACAGGTGAATTGAATAAACTAAATTGGCCGTAGTGTATGTGTGTGAATGAGTGTGTATGGATTGCAGCTGAAAGAGCATCCGCTGTGTAAAACATATGCTGAATAAGTTGATGGTACATTCCACTGTGGCAACCCCTAATGAATAAAGGGACTTTGAAGCTGAAGGAAAATTAATGAATGAATAAACAAGATAACACTTTAGTTTAAGTGCCAATTCCCACTGTAAACTAAAGGTTTATTGTCTGCGTCTTGATTCTGATTGGTGAGTCATAAATTGAATAATGCGGGGCCGGCTGCAAGCAATCATAAGCATGTGATCCTCTCGAAATTAGTTTACAAATAAACTTCACTTCGAGAGGATCACATGCTTATAATTGCTTGCAACCGGTCCCACGTTATCCAATTATGGTTCACCAATTATACGATTGCCAAGCCACTATAAATTCCCTAAGTTCCATATAACAGCCATCTTCATTTTGAAGAATCCCCCCTTCCACCCCTACTCCTCCTCCTTTCCTACATGGGTGGCACAGTTGCCTCACAGCAACAACGTCACAGGTTCTAGTCTGACCAAGCCAGTCGACGTTTCTGTGCGGAGGTTACACATTCTCCCTCACGTGGGTTTTCCCCGGGTTCCCCGGTTTCCTCCCACCGTTCAAAAACATGCAATTTAATTTAATTGACTAATCAAAATTGGCATCATAGACATGCTCCTAGTAAGTAGTTATCTCTTAAGAGCAATCACTATCTGTTCATTAGCTACTACAGCAGTGGAGTTCTCGAGATCTACCTGAGCTCAAACTCCCCTCTCGATTTGCAAACGGGAGGGAGCCCCGGGCTCGAGGATCTTATGAGCTCAGGGCTCTCTCCCGGGACAGCATGCCAAACAAGCTTTATAATCAATCATCAGCTAAGTGTGAACCCTTGAATGGTTTATTAATAGCGAGAATTAAACCTTAAAATAAAGTGCAACCATAAATAAACAATAAATAAATAATATAATGCAATAATATAAATTTATATTGGTTGCTTGGTTGTCAGAAATTTAAAAAGCTTTATTTAATGTCTCGTATGCTCACCAAAGCTGTATTGATAATATTAATAAGATGAATATAATGAAATATGCTAATATGCTGATTTGTATTATTCATTCATTCATTTTCTTTTCGGGTTAGTCCCTTTATTTATCAGGGGTCACCGCAGCGGAATGAACCGTCAACTTATCCAGCATATGTTTTACACAGCAGATGCCCTTCCAGCTGCAACCCAACACTGGGAAACACCCATATACACTCTTTCACACACACATACACTACGGACAATTTAGTAATAGAAATAATTATTTATTTATAATCAAATAATTATTTCCTACTATTACCAATGCTATTTTTATTTTTGCAGAAATGTAATTTGTCAGGATTCTATGAAGTCTTTAAATTTCTATTTGTTTGAAACTGAATTTATTGGTAATATTACAAATGTCTTGAGTATTTAAAAAATTATTTTAATGCACCTCTGCTAATTTTTGCTTATAAAGGCCTATTTTAAAAAATAACTATCACCAATGCAATAATAAAAATACTAATAAACAACAAGCACTGATTTAAAATTTACAGCAATAATAATGCTGTTATTGAGGTTGGAAAATAATAACATATTTTTCCTTATTAGGTGGCGGTCTGCTCGTTAAAGATAATTTCAACATATACGCTTTCCTTTACAGCAATTTATGACTAAATGCACTGGAATGAAGGTGTAATATATGAGTTATGCCATGATCATGAGGAGAGCTGAGGACACTTTTCCTTTCTCTCTCTCTTTCTCTCTCAGGGTGCTTGATGATTGGTCTATTTGGAAAGTGTCCGGGACTCTGAGGACTGAAGCTGACAGTAATGCAGAGTAGAGGTGGCACAGAGGTGCACTGCGGATGTGCCTGTGCTCTTTAAAGTGTCAGCACTGCACATTTAACTCCTCCTCCTTTTCCACATATTACGATGCAGCGCCTGCCTCGGGGAACATGGGTAAGGGATTGCCCCCGGCTAATTCCACAACATTTCATTCTTGTCGGCCATTGTGGAGGACACCGAAAAAGCGAACACTGATCTTTTCTGCAAACTTTTTTTCATCTCTCTGGGTTTTAGAAAGCTGCGATCTCCCCCGCAGGCCTTCTAGGTCAGTTCTTCTTTGGCGTCATGCTTTCTGCCGGCCAGAGGCAAAGGCAGCTGCGACTCCTCCAGTTCCCTGCAGCAGTTCTCCACTCGTTTATAGGTAAAGAGTTCATGTTCTGGAGTGGTCAGACGCAGGGAACGGGCTCTGACGGACACAGCTTGAGAAGTGTGAACAGCTCTCGCCCATACAGATGAGACAAAAGCAAATGAGAAACTCTCCTGACACAGACCATGTGTGAAATGAGAGTTTAAATATGGTGACTTCTCAGTGTCCTCCTGGTGCTAGTGTCATCAAAACTCAAAGGAAATGTTCAGGAAAAAAGAATATGCATTTAAAAATCTTTGTTTCAACTCTTAAACACACAGACAAGAGGGGAGAAATATACAGTATATGAATGCTTTTTTATATACAGTAATCATCATTTGAAGTGGATCATCAACTGTCATTTAACTTGTAATCAAACTATTAAAATAACATCTATTCTTGCCTTGGGACAATTAAAAAAAACATTTTTGATCTATTTCAAATGTTGACTACCAGTGTTGGGAGTAATGCATTACAAGTAACTTAAGTTAGGTAATAATATTACTTTTCTAAGTAACTGGTAAAGTAACGCATTACTTTTTAAAAAAGAAGTTACTTTATTGAAAATGTAACATGTTACTTTTTTGTTTTAGTTACTTTTTAAAAATTAAATTGCTGAATTAAAAGAGTCACAATGAATCACGCAGTCAATGAGAGAATGTGTTCATTATGTTGAATAAATCCAAGAAAAGGAAAAGGGGATTTTTTATAAAGAAGAGTGATTTTACTTAAGACAAACAGTACAAAAGTAGCAAACTCATTACTTTAAACCTTCAATAATCTGTACAGCGGCATGTATAGCTCTGGGGATAGGAAGTTCTCTGATAACATTATCCTAAAATATTTTTATGTGTTTTTAAAGATAAATGAAGGTGTAGTTTATACAGTGTGTTGTTATATGCAGAGCTCCTCTGTAAAAAAAAAAAAAAAAAAAAAAAAAACAAGTTCTGAAAGAGATCAAGCCTCAGCCAGGTAAAAACACAAAAGTAACTCAAAAGTAACATAACGCATTACTTACTATAACAAGTAACTAAGTAACGCAACTAGTTACTTTTTTGTTGAGTAACTCAATATTATAATGCACTACTTTCTCCAACACTGTTGCCTACCGTACATTAAAATGTGTCCTGTTGAATTGTCATTTTCTTAGATTTGTGTCATTTTTTGTTACTTTTCTCAAAAAATAAAGACTATCAGACAGTTAACTTTTACAAATCACACCAACTAAAATGTTTTTTAGTGTAACATTATATATTTTGACATTTTATTTTCACATTACAATACTTGCATATAAGATGCTTTCTATGCATATAAAATTACTACTTTTGTACATTTTATTTGATGCAGATATCAAATTATTTAATAATCTATAAATTATATTATGAACACATACTTAATGTCCATACAGAAACTTATTCATATAATTGAATATAATTAATCAATTATAACATATAGCAAAGTAACAAAAATAAAAGCATCTCCAAATTGTTTTAGGTACTGTGTGTGTTTTATTAAAATGTTAATATGTGTTTTATTCTATAAAGGTCTGAACACAATTCAATACAAATTCAAATGTTAAAAAAACAATTGTTTAAAAGCTAACATTAATTTATTGGGATAAATTTTTTTTTTTAAAAATCACAGATTTCATCCCAACAATATATTGATTTATATTGATTGATTTATTACTCCTTTGAAGTTAAAATCCTGGTATTGTGCTATCTAAAATGCTAGATTATGTTATCCAAAAATATAAACATATCTGAAAATTTTGCCTAACTGTCAATCTGTTACAGTCACCAGTGATCTAGTTACTGCGGATCTACAAATCGGCTACAGTCACAAACTACAAATCCTGTCATGCACCTTACACACACCTGTTCCTGTTTGACACTGACTACACACACAGCCGGAGGATCATTATGAACTGATTACATGGACTATAAATACACCACACTTGCACACACACAGTGCTGAGTCTTGTCTGCCCTGTAACATTACGAAGCATTTTCCCTTGCCTTGTCTAGCCGTGTTTTGACCCTTGATTTGTTTATTTATTCATCCTGCCTGTCGTCTGTATCGAGCGCTTGCCTGTTTACTCGACATCAGATTATCTGCATGTACACATTTGCACCTGTTTTGACCGTTGCCTGCCTGACCAATCTGCATAATAAACTGCACGTGGATCTTCATCTCCATTGTCAACGTCCTACAGTTACACAATCTATACTCTAAACATTTTATTAAAATACAATATAGAAGAAATTGTTTGCAAAGTTTGTAAAGCTTTACTCAAATACAAAAATGCAAATCCAGACATTTTTTTCCCAAACAAAACTTTTTTCCATTGCTATATAATATAGAACAGAATACACAAATATAAATAATAATAAATAATAGTTAATTTTATAACTTCTAAAACCAACATATTCAGTGCAAGCTACTGGCTTGAGAAGACTTCAAATACAGTCCTACAAACCATTTTCTATGCCAATTCGACTGTGCTTTTGTCTCTCTTTTAAAGCTTGAACGCTTCAGTTATAATTCACAGTAATTGCACAGACAAAATGAAAGACAAAAGCAGTTCTTTAAATCTTCTTAAAAAAATGGAAGTAACACAAGGGCTGAGTAAAAGACAGACTTTTCATTTTTGGGTGAACTAATCTTTTAATGGTCTGACCTACTTTGCAACCCGTCTCTAAGTTGTCTAAAAGCTGCATACCACCAGTTTAACTCGCAAATAAGCTTTTACAGAGAGAAATTATTGGCGGATGTGGATGGGCTGTGATGAAGGATGACTCTGCACTTGTTTGATGAGCTTTAGCTTTAGCTCATCAGACACGCCTCACCAATCAGCAAATTAAAAGCATTGGAACAGCTGGCTCATCCTGCAGCTTGAATCCGCCTCATAATTAGGCCTGGACATTGAGGCGATGCATCAGGATACATGCAGGATGGATGCATTCTTGATCTTTTTTTTTTTTTTTTTTTTTTTTTTTTTTTTTTTACTGCTGCTGTTTTACTGCTGTCACTTTTCTTCTCTATAACTCTTTGCAAAAGTTCTGCTCTAAAAGTTTCAGCTAAATTAAGAAGATTGTCGGTATTGAAATGATTTCTTTAAATAAAACTGTGTATTTACGCTATTTATAATCTCAATTTCAAACAAAAAGTCTTAAAGCAAATTAAATTAATTTAAGAGCAAGTAACTTTGTCCAAACAACCAGTTAAGGGCCTGATATACTTAAAATCAATATCTATTTGGTCACCTTGCTGTAGCCAACTTAAATTTTAGTTCTTAATCCTGTTATGTAAACACATTCTTGTAATTTACTGTAGTAACAACCATATTCAACAACTAAATTATCCACCAAAAATGCAGGTAGTGAAAACCGCATTACATAAATCATGACGAAGTATGGTGTGTATTCAAAAAATTGTAATACACAGGCCAAATTGTGTGTATTTGATGTATTTTTAGACTTTTATTAGTAGGCTAGTAGAAAATGTTTATTGCTATATTTCTGGACTTTATGTTAGTATTATATTTAAATTATATTGAACCTATATTGATGGTGAAATAACGTTGAGATATTAATGTTGATTTAATTTGCAGAATCAACAGCTAATTCAACATTAATTCAACATCTACAGAATGGCCCTAAATCACCATGATGACAGTATGAGGGTGAAACAACAACGTGATTTCAATGGTGAATCAACCTTGGGAATTTGACGGTGAAACAATGTCACCGTATCAATGTTAATCCAATTGGCAACGTTGATTCAACCATGCACCAACATTGACGGTGCATTCCAAATGGAATATATCACCCTCCGTAGGGCACTTCGGAGTGAAAAAATTATGGCCGCAATATTGAAATGCTATTCCAAACAGAAGTGGTCAAAACTGGCCACTTCAAAGGGCTCTTTAGAACAACTAATGGACACTTTGGTCCATGATCAATTGTGCAGGGAATATGGTGTCACACACCGCACTTAATTCAGAAGGCCTCATCCCTAAGCTCTAATCCCTTCAGTGGAACCCCTTCGAAGGCATTAGGGCATAGGAATGAACCCTTCAGAATGGAATCCACCCCAATCAACATTGAAATACCGGCTGGGCAGTACTGAACTCAACTGAACAATTCATTTTTGAACGTATACGAGTATATTTTTTTATGTGTGGTGCAAGAAGGTGTTGCCAGATATTTCAAAAAGTGCAAATAAGAAAAAGTCTATAATAAACAAATGATTAATTCAACCAAAACTGAAAATTCGGTTATTAATTACTCACCTGTAATTCCAATCCCAATCGCTTCCAATTGCTTGAGAGCTTTGTTTATCTTCGGAACACAAATCAAGATATTTTGGTTCCAAGAGCTTTGTGTGATTACAGTACAAACCACTGAAGCCACATGAAATGTTCTGACAATGTTTTAGTTCCCTTTATGGACCATTTCAATCTATGGAGAATGACAGAGCTTATCTTAAATATCTTAATTTGTGTTTCAAAGATGAACAAAGATCTCTGGGGAATGGAACAACACGATTCATAACAGAGTTTTCATTTTTTTGGCTGAACTACTCCTTTAAAACCAAACTTTAACTTTAAAAGTAATAAACAGTATTATAAAAAATTCAATACTGAACTGAGCACCCAGTTTTTTAACACATATCAGAGTTATGCATCTCTTCGCTATGCGCAGCGACTTGCTAGAAAAAACAGCAGATAAGAATAAGTTCATAAGAATTTTAAACTGCATATTTTATCCCAGAAATAATAGGCAAAAATATAATGTCATAGCACTTGCCAAACTTAACCCTGGATTGCTTAAACCTAAAGATGCCTACACTTTGTGTAGCAGCTTTTCATAATATTAAAATTAAATATAAAAGAAAAAAAAACATAAAAAAATTTATTGAAATTAGCAAAATAAATAAATAAATGTATATTTAAATGTAGAAATGCCCTTTAAGTTGAAAAAAAAAAAACTAATTTAATCATTGAAATATTTTCAGCAATATATTTTCAATGCATATATAATATTCATTTTCTTCAGTGTAGCTATTTTTACAACACAGTAAAAAATGACATGATCTATATGTCATAACAACATGTTTTTATGGTGCTTTAACTTATTTTAATAAATTAATCTATTTTATTTTTACTATTTTTGAAGTTTTACAAATATTTACGTGAAATTTTAATTCAGTTTAATTGATGTAAGTTGAAATTACTTGTAAAGTTTAATTGATTCAACTTTGGCTTTTAAATTTTACGAAATTAAGAATTTTCCTTTCGAATATGTTCAATATGATCATATTCAGGGATTCATAGCATCAAAAATACCCAAATTAGGTGGTGTACCAAATATGGGTCATATTTATATGTGGTTGTCACTCCTGAAAATACACAGTATGTAAGTGGCCAGCATTTCCTCTAAAATCAGCAAACTACAGTGTCCAAATGATAATGATGCTAAAGTCTGTCAGCTCAAAGCTCATTTAGTAGTCTCAAAGGACTCGCTAATCCCATTGTGTATCTGCAAAGACAACAGCAGCATTTTAAATGGATCACTTGGCTGAAGAACTCGATGAACTTCACTAAAGCTTCTTCCTAGTGCAACATTTAGAAAGACACGAGTGAAGTTTTACAGCAGCTCAATCTGGCTTTCTCTTTGACTCTCTGACGCCTCCCCGGTTTGTACGTCCCTCAGGGAGAGAAGAATGCAGTTCACAGATGCAGTACTGCGCAGAAATAAATAAATATATGGATTAAATTTACAAAAAAAAAGGAGTTGTGTGTGAATGGGTTTTAATAGATATGTTGTACAGAAACTACCCTAAAAACAAGTCACCTTTTAAAATGGCAGGTGAAAATAGATGCATCAAAATCATCTTTTTCTTTCTTTTAACAATGAGGAATTAATTTTACCTCCAAGAACAACACGACCCCGAATATGAGATGATGCAACTGTCACAGCTACATTTCCATGCTAAAATTAGGCTTCTATTATCTGTGCAAAGAATAGAGCACAAATTGAGTTTGGAATATGGCGAATTTTAGAGAGATGCTAATCAAATTCACTCAGAAAGATGCCTTTCAATCTCATTTGGCCTAATGTCAATGATTACGCATTGTGCGAACCTGTTCTCTCCCTGTACATTCTGCCATCACATTCAACAGATACTTTAGAAAGACACAAAAGCAGAAAGACTGACTGAATGATCTATACAAAAACAGAAATTCTGGATTTTTTTGCTAAGAAGTTAGAGAGAGAATATACTTAATTAAATACATAATTATGTTCTAAAATGTAACAAAAAATATTATATAAAAACTACTGCAAAAATGCCTTTCTTACTTGGATTTTTTGTCTAGTTTCTTGTTTGTCTTGTTTTTTTATCTTGTTTCCTTTCTTACTTTGATTTTTTTTGTCTTGTTTCTTATTTCTTGGATTTTTTGTCTTGTTTCCAAATATCTGAAAAATTCTTAAATCAAGAAGCATTTTCTACACAAGTAAAAAAGATATGTCAAAATGAAGTGAGATTTCCTTAAAACAAGCAAAATAATCTGCTAATGGGGTAAGCAAAATAATAAACAGAGGCACATTGTGAAAACTTACCCCTGTATACATTTCTGGAGAGCATGAATTATGTAGCCAGAGCTACGTATGGCTGCATTTCGTCTTTAAAACGAACATTACAGGGCGCTGATGATTTCTATTTCTTTTTGTGGTACCAGCTCACTGCTTACCTCCGTGTGGACGGCTTTTCCACTGTTACCAGTTTGCTCAGTAACTCGCATGTATGTTGGCGGACTTGAGAAGAGAGGAGTTGACCGCAACGACGGGGTTCAAGTCCAGCGAAGAACAGTTCCAGAAAGTGGGTAAAACAAAAACAAAAGGCAAAAAATAAAACAAACAAGTAAATAACAGGGTGGCCACGAGGGCTTTTCTTTTTCAGGATTGCTTCTGAAAACACTGTCGTTTGGGGTTTCAATGTTCCACTGTCGAACGTTTTTTTCGACGATTTAGGGAAGGGGGTGATTGGGTCAATTGGTGCTTATGAAACGATCGGTTGGATTTAGGGAGGAGGTGGCTGAGTGTATCGGTCGGTACATCAGTCAGTCGACATCGAACTCTGGTGGAATTATACGAGAACAGCAGGCGCAAATGGCACTCGCAAGAAAAATGTGAGATCTGAAAAAGTGTTCACATCGGCGTCTGGTGGATTCACAAATACAAAAACTGATTGAATGCAACAAATGTAGCTCCTGGTATGTATTTCGCGATCTCCAGGAATGTACATAGGGGTACGTAATCAATAATGAAAATGAATTATCAAAAATAAATTATCAAAAATAATCATGCTTTTCCTTTTGACATAAGATTATTTTGCTTACCCCATTGGCAGATTATTTTGTTTGTTTAAAGAAAAAACTCAATTAATTTTGGCAAACAATCTTTTTTGCTTGTGGAAAAAGCTTCTTGATTTAAGAATTTTTAGAAATTTGAACTAGAAACAAGACAAACAATCTAAGTAAGAATAGCAGTTTTGAGGTGTATTTGTATACTTTATAAAAGCTTTCCTCATTTTTCAAAATGTCTTGTTTTATGCAAAGCACCTGCCAACATCGGGACGGTCTGGAGACAAGGTCACTTCATTGAACTGACCCCTTTCGCAGAGCATTGAGCAGTTTCATAATAAGATGTCTGGATTTTGCATTTTAGACATCCTCTGGACTTGCAACATTTCCTTTTTCTCATTTTAGATGCAGTGTACATATACAAGTGGACAGAAGACTGAGCGAAGAAACGGGGCTGTTTTCACCAAGCGGTATACTCATGGTTAGTGAAATTAGTGCTGCGAGAAAAGACAAAACATGCTTGTTTTCCTTTACTCACCCAATTTTACATCCTTCTTTCTGACAAGGACATGCATACATTCACGCATACAAAATCTCACACACAAAGCTGAAACAAAGGATAAAGTCAATATTTTCAGACAGTTATAAATCAAAGAATTTCTGATTGTTTCTTATTTCTTGGATTTTTTGTCTTGTTTCCAAATATATAAAACATCTTAAATCAAGAAGCATTTTGTTCACCAGTAAAAAAGATATGTCAAAATGAAGTGAGATTTCCTTAAAACAAGCAAAATGATTTGCCAATGGGGTAAGCAAAATAATCAACAGAGGCACATTGTGAAAATGTACACCTGTATACATTTCTGGAGAGCATGAATTATGTAGCCAGAGCTATGTATGGCTGCATTTTGTCTTTAAAACGAACATTACAGTGCGTTATGATGCCACCGACGGCTTCTGTTTTTTTTTTTTTTTTTGTGCTACCAGCTCCTTAAAATACTTCAAGTATTATTCCGGGATTGTACATTACATGTCACAATATCCTGAATATAAATAACTATCTAAAGAATGCTATTCTACAAATATAATATACTAATACACACTGTAAAAATGGGCAGTTTTCCATATTTTGTGATACATGTTTTTTCATTTTTCCTGGTTTATTTATGCTTTTGAATTGCATTATGGAACCTTGATTTTTCTTTCAACAATGTTTAAACTTGAAAAGTTTGAAAAAGTGACTTTTATGAACATTTTAATTATTTAAAGTGATATATCGTCTGGGTTGGTGTTGTATATTATGCTACAAAAACCTTGTAACAAACTGCCAGTACATTTTCTGTTATTTTACAGACTTATTTCTCTATATATTATAACTTTTACACCAGACTACTAAAATGTCAAGAAAAGTCACTTTGTTAAACTGTAGAGTTAAATTTTCAACATCAAAAGTTGACAGAGCAGAGATCAGCATCCCATAATGCAACTCACAACCGTAAATAAACGGAAAACACTTAATTAACTGTTAATTAAAAGATATTTTTTTAAAGTGCAAGTAATCGATTCCCCAAGCTCTTTACTTTACAAAGACACAACCAACATTATCTATAGGGTTTAAAACGCATGCAGATTTTTGTTGGCTGAGTTAGGCATATAAAGACTCCACCCTCTTCTGGAAAGGGGTGTGACAAGCAGCAGTTCATTTGCATTTAAAGAGACATACATGAAAACAAGATTTAACAGCTGCAAATGGCAAGTTTAAGAAACAAAAAAATAACACTCACACTTGTATTCAACAAAATACACTCACACTTGCAGCCATTATAAGACATTCCCAATTCTTAAAATAAGATGATCATTGCTTTTCCACTCTATTGTCTGCATATTATGGATTTTTAAGGCAAATATGTACCCACTGTGAGACTCAAGTTGATGTCTGGTCTATGTCTGCCCTATTTGCTTGTTTACACACTCACAGCACCATAAGGCTTTATTAAGTCAGTCTCTGTGGGGTATAAACACAGAGGTCTTTTGATCCTCTGTGTTATCATGAATACTCAGTAAGGTCAGATTCTGTATGTACAGCATGAGAATTTGGCTCTGAGATCTATATTTCTAAATCTCATTGGAAATACATGCTTTAGCCTACATTTTGTGAAAATGCAAAAATGTACTTATACGTGCTTTTTACTGTGGTTTTTAGAAAAAATGAATGCTACTGGGAACTATGATGTTAACAGGTTTTGTTTCTTTTTCACTCTAATGATGTTTACGGGACATATGATTGACATAAGGGACTGTTTTCATTGAGTTCTATACGCAACACCAATTAAAAACCACAAAACAACTTAATGTCTTTGATTTATAATTGAATATATTTGCCTCACTTATCTATCTCCTTATGGACAACCTCTAGCATGGTCCATTTGGTCAGTAGCTCACTTTAATATACATTGTTTTATTTGTGATATTGACCACTCAGGTTCAAGTCCAGTGAAGCACAGTTCCCCAAAACAGATAAAAGCAATGCAAACTCAAGGTAAAACTATATGGTCAGAGTGCACTTTTCTCTTACGCTTTTGCTTTGTCTCCCACCTTTTTATCATTGCGGAACGGTCAACGATTGACAATTTTACCATGGGTAGGCGGTGGTTCGTAGGTTGCTAGGTGACCATCAACCCTTTTCTCAGAGGATGACATGCTGACAAAACATTGCTGTCACTCTGATACAAGTTTATTTATGGAGAAAATGACAAAGAACTGCAGTGTTTGTGTGTTGTGTTTGTCGGAGATTACTAGTCCGTAATGTGTATATTCCATACAGGCTGAAGCTGATCGGTCAGTTCTTGTCACATGACTCATGGTGCACTCACGACATTCATTAAACTGGGAGCGTCTAGAAAGCACACGCCACTTGCACGCCCAAGCCACACACCTCCATTGGAATTAACGAACTTCCGCGAACTGTAGAAAAGACACTATAAGTGAACTGCCTCTAAAAACCGTCGTCATTTGCAATCTCCAGCAGTTGATCTTCTTGCGCAGACATGCTGGATTTACCTGAGTTGTTGACAAATAGGAATATGCTCATTTTTCAAAATAAAAGATTTTTCAGACTCAGATAATAAATAAAATAGAAATAATTAATGATTTCTTGTGCGGCCCGATACCACCTGATCCACGGACCGGTACTGATCCGTGGCCCGGTGGTTGAGGACCACTGTGCTAAGGGATCTGTATGACAAGCCCTGCTTGGATGTGTACAAGAAGGATGTGTATCTGAAATGTACAACAAAACATACCTTAAGCAATGTATTGTTAAATTGGCAAAAATGTAGACCGTGCCCTCTAGTGAATTTGTGAAGTGAAACGTGCAACTAAACGTAACTGAAGCAATATTATAAGATTCACAAAAACCTAGGCTTTACCAATGAAAATCTGCTCTGTAAAAAGTTGAAAATATATTCAAACACACCACACAGGCATAAATATACACAGATATACAGGTGAAGTCAGAATTATTAGCCCCCCTTTGAATTTATTTTTCTTTTTAAATATTTCCTAAATGATGTTTAACAGAGCAAAGAAATTTTCACAGTATGTCTGATAATATTTTTTCTTCTGGAGAAAATCTTATTTGTTTTATTTCTGCTAGAATAAAAGAAGTCTACAGATCAAACCATCGTTTTACAATAACTTACCTAATTACCCTAACCTGCATAGTTAACCTAATTACCCTAGTTAAGCCTTTAAAGGTCACTTTAAGCTGTATAGAAAAATATCTAGTCAAATATTATTTACTGTCATCATGGCAAAGATAAAATAAATCAGTTATTAGAAATGAGTTATTAAAACTATTATGTTTAGAAACGTCTTGAAAAAATCTTCTCTTCGTTAAACAGAAATTGGGGAAAAAATAAACAAGGGGGCTAATAATTCAGGGGGGGCTAATGATTCTGACTTCAACTGTATATGCCCAATTATAATACTCAATAATTTGATCAATTATTACCTTCACGATCAGTGGTTAATATACACAAACATGTCTTTTAAATAAAATTTCATTTGTCGCCTGATTAGAATAGCATATTTGTTTTCTCAGATCTACAATGAATTTAATTACTTAGAAAAATAAGTTTGCATTAAAACACTGCATTTTGCATTTTGATTAGTCAGTGCTATTTCTGTCCGTACAATAATTTGCAACCGAATCTTACTTGCAGTGTTTGAGGAGAATATTTCATACCTCTTACATCTGCAATACAAAGTCATGCTTGTGAGTAACATCATCAGGCAGATCCAGAGTCTCACAGCTCATACTAAGTTGCTAAACTATTCTCATTGATGCCCTTGCTGAATCTGAATGACGGCTTTCATTTCCCCCAGCGTTCGGAGGCGCAGAGCTGCGATTGAGCTGTTCGCTTCTTCTCCAGTGAGTTCTACCTCACGGAACATAGAGGAGCTGTAATACCGAAGGAAATTTGCATATCAAACATGCCATAGTTATCACTCGAGGGAGGACATCAAATCCTCCAGAGCTCATTCTCATGTTTGTTTGCGAGTTGATAGTCAAAGCTGTTTTGGTCTGATGCTAAAAGTGAATGCATTATTAGCTGCTCTGCTAATGGGGTGTGTATATTCTAGGTTGCTCCCGATCTTTAGTGATTTGATTCTGGGTTTATTTTAAAAAAGGAATATAGCAAACATAAACATTAATAAAAATTGTGATCTGTCATCTAAACGGTACTGGTAAGTGATAGCAATCAAAAATAGCATAACAGAGTCAGTGTGATAGCCTAGTTGGCAGTGTGCTGAGCATCTGCTTGCTGAACTTCCTCAATCCCATAACTAAAACATAAATCTTTAAAAAAAATTAAATAAACGAGTGTAACAAAAAATATACAAAGTCAGAATTATTAGCCCCCCTTTGAATTTTTTTTTCTTTTTTAAATATTTCCCAAATTATGTTTAACAGAGCAAGAACATTTTCACAGTATGTCTGATAATATTTTTTCTTCTGGAGAAAGTCTTATTTGTTTTATTTCGGCTAGAATAAAAGCAGTTTTAAATTTTTTAAATACCATTTTAGGGACAAAATTATTAGCCCATTTAAGCTATTTTTTTGTTTTCGATAGTCTACAGAACAAACCATTGTTATACAATAACTTGCCTAATTACCCTAACCTGCCTAGTTAATCTAATTAACCTAGTTATGCCTTTAAATGTCACTTTAAGCTGTATAGAAGTGTCTTGAAAAATATCTAGTCAAATATTATTTACTGTCCTTATGGCAAAGATAAAATAAATCAGTTATTAGAAATGAGTTATTAAAACTATTATGTTTAGAAATGTGTTAAAAAAAATCTTCTATCCGTTAAACAGAAATTGGGGGAAAAAATAAACAGGGTGGCTTACAATTCAGGGGGGCTAATAATTCTGACTTCAACTGTATATGGTTTTTAATGAATTAATGAGGATCGGTTATGGAAAATTAAATTGTATGATGTTTTTGATCATAATTACTCTATGTGTCTGCAATGAGTGTTCAAGCCATAAAGGCTACACACTCTTCTGGAAAGGCAGCAGAAAGAAGTGCAGCAATCTGTTTTTTCTTCCACTCAAAAACAGACATTTACACTATGCAATAAATGATGATTGCTGTATTTTAAGTGGAAACGATATCATAATGTGTGTGTTCGCAATAGTCACATCGCAGGATATGCAGTGTTGAGTTAGGATTAAACTTGATTAAACTTAGATTTGTGGAGTCATTGCAAAGTATAAGCATAACAGAGTTAAACTTTGTGTTTTGAAGCATTTCAAGAGAGTGTAAAGCACTCGGGCACAATAAGGTAAAACATTTTTAACTGTAATAAAGTATAGTTTAACTTAATTATTATTAAATGAAGACTATACAGTTTTATTTTACATTTCATTATTGGATTTCTGTACCTAAATACTGTTTAACTCTCCGGGAAAACTATAAAGCACAATATATTTAACTTTTTTCTTTACTCTATTGTAATTATTCTTGCTTGCAATTTGTTTATAATTTTTATACATAATTCACAGCCCTACAAAATCACCCAAATCAATCTAAATTAATGTTTTTCCCCCAAATAGAGCTATTGGAAGCCATCTGGTGAAATTGTATTCATATTGCAATATATATTGCAGAAAAACAAAATATTGTGTCCAATATCCAATATCCAAATATCCAATATCGTGCAGTCATAGTGGAAACTCTACAGGTACATTGTTTTAACTAATGTGAATAGACTTTACTAAATGCACTTCTGTGTTCAAAATGTATGCACATCTAAGCATTTATTCACTGTAAACTCATCCTCACTCCAAATGCAATTATTTAAAATAATACATCATAATGAAAGTTAAGCTAATTCCTCAACAGAACAAATCTTGTGCCTTTCGCATCAGTATTGACAATACATTTCTCATTGCATAGCAATAAAAACACTAAGGTACTATTTGCACAAAGGTTTTGTGGCATTTATCAGGAGGGGTTGCAAAAAAAGTGGTCTCTTAGGGTGCTTTCACACTAGCATTTTTGGTCCACACCCGGATTTGTTTGCCGTCAAAGTATGGTGCATTTAGCTAGTGTGAACGATGTCTTCTGAACTCAGGTGGCCACTTGTAAACTGTATCCGAGTCCACCTGAAAGAGGTGGTCTAGGGCATGGTTCGTGTGAACTCTGGTCCGGTTCACTTCTTATATGAATGCAATCATACCAAATAATGGAAGTAAACCGCCAACAAATTAATAACATTCATTCGTGCGTGCGTGTACTGTATGTCTGTGTATCACCTAACGTTACCTTGGTGCCAAGCGGGACTGACCCAGTGCAAGCACAGTGATAATGTCTGCTTGTCTCCTCCAAAAACAACTTCTGCAGACATCACGTCATATTTTTGCAGCAGATAGACGCAAGTCGCTCTCTGTATGTTACCAAAACCAAAAGATTCCGTAAAAGAAGAACGACCGTGATGTGCATACATCTTTCTGTTTTGGCACCTTGGCTTTCGTGGCCATCACCTAGCAACAGCTGTACACACAACAGCAGCTCGATGATGCAAGCGTACCATGTTCAAAAGGAAAAAAGACAGTGTGAACACAAACCAGCCGATAAGGTGGCAAAGGGGTGACGATCAAACTTGGGTTCGGATCAAGCAAATGAACCAAGTTTGAAAGCACCCTTAAAGGCCAATCACACCGAACGCACTTTTACGTTCCAAAAACACGAGGCACACTGCAATGCCTTTTTGTTAACAAGAAAAAAAAGTGGTGCGGTGTGCTTTTTATGTCGCTGGGCAACAACTGAATCTGGTGCCTATTGTGCGTGAGTATTGCTGTTGATTTTGGTATAATTTTAATATTTAATAATATTGTGAAATTCAAGATTTGTGATTCATACAGCTCCGGAGAATTCAAAACAGCAACCTCTAGTCTCTCCTCTATCTTCAAAAGTCTCCTTAGTCATCTTGACAACACAAACACTGCTGTCACCTCAACAGAAACACCGCCTTTGCTTTCATTTGATTGGAAAATGAAAAAGATGCGACTGACGTAATGCGATTTTTTTCGCTGAGAGTTGACTTTTTTCAACTGCGAGTGTACAGCGCGCAATGCCAAAAACATGAGGCGCAGCTGGCGGTTAAAACATGAGGCGAGCAGGGCGCATAAGCAGCGCGCAAAACGCTCACGGCCGTTAGTAAATCATTCAAAAAAGGCATCTCTCAACGCAAAAAAAAACACATTCGGTTTAATCGGCCCCTTAATTGTCTTCTGGGGTCCTGGCAGTGCATTAACTGAGTCACATCCCTGCAGGCACAGGACGTCAACATGACATCATTTTGACATTGTACCCCAACGTCGTGGGGATGTTGAATTTTTTTGAAAATTAAAATCTGGTTAACGTCAAAACCCAATGTCAGGCCGATGTCTATGTCCAACATCCAACCTAAAATCAACCAAATATCAACTTCTAATTATGTTACACCTCGACGTTGTGTGGACGTTACCACTATGACATCTATCAGACATTAGATTTTGGTGACTTTACAACACAACCTAAAATCAACCAAATATCAAAGTAATTTGACGTCGTTATTGGATGTCAAAATAACATTGTCCTAAGACGCTGACTAGACATTGAATTTTAGTCACCTGACGTCATGACCTAAATCTAACCTAATATTAATGTCTTATGATGTTGTGCCTGCTGGGATTGACCATGTTGTTCTGTTCATGTCAAAAACCGTGAATCATATCTCCATACAAGCAAAAGCTCACTTTAACAATTTACAAAGTGGCATCACTGAATTTGAATTAATTTATTTAAAAAACAGGGGAGAGAGAAAAAGCAACCTACTGTACATTACTCTATATTATGATAATGATGTGGCATTTCCATTCAGTAAAAGTCAACAGAAGCCAAAACAGTGGTTTGGCATCAACATGTCTTGGTTTGTGTCCTACCGATGAAAAATTCACATTGGTTTGGAAAGACATGAGTGTACAAATAACAATAAATGACTCAAATGTTCATCTTTGGGTGGACTAACTCTTTAACGATTACACTTTTGCCATTGTCAAGAGGTGATTCAGATGACTATCTCACAGTAGTGGCTGCGATAACAAAACAGTATGCTGGAGTCTCCACAATCCAGCACTCAGATTTGACCTACTATCAGAAAATTATGCTGTTACTTGATCTGAATAATTCTTTTAGTGAATCACACACCACACACAATACACATGCACAATTTCACCAACGTGGGTTTTCCCAAAGCTTTTACCTTGCTAATGCTAATGTAGCCTTTTCGATGTACCATAAGAGCACCCTTCAAGCCTGATCCATTCTGTCCTTCTTAATTCACCAACAACACAACCTCATCATGTGTGACAAGACTGTTTCTGCCTCAACCCAACACTGCTGCCCTTCATAAATAATTAAAGATCTAATCTGTGATATTTCCAAAGGTCAGCAGCACAACAAAGCCACAAAAAAATGCCAGCCTCCCATTTCTCTCAACGTTTTCACTTTCTTTACTACTTCCTCACTGAACCTTTTGAGAATTCCAGGAGTTCTTTCTCTCTCTTTTTTGTGAGCCAGCAATTATTGAACTCTCAGGATTGACCTACAGTCCATTTTGAAGCTCTGCAGATAATGATATAAAAAACACCCCGCAACCTCAGTTCAGCTAAATGCTAAGGAGCAAAGGTCACTAAAGCCTTCCTGCATACCCAAATACCTAAATGCATTATTTAAATACATCTGAATATAAATATGAGCTAGCGCTAACCATGATTGGTCTCCTTGATGCATTATCTATAAGGTTTCCCAAATCTCCAGACGCAGGAGAACTATGCTATCTTCCGCGCAGCTCAGGAAGTGCTCTCAGAATTAACGATGCCAGCAAAGACATTCCTAATCCATGAGGTATTAACTGTACATTACCATTATTCACATCACGAATGCAGAAGCACGAAACTTTCCCGGTTATTAAAAGTTAATCCTTGTGTATAATTGTAACGCATGCATTGTTTCAGCAGTGACGATCTCTGCTGTAATTAGCGCAGTTATCATGTCTGTGTCCGCACACTGGGTTATGTAAATGAAGCGCGCTGAATGAAATGTTTAGTGGGCTGAAGATTTATTCGAATATTTAAAGCTGACAGTGAGCTTAATCATTACAGCTTGCTCTAGTGGAAGGGATTTTTTTCTGCAAACAAGGTTTTATCTCGCTTCGGCTCTCGACGGCAACGTCAGAGAAAGACACAGAAGGGAAGTTTTCTTTAGCCTCAGAAACATCATTCCTGAGTTCCTTTGTTCCCTGTATCACGCTGGAACAGAAGAGGAATGCTGGCCAACCGGAGAACTGTTACATCGTCACATATGTCAGGGAAACAACTGAATATAGAGTGCCTGGCAAGTTTTTGCTAGAAAATTCATACAGTCTTCAATGTTCTTTGACATTTAACCCTCAGAGAACAAGTTTATATTCACGACCAAAGCCAACTCTCCCTGGGAATCTGTTTTGTTAAGTATGCACTATGCAACAACAAATGCTTTAACCTTCTTGAAATGTGGATACAGTATGCTGATTTCTGAGCAATCCCCTAAAATTGTTCTTGTTCCTCAAATATTGCTAATTCACACTGACCTTCAGTAAAGAAGCTGGAAATGCATAATATGAGGCCTACAGCATGGATGCGATGACCTCTATTAAAGCCTTTGCTAAAAGATCAAATCTGAAACATCAGCGCTGTTATAGCATCTCATTGCAGCCCTCCAGCACTCTATAAAGTTTCATTAAGGCCAAGCTAAATATCATTTGAAGAAGCTTATAACTTACTGAATAACCTATGTTTTATGAATAACATTAAAATCTGGTGTCCACATAGATTAGTTCCACTGATACATTGAAAGACATTCTCTCACACACTCAAGTACTTTACTGAAATACTGTAGATCCTGTTTACACCTGGTTTTAAGGTGCATCTTTGGTGATTGGATGACACACATTCCTGTTTAGACCTAGGGACGGTTGCACCAGCCGTGCGTAAGTTAAAACTTACATGTAGCATAGTTGTGACTGACTGTATGTTCACACCGAAAGTGATGCAAGCGTCAAAGAAGCAGGGAGTCATTCATTTTTAATGGAAGCCAGAGTTGAGTTGAAATCAAGTTAACTTTATGGTAATGTGCTATGACGTGGTTCGGCGGCAACCAATCAGAATGGAGGAGTCCAGAGAACACAGTCACTGTGAACTCTGGTTCCGACCCCAGTTGTTTCCAATGGTTTGATTATTGGGGTCGCCGGATTTCCAATTATTTGCAATGTTTTTTACAGATACATATATTCAAAAAGTTACTGGCGTACAGATGTGCATTAATGTTATATATATATATTTATATATATTTTTTTTTCCTTTCTTTAAAAAAGTAGGAATCTCATGCAACAATACAAAACAGTATTGCTGCTTTAGGATATTTCAGACATATAAACACACTGGATAATTAAGTGGAGCAAAACCACACCACATGCAATTCAATCTTCTATTGTTAAATGCATTTGATAAAAAGTGCGCAACATTTTCATGCTAGAAAGCATGTTTTATGCAGCAATGTAACTGATATGATATGCTGCAACGGCCCCTTTAAATACGAGATCAATGTAGCGAATTTTTACGCTCTCGCCACTGGAGCTGAAGGCAGACAGCGTTGTTGCCAGGGTAGTCAGAGCGACCTTTGACGCTCTCACCGCCTTCAGTGTGAACGCACAGTTAAAGGGACACTATGTTACAACTTACTCACTACTAAATATTTTTGTGTTGCACCACTGAACTTAGGTTAAACGTAACCCTATGTTCCAACTAAATATTTACGGCAGCCTGCCCCCATGTATAGCGCTAGAAAAGAGACGACAGCGAGATTAGTATACATTGAGGAGCTCACGATAATAATGAAGATCCCTCTACTCACAGCCTTATTTTGCTCCCAAATCTCGCATTTCTTTCGGATTGTGAAAGAGTTTCTTTCAATAAATGTTTTGTGTTAATTGTATCCATTAATTAAAACAAGAATTTCTTCATGACTGGGTTCTTTTTCCTGCTCTTTTTTCTTTTATGTGTAGGATATATATATATATATATATATATATATATATATATATATATATATATATATATATATATATATATATATATATATATATATATAAAGGTAACACTTTATTTTGATGATCCATTTGAGTATTAGTAGACAGTCTGCCTAATATCTGCTGATACTGCTCCTTCAACAGACATTTAGCTGACTATAAGAAACTTTGCACGTACATGTCAACTTACACCAACCCTAACCCTTACCTAACAGTTTACTTATAATCTAATGAGAATTGGTTGGCATGTAGATGCAATGTAACTTAAATTCAACAAACCGACCATCAAAATAAAGTGTGACCAAAAAAAAAAAAATAATAATAATAATGTTTTGATAACTTCATGTATATTTTGCGTCCATTCACGGCTCGCAATGCAGGTATGAGCATCTGTTTTATTGACTGGCTGTAATGTAATGTACTATAAAAATGTAATTTGTCATTTCATTTTCATAGAACAGTTATCTGTAGATGCATTAGCTGCATAAAACAGTTTAACAATTTAAATGCTTTTTATTGGATATTACGTCATTCAATGAGACTACACATGACTTTACTGAGAGCTTACGACCTACTAACTGCGGTGTGCCTTAAGAAAATATGGTACAATCGAAGTGAGAACAAATTTAGTTACAAACTAGTTAGTAGTTACTAAGCCCCTAGTGTGGACTTTACATTCCAGTTTAAGAAAGAACGTACAAATAGCTGGTGCAACCCCACCCTGATGTTTAATTCATAATTTTTGCCCACTTTCAACCACTTTTATGATTTATTTAAGGGGAGAGTTTGTGTATGATGTTCTTCTGGTCTTCATTTTATTTGTTTGTTTATTAAACAGGGACAATAAACTTGACATTGTTATACAAAGATAAGCGATGCTACGTACATTAGACATATAGCAGAAACCTAAATTGCAGTTCCTGTACCACCTAATATTTTGAAATATGCCTACATCTTCCATATGAAGATGAAAGGGGAGAATAGAAAGCAGTAGTTGCAGTGCACTGCAAAAAAAAAAATGCTTTTCTTAATTTTTTTGTCTTGTTTTTATCTCGTTTCTGGTCCAAATATCTATATTTTCTTAAATTAAGAAGCATTTTCTAGACAAGCAAAAAATATTGGCTTGTTCTGAGAAACGATACGTCAAAATTAAGTGAGTTTTTCCTTAAAACAAGCTAAATAATCTGCCAGTGGGGTGAGCAAAATAATCTTATATTAAAACGAATAGGATAATTTTGCTTATGTTTAAAAGTTTAAATTGACATGACCAGATTATCCACACAAAGTTAAAAAATTGAGCTGGTTCGAACTTTGACAGCAACGCACATGCAGGCTAGTCAATGATGCTCCACTGCTCTTGTGTTTTGGTCAGTGCAGAAACAAACTGACATTGAATGGCGCAAGCAATTGAAATGAATGGGTTTCTTATAGCAAAGATTTCTTCATCTGGTGTGAAAGCCATTGTGTTAAAGCCATGCAGTCACTATGGCTATAGAGAGAGTGAAACCAGCTTGCTAAACACTGCCTGTCATTGCAGCCCAGCATAACCTTTTTTAAATTCATAATTTTAAATGTCACTTTTGGCCAATAATTTTCTGCATCACTCGGTGCATCCCTGCTTTTTCTAAATTAAAATCAAACCTACCTTGTTAGATATTAAAGTTTAAATTCCATCTGCCCACAACATATCTCATAATATAATTAGTTCAGTATGGAGCAGGTGGTCTTTTGTTGTTTGAATGCATTCAGCCACTATAAAAGCAATCCAATAAAATGTGTTTTTAACAACCTCTGGAAGTGGACCTAAAGGGACAATGTCAAAGTGCTTCAGACCCCATTTACACCTGTTTTTAGCACTGTTCATCTGTGATGGGATTGCCAAAAATATCTTAAATCTCAGTGTAAACAGGCCCTACTGTATATTTAATGGTATGGTATCGGATACCAAATTTTTTTCTGTAATTCTTTACTTTTATGTTAATGAAAAAAATTATAGTTTTACAAACTGAGACAGTTTGTCAGCACTGGGTATCTAACTTACACACAGTTTCCGCCAGCTTATTCCTTTATTTTAATCAGGGATCACCACAGCAGAATGAACAGCTGTCTGAATTAAAATGAATTAAATATTTTATTTATATTATTATTCCTAAAATTACTATATGCACACACACACACACACACACACACACACACGCATATATACAGTTGAAGTCAGAATTATTGGCCCCCCTTTGAATTATTTTTTGGTTTTTTTTTATATTTCCCAAATGATGTTTAACAAAGCAAGCCAATTTTCTGAGTATATCTGGTAATATTTTTTCTGCTGGAGAAAGTCTTATTTGTTTTATTTCGGCTATAAGCAGTTTTTCATTTTTTAAACACCATTTTAAGGACAAAATTATTAGCACCTTTAAGCTATATTTTGATTCAATAGTCTACAGAACAAACCATTGTTATACAATAACTTGCCTAATTACCTTAACCTGCCTAGTTAACCTAATTAACCTAGTTAATCCTTTAAATGTCACTTTAAGCTGTATAGAAGTGTCTCGAAAAATATCTAGTAAAATATTATTTACTGTCATCGTGGCAAAGATAAAATAAATCAGTTATTAGAATTGAGTTATTAAAACTATTATGATTAGAAATGTGCTGAAAAAAAATCTTTTCTCTGTTAAACAGAAATTGGGAAAAAAAATAAACAGGGGGCTAATAATTCTGACTTCAACTGTATATATATATATATATATATATATATATATATATATATATATATATATATATATATATATATATATATATAGGTAGTGCAGAATTATTAGTTAGTGAGTATTTTGACCACATCATCCTCTTTATGCATGTTGTCTTACTCCAAGCTGTATAGGCTACCAATTAAGCATATTAGGTGATGTGCATCTCTGTAAGGAGAAGGGGTGTGGTCTAATGACATCAACACCCTATATCAGGTGTGCATAATTATTAGGCAACTTCCTTTCCTTTGGCAAAATGGGTCAAAAGAAGGACTTGACAGGCTCCGAAAAGTCAAAAATAGTGAGATATCTTGCAGAGGGATGCAGCACTTCTGAAGCTTCTGAAGCGTGATCATCGAACAATCAAGCGTTTCATTCAAAATAGTCAACAGGGTCGCAAGAAGCGTGTGGAAAAACCAAACCAAAAACTAAAGCGCAAAATAACTGCCCATGAACTGAGAAAAGTCAAGCGTGCAGCTGCCAAGATGCCACTTGCCACCAGTTTTGCCATATTTCAGAGCTGCAACATCACTGGAGTGCCCAAAAGCACAAGGTGTGCAATACTCAGAGACATGGCCAAGGTAAGAAAGGCTGAAAAACGACCACCACTGAACAAGACACACAAGCTGAAACGTCAAGACTGGGCCTAGACATATCTCAAGACTGATTTTTTTAAAGGTTTTATGGACTGATGAAATGAGAGTGAGTCTTGATGGGCCAGATGGATGGGCCCGTGGCTGGATCGGTAAAGGGCAGAGAGCTCCAGTCTGACTCAGACGCCAGCAAGGTGGAGGTGGAGTACTGGTTTGGCCTGGTATCATCAAAGATGAGCTTGTGGGGCCTTTTCGGGTTGAGGATGAACTTCCAGTCCTACTGCCAGTTTCTGGAAGACACTTTCTTCAAGCAGTGGTACAGGAAAAAGTCTGCATCCTTCAAGAAAAACATGATTTTCATGCAGGACAATGGTCCATCACACGCGTCCAAGTACTCCACAGCGTGGCTGGCAAGAAAGGGTCTAAAATAAGAAAAAAAAACTAATGACATGGCCTCCTTGTTCACCTGACTGAACCCCATTGAGAACCTGTGGTCCATCATCAAATGAGAAATTTACAAGGAGGGAAAACAGTACACCTCTCTGAACAGTGTCTGGGAGGCTGTGGTTGCTGCTGCAATGTTGATGGTGAACAGATCAAAACACTGACAGAATCCATGGATGGCAGGCTTTTGAGTGTCCTTGCAAAGAAAGGTGGCTATATTGGTCACTGATTTGTTTTTGTTTTGTTTTGGAATGTCAGAAATGTATATTTTAAGATGTTATATTGGTTTCACTGGTGAAAATAAATAATTGAAATGGGTTTATATTTATTTTTTGTTTGGCTGATAATTATGCACAGTAAAAGTCACCTGCACACACAGATATCCTCCTAAAATAGCTAAAACTAAAAACAAACTAAAAACTACTTCCAAAAATATTCAGCTTTGATATTGAGTTTTTTGGGTTCATTGAGAACATGGTTGTTGTTCAATAATAAAATTAATCCTCAAATTTACAACTTGCCTAATAATTCTGCACTCCCTGTATATCTATCTATCTATCTATCTATCTATCTATCTATCTATCTATCTATCTATATATATATATATATATATATATATATATATATATATATATATATATATATACACACACACACACAACACACACACACACACACACACACACACACACCACACACACACACACACACACACACACACACACACACACACACACACACACACACACAAACTTTGGGGCTTTTTAATCTGTCTTTGAAGCAAAACATACAGTTTAAACGCACCAAGTAAGAGATTTAAGGGTTGGAATACCTAAAAAAAATCAAGTACACAAGCAAGTAAATAATTAAACACAGTAACAAAATATAACACAGTACAACTGTTTTCAACATTATTAATAATAGTAAATGTTTTGTGAGCACCAAATCAACATAAAATGAATTTTGAAGGATCATGTCATCCTGAAGACCTTTTAAAAGTTTTAGACAATTCTGCTTTGATCAATTAGTCATGAACAACATATGTTTTTAGTTCATTGTAACCTATTAAACTAAGTTAATCATGGTCTAACTTTGAGCAGGTTAACATAATATAAGTTCAATGGACTCACAAGGTTAATTTGATTCAGCTTAAAAATGAAAGGCAAACTGGTGTAGGAATGAACTTAAAAATGTAATATCTCAAACTTAACTTTGTTCATCTAGTTGCTGCGATTACCAGCTTACTGAAACAAATTCAGTCTTTTAAACGTAAGCTTCTTTCTTACACAAAGCTATCAAATCAAGTCATAAAAAGCTACCCACAATCTTTGTTCTCCTCTGCAAAAAATAAAAAAATAAAAATAATGTTAAAATTCCTCAGCAGAATGGCTTACATACATATTATAGTGTATATACAGCTATTCAAAACTTTGGAATTTTGGGACTTTTTAAACGTTCTTTGAAACAAAAAATACAGTTTAAATGCACAACGTAACAGATTAATGGTTTGTAAAACTAAAAGAAATCATGTAAACAAACAAGCAAATAAAAATAATAAAATATAACGCAGTACAACTGTTTTCAACATTATTATTAATAGAAAATGTGCAGAAAATCAACGTAGAATGGATTCTGAATGATCATGTCAACCTGAAGACCTATTAAAAGTTTCAGACAATTCTGCTTTGATCAATTAGTCATGAACAACATATGTTTTTAGTTCATTGTGACCTATTAAACTAATTTCAACTGTTTTAAGTCAGGTTAACTTAATATAAGTTCAATGGACTCATAAGGTTAATTTGATTCAGCTTAAAAATGGAAGGCAAACTGTATTTTTATAGTGTAGGAATAAACTAAATGTACACATATCAAGTTCTAATCAAGACTAAAAAAAGGACTAATCAAGTTTTCACTAAGATCTCAAGCTTAACTTTGTTCATCTAGTTGCTACGATTACCAGCTTACTGAAACAAACTCAGCCTTTTAAATGTAAGCTTCTTTCTTATACAAAGCTATCATATCAAGTCATAAAAACTTGGAAAATAAAGTGCATTATATTTCTCAGCAGAATGGCTAAGTTTAAACTTAAATTTTGTTCATGACTAGGAGCTTCAAAGCCGAGAGGAATATTAAAACCTGAATGTTTACTATTTACTTCTCTCTCCAGGACGTTCCTTATCTCTGGCAACAGCAAAGCAGCGCGGGTGCAGGTAAACATCATGTGGTCTATGTATGTCTGTGTAAGCGTGTGAATATGCAAAAGCCTCAGTGTGTGCCACTAACGCGGCTGCTCATGTGTGACGTCCTCTCTCTGCCCTCTCCTTGTGTTCTGCTGGCAGGGTTGATTATGCCGCTTGTCCTTTTAACCCTGCGGCTTTGAGTTAGTGTCATCCCGGGTCTCTCATTAGTCTCTTTTCCCCATTAAACATTCATGATCTGCGTTTGCATGTCAACAATGCACAAAGGTCACTGAGGAATGATAACTCTGGATGGTTATGGTTTTTGCATCGCACATAAACTCTAACTTTATTTCTCAAATAAAATCTCTGGCTTCCACCAGCTGCGACTGCCTCTGTGAGTTTTCATAAACCAGGAAAAAAATTATAGGGCTGCCATGCTTTAACTGGGCTCAGACTGTCAGAGGTGAACGACTTTTAGATGTTTTATCAGTTATATTTATGACAATCAGCATTTTTATGATTCAGGGGCTGAATAAAGCATTAATAATAATGATGATGATGATGATAATAATAACCAACAGGTTCATTTTGAAAACTTAGCCTTATATATATTACTGAGATCGCGAATTATGTATCCAGACCTACGTATGGCTGCATTTCATCTTTAAAATTAATGTTACAAGGGCGGTAGGAAGCCGTTCCTTTCTTGCTTATCAGCTGACCACTTACCTCCATACGGACGGCTTTTCCAATATTACCAGTTTGTCCAGTACGTTGGCGGACTTGAGACGCAGAGTGGAGTTAACCGCGAAACAGGGTTCACGTCTGGTGAACAATGGTTCCAGAAAGCAGGTAAAGCAAAAACAAAAGCTACAAAATAAAATAAAATAAACAAGTAAATAACAGAGTGAGAATGTGGTAAGATTTGAAAACTTAGTAAAAATCAGGGGGCTTTTCTTTTTCTGGATTGCTTTTTTTGGGTCAGTTTGGTTTAGGGAAGGCGGTGGGCGGGTCAATTGGTGCTTTTGTAAACACTATTGGTTGGGTATAGGGAAAGGGGAGGGTGTGGAGATCGGTCGGTTGGTCAGTCAGTCAGTGGCCAGTCAGCCTCTGTTGGATTTACGTGAGAACAGCAGGTGCAAATGGCAAATTTGAGATTTGAAAAAGCGTACACAGCGGCCTCTGGTGGATTCGAGAAAAACAAAAACTGCAAAAACAAAAACTGCAAAACAAAACGTAGCGCCTAGGACGTATTTTGCTCTCTCCAGAAATGTATATATGGGTATATAATCAGAATGAGCCTAAGTTGATAATAACAAGAAATTTTTACACTTTTGGTGATCACATTTTTACTGTTGGTGATCTATAACTTTTCGAGGAAAACTTTATTTTAAAAATAGTTTATTAAATGATTGCTGTTATGTAAATTATGTATTAAGTAATGATCATCTAAAAAAGGTAAAAAAAAAAAAAAATTTAACTGACAGCATCATTTCCACTTGACCAAATCAGCATTCATTTTAATAAATAATTTGTAATTTGCTTTGGATAAAATTGTTTGCTATATGAATAAATGTCAATAGAAATGTTTTTTGAAATGAAATTATTTTATTTTATTTTATAGCACTAGCATCCTTTATTTCCCAAAGCTGCGACTGCCTCTGTGAGTTTTCATAAAAGATTATTGGGCTGCCATGCTTTAACAGGCTTTGACTGTCAGACAGTCTAAATGACTTTTAGATGTTGTATCAGCTATATTTATCGCTATCAAAAATGTTATGATTCAGGGGCTGATTAAAACAAATATTAATTAGTAATAATGATGATAAATTAATAATGATGATGATGATGATAACATTAATAATACAACAAATAACTCATTTTTACTGTTGGTGATCTATAGCAATGGAGTTTTTCAGATAAACTCTATTTTTTAAAATAGTTTAATAAAACTATTGCTGCTATCTAAATAAAATATGTATTAAATTAGGATCATTTAAAAAAAAGTAAAAAAATGTAACTGCCAGTATCATTTCAACTTGATCAATTTGGCATTAGTTTTAATGAATAATTTGCTTTGGATAACTCTGTTTGCTATAGGAATAAATGTAAACATAAATGTTTATAAATAAATTGTTGTTGTTTTAAAACCATGTAAAATTACTATTTCAGTTAGTTTCCAATATTTATTTTATTTTATTTTATTTTACACTCAAACATGTAGCACTGGCATTCTTTATTTCTCAAATAATCTCTGGCTTCCACCAGCTGTGACTGCTTCTGTGAGTTTTCATAAACCAGGAAAAATCATCAGGCTGCCATGCAGTAACTGGGCTCATACTGTCAGAGGTGAACGAAATGCAATTTCTATAGGTAAAATGAAAATTGGATGGTTCCTTCCATCTCCCATATGTGTCAAGGATCCAATTTTAATATATTTTCTGTCCCCTAGAATGATTGTTTGCTTCCTGCGAGTGCTCACGCTTCTCTCCCGCTGCACGGCTGCAATTATCAATTACTCATTGACACTGATGTCTCCTTTATCATCGTTACGTCTCTGCATGTTGTTCACACATTCTATTACATTCACTTGATACAAGTCAGCGCTACTGCAGGCATGGCGTCTGTGTGATATCAAACTTTTAATGTTTTAAACAGCTTGTTTTGCAGTTAACCCTCAATAAAGAGTTTGTTGCCTCCACAGAGAGTAAGAAGGATGCAAAAAAAAAAAAAAAAACCAGCTGTGGAAAGCACTTGGTGTGGCCTTAATGAACAGATACATTTAGTAAAATGAGAGTAGTGCGGTTGATGACTGTGCACATTTAGATATTTCATCAGCTATATAGCCTTTTTATGTCCCAGGGTGCAGAAAAACATAAAAAGTTACAAAATATTTACAAAATAAAATATTTATTCTTACCACCAATTTACTCTTAATACAAAATTGTATTCCAAATAAAATATATTATTGAAATTTACAGTTGAAGAAAAACTATGATCTCAATTTGTATATATTTATTTTCATAACTTGCTGTTGCCTTTTTTAACACCAAAAACAATCTGTAGTTAATTTTACCCATAATAAGACTTGATAATAAACCCAGAAGAAAAAAGTTTCAACATTTCCTAGAGGTGTTTTGAAGTTGTTGTGTTGATTGCATCATCAGGTTAAGCACTCCTATTGAATCTTGGTTTGAACCTAGTTGTAAGAGATTCACACTGCAGTAAAGTATCTGAAACCTTCTGACACTGCCAGATTATTTTCAAAGAGTTGCTTTCAAAGTTTGATCACAACTGACATTAATCAGCTGTCGGTGAACATGTCAAATCAACAATACATCATTAATTCAATTTTTTTATTTCTATAACAGTGCTTATTACAATGTAGGTTCTATCAAAGCAGCTTAACATAGACGAAGAAAAGAGAATAAAAAGCCATGACAATATTTCAGATAGATAATTTCATATTTAAGAGCAAAATAATAAAATGTAAGACTTTTTAAGGGGGGGGGGGGGGGGGTGCTTATTACACACACAAGGATGCACAGCAGAACAGATTCATTCATTCATTTTCCTTCAGCTTAGTCTCTATTTCAGAGGTATTTGGACTATGGGGGAAACATCCAGAGAAAACCCACACAAACAAAAACAAACTCCACACAGAAACGCCAACTGGCCCAGTCGGGACTCAGATCAGCGACCTTTATGCTGTGAGGCAACAGTGCTAACACTAAGCCACCGTGCCACCAAGCAGCACACAAATAAATTTAAATATGAAAATTAAAAGATTATTATCATCTACATAAATATAAAAATGCTACCTTTTTCTATGCGTTCTTCATTTCAGGGTGTTTTGGTGGAATTCAAATCGTTCCGATGGTGATTCGTGTCCTCGCTAGTTTTACCAAAACAGGCTCATTCTGAAAACATAGTCCCATATACATTTCTGGAGATCGCGAATTATGTAGCCAGAAGTATGGCTGCATTTCGTCTTTAAAATGAATGCTACGAAGCGGTATGATGACGTTCCTTTTCGCACTTACCAGCTGACTGCTTACCTGCATGTGGACGGCTTTTCTGCTGTTACCAGTATGGTAGCTTGGCAGACTTGATCACGGAGTTGATCACGACCACAGGGTTTGAGTCCGGTGAAGAATGGTTCCAGAAAACAGGTAAGACAAAAACAGAAGCCAAAAAATAAATAAATAAACAAGTAAATAACAGGGTGAGAATGTGGCGAGGGCTTTTCTTTTTCTGGACTGCTTTCAAAACACTGCGGTTGGGTTTAGGGAAGTGGGAGGGTGGGGGGAATCAGTCGTTTGGTCAGTCAGTCAGTTGACAGCGGCCTCTGGTGGATTTACGTGAGAACAGCAGGCACAAATGGCACTTGCGAGAGAAATTTGTGATCTAAAAAAGCGTACACAGCCTCTGGTGGATTCGTGAAAACAAAAACTGCAAAAAAAAAAAAAAACTCCTCAGACATATTTTGCTCTCTCCAGAAATGTATATAGGGGTACGTCAAGGTTTCCGCTACATTCATTCTTCTGTGGCGGGCCGACACACCGAAATTCATCCCGCCACGGCTACATTACAACGCATTTAAAACATTCAGTTGTGTTTTTTTATAGCGGGTTATAATCGCACCAAAACATATTGAAAGGTAAGTAAATTAAACAGCGCAAACTTTTCTGTAACCGTAGTGCTGTGCGCTATTTGTTCAACCCTTTAAGGTGACATGCTGACTGACTGACAGCTGTGTGATGCGTGAACACGGCGTAGCTTTCAGTTAAGATGAACACAGTTTCCATATAAGTATACTTTATTGATAAAGGTCATTGGCTCTGCATACAATGACTTTATCTTGCTGGAGTTTATAGCCGTTTCACTTTACTTCAGGACGCATTAATGTCGCAAAACACACAAAAACACACTAAATCGCACTTCAGCAGTGTCTATTAGTCAGCGCACATAAAGATCTGCACTTGAGCAGAGTATATTTGAGGGCGTGCAAGACGTTTTGTGCACGAACAGAGGAAATCGGCGCGCAAGCAAAGAGATTTGCATGCTCGAATTACATGTGTGCGATCTCGACTTGATACTGCGTGTAATATTTGTCTTTAAAATAAATGGCAGATCTGTGTAAAAAAAAAAAGCCTGCCGCCACAGCTGGAAAAAATCCTAGAGGAAACACTGGGTACATAATCAGAATGAGCCTGGCTTGAGTTTTACACTTTTTTACATGTAAATAGTGTCATGGCTTGACAGTATCTCACTCTTAAAGGGAATGGAATTCTGAAGTCTGAGAGTCTGATTGGTTTAATGCATGCTTTGGCTAAAACACAACCATTACTCATTAGGAGAATAAGGACAACCCTTTTAGACTGAGCAGCAGGTGTGCAGACCATTTTTTCCATCCAGCAAAAGTAAATTTAGAAATGGTCTAAGTGCATCTGTGGTATGCGATTTAGAATATGCGCTTAGCAGGGACATGTGGTCAGGGGAGGCAGGGCCTGTCATTGTCATCACCTGCCATCAAAAGATGTATACTAATGATAAAATAAATAATTGTCTGCTGATCTGTGCTATATATGCAATTTCTGTATGATTCAAACAATTTCAATTATTTTTATGATCAAAATCGCTGTATTTTGTGTATCTCCTGTTTAATTACAGTGCAGGAAGTGAGGTGAGGCAGCACAAAGCTGTGCCTCACATCAGATTGTGCAATCCTTTGCAAACTAGGTTGAGCGCGTGCCTTTTGCTCACTCAGTGTATGCTACCGATGTAATGCTTTAATATAATGTTTTTATACATTGTAGAGATTTTTATTATATGTCCTCACTTTCCATATATATTTCACAAATATCAATCACTTATTTAATGGATCTGGCATAAAGCTGCACTGAAAAGACATGAGGTGAGGCAGGCAGTAGCTCTGCCGCAATAAAGGGGGCGCACATGAGCTCATCTTTATTACTGCTCAGTGGTTTCTCTTCTTGAGTAGTCAAGTAAAGTTCAATGAGTCTGTTATTTTATGGTTTGCTCTGACTGACTGCAAAAATGGCGGATGTAACGGTAAAATTTCCCCGGTTATTACAGTTAAGTAATAAATAATTGAAGACCAATGCCGGAGCTAAAGTTCTTGCTTCAAATGACAGGACAGAACATAATTCGACCATTTTAAAGTAATTCAAGTCATTTCAAGACTTCATTGACAAGTAAAGGTAAGACCAGTGTGCAAATCCTGTGTGTGCGTGTGTGTGTGTGTGTGAGAGAGAGAGAGAGAGAGAGAGAGAGACAGAGAGAGAGTGAGTGAGCAATCGAGCATGGTGCTGTGTCCCTTGTTATGTTTGTCTGTAGCATCCGCCTTGTTGTTTTTTGGGAGGTATACTGAACCGCTACACATTTTACATTCTTCCTTGGCCCAATAGGCCTACAGTGCATCCGTAAAGTATTCATAGCGCTTCACTTTTTCCACATTTTTTGTTACAGCCTTATTCCAAAATGGATAAAATGAATTTATTTCCTCAAAATGCTTCGCAAAAGACCCCATAATGACAATGTGAAAATTTTTTTTTGGAAACTGTTGCAAATTTATTAAAATCACATGTACATAAGTATTGCTAAATCCTTTGTTGATGCACCTTTGCCAGCAATTACAGCCTCAAGTCTTTTTGAATATGATGCCACAAGCTTTGCACACCTGCCTTTGGGAATTTTTGCCTATTCCTCTTTGCAGTACTTCTCAAGCTCAATCAGGTTGGATAGGAAGCGACGGTCTACAGCCGTTTCAGATCTCTCTAGAGATGTTCAATAGGATTTAGGTCTGGGCTTTTCACTCCAAAGAATTAAATTTTAGCCTCATCAGACCAGAGAATTTTGTTTCTTATGTTCTGAGAGTCCTTCAGATGCCTTTTGGCAAATTCCAGGCGGGACGTGGCTTCCATCTGACCACTCTATCATACAGGCCTGATTGGTGGATTGCTGCACAGATGGTTGTTCTTCTGAAAGGTTTTCCTCTCTCCACAGAAGAACGCTGGAGCTCAGACAGAGTGACCATCGGGTTATTGATCACCTGCCTGACTAAGGACCTTCTCCACCGATCACTCAGCTTAGATGACTGGCCAGCTCTAGAAAGAGTCCTGGTGGTTCCAAACATCTTCCAATTACAAATGATGGAGGCCACTGTGCTCATTGGAACTTTCAGAACAGCAGAAATATTTCTGTAACCTTTCTCAGCCTTGTGCCTCGAGACAATCCTGTCTCTGAGGTCTACAGACAATTCCTTTGTCTTCATGCTTGGTTTGTGCTTTGCCATGCACTAGCATGTCCTTATATAGACAGGTGTATGCCTTTTCAAATCATGTCCAATCAACTGAATTTATCACAGGTGAACTCCATATAAGCTGCTGAAACATCTCAAGAATGATCAGTGGAAACAGAATGTACCTGAGCTCAATTCAGAGCTTCACGCCAAAGGCTGTGAATACTTACGTACATTTGATTTTTCAGGTTTTTTATTTTTTAATAAATTTGCAATAATTTCAAAAAATCTTTTTCACATTGTCATTACGGGGTATTGTGTATAGAATTATGAGGAAATAAATGAATTTAATTCATTTTGGAAAAAGGCTGTAACATAAAAAAAATGTATGTCCCTGCTATGTCTATAGAAAGAATGCTGATTTGCGATATGAAACACAATCAGTAGTTAGCAAATATATTGGCCGCATATATTTGTAAGTCAGTGCCTCACTAGCCACAAACCTCACCGCAAGTCACTGGCGCTTAGGGCGCACTCACACTATGCTATCCGAACCGTGCCCAGGCCCGTTTTCCGGATCGTTTGAAAAGTGTGAGTGCTCTGAATCGGGCTCAGGCACGGTTCACTTGGCCGGACCTGGCCCGGTTGGAAGAGGTGTGCCAGAGCGCGGTTCACTTGGGCTTTGGCACGGTACGCTTGTGTGTAAGTGCAAATTGCGCCTGAGCCCGAAACTGAAAGCGAGACGTGACTTTTAAGGGACTGTTTGATATGGCGTAATTAATCATTCGTACTGTTCAATGAACGCAAACTGGCGTAGTTTATTAAAGACGCAAACCCCTCACTGCACGACAGCTGCACCTTCAGCAAACCTCCTAATTCCTGCAGCATGAGGACTTTATGATTGTTTATGAGCGTCAAAAGTGGCTGATCTGTTCGGCGAAATATTTGACTGCGTGTCACTGCATAATAAACGACTTAAACGATATAACTAAAGAAATCTCCACTGTGCTGAGCGAAACGCTTACTGAACAGCGCATCATTGATGACATAAGCGTGCCCAGGCCCGAATGTAATGTGAGTGCGGGCCATCGGTGGAGACGGGAGGGGGGACAAGCGTGCTTTGGCCCGGTTCAAGGCAACTGTACATAGTGTGAGTACGCCCTTAGTTAAAATCGAGCACATAGTGTGAGCAGAGCTTAATACATAGGGCATTTCCACAAAAAACGATAGTACAAAAAATGCACGACAACAATGCCAAATCAATCTCTATTTACAAAGCAATTATAAAATTGATGTATATTATTCATGCCAGGTCAGTAACTGATGTCATGAAAAAAAAAGTAAGCACATTAATAAACCATATTAGCATATGCAATCTTAAAGATGTAGAGGTTGGAGAAAAAACTCTAGTTTTCAAAAGGAATCTTATTAAAAACAGGGTTGACACAATAACCTACATCCTCTAAGAAGGCTCAAAATAATAACCTTTACAGGGGATCAACACAACTGCCTTTCTCCATTTCTCATCACTGGCCATAAAAGATTGCAACAGGATTTTTTTTTCTTCTACAACCCCAGTGCCCTCATCTTACTTGGCTAGTCATCAAGATTCCTGAAGGCTAAAGATCCAATTAGCCTGAGCAGCGCTGCAGACACTGTTCCTATACCAACAACCCAGAGCCACTGCATAACATACAGCCAATTACACACCTGCCAGAGAGACCAGCAATCATGCTGAAGTAGCTACTATCCACTGTTTTCTGACTTTAGGTGTTATGGAAATGAGGATCTCTCAAAGACACTTGGACTCTACTGGATTCAACCGCCACTGTTTCAAGGGCATCAATGACCCCGGGAGACATTCAACTGGGAATTTGAATAATCCCGACCGTTGAGTGCTGAATCTGGCCATTATAAAGCCATTAAAATGATAAAGGAAAGAAAAGTGGCTTTTTTTGCTCAGTGCCACATAGACTTTCAAATGCTATTGCTAGGTGAAACCAACCAACAAACAGTGCAAAATAAAAAATAAAAAAAAATCTCAGCTTTCTCACAACATCTATCATGACCAATGACCTTAAAATGAGAGCTGTTATTTGCTGCATCGAGTACTTCCTGTGCAGCTTATATCCACAGCGGCGGTGAAGAGCAGTTAAGGCTAATAAACCTATAGCGCAGCAATAAAATGCTTTTAAATCGCATTCATTTGTCCTGTCTGTTATGCAACCACTCACAAATGACTGTTTTCCTGAGGCAGCGAGCGGGTCTTTTAAATCACATCGCGTATTCAATGCGGCGCTCTGCTCGGTTCATTTTCACCGGGTTATTTCCCATAGGAGGCCAGCGAGGGGTTTCAGGGGACTGCAGCAAACAAATAGAGGTCAAAGACGACCCCACAGTAACTGTATAGTAAAAACTCATCTGTTATGACTCGTGTCAAGCCTCATGATATCAGTGATCTTTGTAGTCCCTGAGTGGAATTACAGTTAGTACTAAAAGGCACGCATAACAATGAGACAAAAGGCTCATGAATATATTGAATGAATTTATTTCCATGACTTTCACATTTCACCATTAAAGCAATGACACTGATAACTATATTTCACTAGTGTGACTTTTTCATTTCAGTACAGCTTTTCTAGTTGCAAGTTACAGCCAACTGAGCTAAGTAAAAGTCAATTATGTTAAATATCTATGTTGAAACTCTAATTTGTTTTAGTTTGTATGAATGAACAGGCTGTTTAAGTAAAAAGGACCTTTTCCAACTAATAATTGAAAACATTTGTGTGTTTTTAAGCATTTATTTTCATGACGACAGCTTTTCAAGGGCCTAAAAAATTAAAAATGGGATTTTCAAACAGCGAAGCCATGTTTTGTGTGTCCAGTCTGTAGGGGTGCACAAGTACTTGACAAGCAAAACAACAACAGTGGACTAAAGAACTGTACAGACCATAATGTTTCATCATTATCAGCTACTGGCCTGGCATATATAAAGTCAAGACCAAAACGGGGTATGAAAAATTATATATTTACTCACTCACTATCCTTCGGCTTATTCCCTGATTTATCAGGGGTCATCACAGCAGAATGAATCACCAATTACTTGGATGCCCAATTAGGATGCCCTTCCAGCCGAAATATATAATTATACAAAAAATAAAAAACATAATATACAAATTTTTATAGAAATTTAAGAGTATATGGTGCGGCACGGTGGCTCAGTGTAGCCTTACAGTAAGAAGGTTGCTTGTTTGAGTCCTGGCTGAGCCAGTTGGCATTTCTGTGTGGAGTTTGCATGTTTTCCCCGTGTTGGCTTGGGATTCCTCCGGGTGCTACAGTTTCCCCCACAGTCCAAAGACATGCGATATACACTCACCGGCCACGGTATTAGGTACACCTTACTAGTACCGGGTTGGACCCACTTTTGCCTTCAGAACTGCCTTAATCCTTTGTGGCATAGATTCAACAAGGTACTGGAAATATTCCTGAGATTTTAGTCCATATTGACATGATAGCCTCACGCAGTTGCTGCAGATTTGTTGGCTGCACATCCATGATGCGAATCTCCCATTCCACCACATCCTAAAGGTGTTCTATTGGATTGAGTTCTGATGACTGTGGAGGCCATGTGAGTACAGTGAACTCATTGTCATGTTCAGAAAACCAGTCTGAAATGATTCACGCTTTATGAAATGGGATAACATGAGAAGATGGGTACACTGTGGTCATTACAAAGTTTTTCCAATCTTCTATTGTCCAATTATGGTGAGCCTGTGTGAATTGTAGCCTCAGTTTCCTGTTCTTAGCTGACAGGAGTGGCCCCCAGTGTGGTCTTCTGCTGCTGTAGCCCATCCACCTCAATGCTTGATGTGTTGTGCGTTCAGAGATGCTCTTCTACATACCTTAGTTGTAACAAGTGGTTATTTGAGTTACTGTTGCCTTTCTATCAGCTAGAACCTGTCTGGCCATTCTCCTCTGACATCAACAATAATTTGCGCCCACAGAACTGTCACTCACTGGACATTTTCTTATTTTCGGACCATTCTCCGTAAACCCTAGAGATGGTTGTGAGTGAAAATTTCATTAGATTAGCAGTTTCTGAAATACTCAGATCAGCCAGTCTGACACCAACAACCATGCCACGTTCAAAATCACTTAAAACACCCCTGAAATAGAGACTAAGCCGAAGGAAAATGAATGAATGACTGAATGACTGAATGAATGAATGAATGAATGAATGAATGAATGAATGAATGAATGAAGAGTATATGGAGGGTGCACTTCTAATATTATGTTGGAAAAGGTTGAGAGCCACTGCTTTATGTAAATGCCACAAGTGAATTTAGGCATCACAATATTATTAATGCACAATATGAAAAATGGCTGTTCATTTCCAGATTTGCAAACGATTGCATTAAACGGCCTTACTACATTATTGATGCTATTAAAAATTTAACTCCGAGTCAGCTTTAGATGACAGCAAAAGGTAATTTAAATGCAAAATAGGGGAAATGAAAGTGCACAATTAAAAATCCAATATGGCCCACCCCAATGGTACCATAAATGGTGCCCTTTGGCTACCAGCCCTGAGCCTTTACAAAACCACCCCGGTCATGGTAAGAGAGAAGGTGGCAATGCATTAGCCGTATGTGCACTGAAGGTCACCAAAGGCTCTTCTATCCTTGTCAAGTCGAGTGCTAACCTTCTCTCCTCTCAAACAACGGCGGGGTGTTGATGGAGCATCTGATTCCAAATAAAAATGATAACGGTGACGGTCAACATCTCTGACACCTCCTGCCAATTAGAAGGCATGAGTTGGTTATGCGCTGGGGGGAGGTGACACAATCCTGTCGCTCAATCCAGTAACCCTAGGCTTTGAGAGCGTCACCCGTCTCCCCACACATCTCACCTCTGATGATCTGTCCAAACTGATCCCAGTTCATTCCCCTGCGTCTTAGCTGTCTTGTTATCCGTCACAAGCTGCCTTTCCATCTGTGAACTCACGAACAGGCTTTTGCACTCGGGCTTTTAGCACTTTGTTTGCTGTTTGAAAAAGGTTGGTCTTGCTGAAACTTTTATTCTAACTTCTTAACAAAACTATAACTCTGTAGTTTCAGATGTTGGAGTATTAGTTTAGTGACTAGCGATTTGCTTTGAAAGTCTACTCTCATGACACTGTTTGTCCAGAAGTGCCTTAAGTTAATACTTGAATTAATACAGTTAATACTTTTAGCATTCACACTCATATTTAACAAGGCTGCATTAAACTGATTAAACAGTAACATATACTTTCAAAACTATAGAGCAGGGGTGCCCAAACTAGCTCCTGGAGGGCCTGTGTCCTGCAGAGTTTAGTTCCAACCCCAATTAGAGACACCTAAACCCGCCAATCAAGCTCCTTCTAGGTATATTAAAAACTTCCAAGCAACTGTGTTGAAGGAGGTTTGAGCTAAACTATACAGGACATCGGCACTCCAAGACCAAGTTTGGCCACCCCTGCTATAGAGGAACGATGTTTAATGAAAAGTTAGGCTAAATCTGATGCAAAGCTAACATCTTTATTAGGGCTGCACAATATATCTTTTCAGCATCGATATTGTAATGTGATCATTCGCAATAATCACATAGTGAGTATACACAATGTTGAGTCTGGATTTTAATTTATCATTTTGCAAGTGTTTTTTAAAGGGCCTGTGGCTGTGTGAGGATTTTAGGGCGTACTCACACTATGCTATCCGAACCGTGCCCAGGCCCGTTTCCCGGATCGTTTAAGAAGTGTGAGTGCTCTGAATCGGGCTCAGGCACGGTACACTTGGCCGGCCCTGGCCCAGTTGGAAGAGGTGTGCCAGAGCGCGGTTCACTTGGGCTCAGGCGCAGTACGCTTACAGTGTGAGTGCAAGCGTGCCTAAGCCGGAAACTGAAAGCAAGAAATGAGGCTGTGATATGCCCTAAATGACCCATCTGCGCTTAAATTACCCATCTAAAGTCCTCGTAAATAAAAAAAGTCCTCGCCTACACAAATCTGTTTGATATGGATTAATTAATCATTCGTACTGTTCAATGAACGCAAACTGTCGTAGATTATTAAAGAGACAAACCCCTCACTGCACTACAGCTACGCCTTCAGCAAACCTCCTAATTCCTGCAGCACGAGGACTTTATGATTGTTTATGAGCGTCAAAAGTGGCTGATTTGTTCAGCGAAATATTTGACTGCGTGTCACCGCATATGAAACTACTTAAACGATATAACTATAACTTACTAAAGAAATCTCCACTGTGCTGAGCGAAAGCGCTAACTGAACTGCGCGTCATCAATGACGTAACCGTGCCCAGGCCCGAATGTAATGTGAGTGCGGGCCGTCGGGGGAGAGGGGAGGGGGCTCAATCGTGCTTCAGCCCGGTTCAAGGCAACTGTACATAGCGTGAGTACGGCCTTAAAAGCATTCAGGCATAAGAAATTGTACCGTTTATAACCTTGACAAATTAATAACGATTAATTTTACTGAATTGTTTATAAAACAAAAACTATGTAGTATTATTTTACATTTGATTATTCAATTACTGTATACCTGAATACAGTTCGACTCCTCGGAAAACAATAAAATGCTGTTTATTTCATTTGTATATTGTTCTTTATTGAATTGATCTATTCTTGTATATCGTTTATTGTATTTCACGCACTCCTCTACAGAATCCTCCCAATCAATCTAATTTTATAAATTCTTTCCAAAAAGTTATTCAATTCATCTAGTAAAATTATATTCGCAATATATAATCGCAGAATAAAAAAATATCGCAATGTTAGATTTTCCCGATATCGTGCAGCCCTAATCTTTAATGCAAATTAACAACAATTTAAAACACCGTTTACATGCATCTAGCATGTTTCTAGCATGTTTTAAATATTTTATTATTATCATTATTATTTTTATCAACCATAAATTTGCTACATAGTCCATAATTATTTTTACTTGCATGGTATTTATATAAATGGCAAATAATGTGACAAAATAAACACATAAATAAATAAACACATTTACTACAATGAAACCAAAGTACATTTCTGTTAGAAAAAACACTATTAACGTTGGAATTCAGCATCAGTAATGTCAACTTTGGCAAATCAAGCAGTAAATCTGAAGGAAATTTGAGAAATGTGATGGAAGAAGATTACTTTGGGCCCAATTCCAGTTCTACCCCTTAGCCCTCTCCTCTTAACCCTACCCCTCGTTTTGCATGTGCACATGAAGAGGTAGGGGTGTCCCAGTTCTCTTTAGCTTAAAGGTATAGGGCTAAGGGAAAGGGCTAGATAGCCCTTGAAACAGATTTTGCAGGACCACACTTAAAATCAAGGCATACTAAAATTTCCCAGAATACACCATCTGCAATGGCGACACGGCCGCATACGTAAGTCAGGAGATCTACAAATTGAATTTGTAGTCATTATTACGAATTTTAAAAACAAAAAAAAGCACACGTTTTTATACATTCATTACAGCGTTCATGTTTTAGTGTGCTTTAAAAAAAAAAGGATAAAAAAACGCTAAATTTTGCGATCTATAAATCATAATAATAACTCTTGTATAGTAGTCCCACAACATACTTTCACATCTGACACTCGATGACACTCGAATCCTCTGTCAGAAAAGTCTAGTGGCTGGGAATGAGCTTTATACGGTGTCTGTTATAATGTTAATGTTGTTTTCGTGTGTTTACATAGACGAATATGGCCATGGTGTAAATGCACAGTACAGTTACATGCTTATTGTCACATTATATCGTTATGATAACATAATATTGTTGCCTTTAGTGATTTCCTGAAGATAAATACCAAAAAATAACTCAACTGGAATAACTACAGCAGTCGCTATTGTCAATCTTATATGAAGTAAGAGATAGCGAGGACATGTGATGATGTGTGCAGGTGTTGTAGTGCTGTCCCATTTCTTGGGGTTAAATTTTGAAGCCCTTGCCCTTCACACGCTGTTTCAAGGGCCAAGGAGAAGGGGTAAAAAATAGAATTGGGATTGGGCCTTGTTCCTTAAACATGGTCTCAAATGAAAATGCAATTGTTTGGAGCTGTAAATCACTTATTCCCATTCTTGTTCACTGTATGAAATGCAGCACATCTGGGATCATCATCTGCAGAAGAAAGTCAATACAGGTAAGTCAAGAGTAAGTAATTGACAGATTTGTCAATTTTGACGTGAACGGTCCTTTTAACACTGAAATTTCTGACAACCCCTTTATAAAACTAAATGCATCGCTGTTTAAACAGCTTAAACAAAGTGCTTATTTTTATGAGCATCTGATATGGTGAAAAGTCCTAACTGTACTCATTTGTTATATTGATCATATCTGATGCAGAACAAGGCAGGGCCATTAACTTCCCTCAGTTCTGAGAGCTTTTCCAGCATTGATTGTTCTGTGCGAGTCTCTGTGGGACTGACGCAACATGAAACACTGTTCTGAAGGAGAGCTTGCTTGTCCAGATGCACATCAGGACAAAGATTAAATGAGAACAGGCTCCTCAGGGTCACCTACTGCCACTTCCTTTGGACCAGCAGCACTGTTCCGCATGGATAAAGCTTGAATAAATATGAACCACTTCCATTGATCAGACCTGAGTGATGAAATACATTTTTTTTCCTTTGTCAAAAAAACTCTCAAACAAAACCACAAAAAGACTTATGGACTATCTTAGATATGGATTTCCAAGTCAAACATGCCTTTAATGTTGAAAAGGTTATGTGCATTTCTGCAAGGGCCCCAGACCTGACTGCTCCAAATCAATGCAAATGACTCATTTCTGCCACAACCTCCAGAAAATCTCAAGGTATCACCTGCTCCCACTCACACAGTTATGTTTATGTGAGTATTCTTGTAGTTATCAAATGCATGGGTTTTAAAAGGAAAGTTTACTCAATGTAAAAATGAAGGAATAGATCACTTTATATACATAACTAAGGATTCTCTGGCATTATTTCCTTGAGCGTGTTGTATATACCAACGACACATTAGAGACTAAAAAGTAAGAGACTACTGAAATCTGTTGCTAATGACATTTGGGAATTTGCAATAAAATCACTAACTATGTTAACATGGACATCAGTAATCAAATTATTTGACTTAATCTGAATAAGACAATAATATGATTAATGTTCCTTTCATGATCCCGTTTTACATATTATAGCACATAGATCAATTAATGTCATTGCGTCGCGCTGTCCACATTTCCTCCGGAGTTTCATGTAAATTCGGGTGTTTCATTTTTAGTTTGTCGACTTTAACTGCAGTTTGGCACTTTCACTTTCATTCAGGAACATGTCATTCATGCCCCGCTTGACAAAACAAGATATTGGATGCGAGTATGAACTGCTGGAAAAGTGTAGTTTCAATGGAATTTGATACCACACACTGTATGGGAAAAAAACCCTCCACGTTTTGCGATGCTGGTGTCTGTGGTCCTTTACTGACTAGGTAGATGCAGAGAATAGTGTCAAACAGCTAGTGTAGACTATCTTGTCACAAAATGCAGCGAAAATCCTACATGATGGTAATAGTTTGATTGAGGTGTTTAAATGTCTGTACTGCACTTCAATAATGTGACTAAAATTGTTATACTCCACATGTCTTAATTGGATTTCTGTTTAGTTTAATTATGACTTCAGTCGGATTAAGGTAATCAAAATCTGTTTACATGGTAGAATCTTAATCAGATTATTGTCTTAATCATATTAAAATCGAATTATTGGTGTCCATGTAAACGTACGCATTGGATTTTGGTTTTCTGACCAAAGACTTTCTACCAAATATTTCAGATAAGCTCACACTTAAAGAGTGTTTCCCCACAAAATGAACATTCTGTTATTAATTACTTACCCTCAGGTTGGCCCAAACCCCTGAGACCTTTGTTCATCTTCAGAACACAAATTTAGATAATTTAGGTGAAATTTGAGAGCTTCTTAACTTCCATAGAGAGCAAAGTTTCTAACTCCTTCAAAGTTCAGTGGTTCAATCAGAATATTATCAAGCTAAGAGAATCCTTTTGTGCACAGACAAAACAAAACAACTTAGGCCCAATCCCAATTCTACCCCTTAGCCCTTCCCCTTCCCCTCATTTTGCGCGTTCATGTGAAGGGGTAGTGGTGTCCTAATTCTCTTTAGCTTGAGGGCGTAGGGCTAAGGGGAAGGGGTATACACCCCTTCGAACGAAGATTTTTCAGGACCACACTCAAAACCAAGGAGTAAGAAAATTTCCCAGAATACAACACCTACAGCAGTGAAATACACAGTATAGTTGAGATCTTATTGCCACATTAGATCGTTATGATAACATAATATTGTTGCCTTCAGTGATTTCCTGAAGATAAATACCAATAAATAACACAACTGGAATAACTACAGCAGTCGCGATCGTCTGATCTCATATGAAGCAAGAGATCGTGATGACATATGATGACGTGTGCAGGTGCTGTAGTGCTGTCCCAATTCTTAGGGGTAAATTTTGAAGCCCTTCCCCTTCACACTCGTTTTTAAGGGCCAAGGGGAAAGGAAAGGGGTAGGGGTACAAAAATAGAATTGGGATTGGGCCTTAAGTTTCTCCTCCTCAGTGTCAGTATATTGCGCATGTTCATGAGAGCACTGTGCATATAGCACTCGGTTGCCTACTGACATATTACCTTGCAGGTTTCACCTAAAATATATTCATTTGTATTCCAAAGATGAACAAATGTCCCAGGGGTTTGGAATGACATGAGGAAACAAAGTTTTATTTTTTGGGTAACTAACCCAAAACTAACTACAATAATGCTTTAAGAATATTTTGTATTAATATCTATTTGTATTGCCAATGTGTTAACAATTTGTAATAATGCTTAAAATAAACAAACCCTTGGGTTGTCTATGAATGCCTGTACGGTCAAGACATTCTGTAGTTCACTTAATGGCCACGGGGGGTTTTGAATTCTACATTCGTTCATTTCATTCATTTTCCTTCGGCTTAGTCTCTATTTCAGACATCGCCACAGCGGAATGAACCACCAACTATTCCAGCATATGTTTAACATAGTGGATGCCCTTTCAGCCACAATCGAGAACTGGGAAACATCCATACACACTCATTCACACATGTTTAGGCTAATTAAGTTTATTCAATTCACCTATAGCACATGTCTTTGGACTGTGGGGGAAACTCACTTAAACACAGGGAGAACATGCAAACTCCACACAGAAATGCCTCCTGGTCCAACCGGGACTCGAACCAGCGACCATCTTGCTGCGAGGCAACAGTGCTAACCACTGAGCCACCGTGCCACTCTGAATTCTACATGTAGCCCCTTCAAACAACTGGAAAGCAAAACAAATTTTGACTGGTCAGTTTATGTCAAGACCTTTTCTCTCTAAATTGGCAGCTCTTGGCAAGAATAAGCTACAGACCACAATTTGATGTCAAAAAAAGTCATAAGGAAATTTCCTAGCCTGCTGACATGTTCAATGAAATCAGCTTTCTCCGTCAATCTATTTGACATTTGTGAAATTTCCTGTCTTCTCTTCATTGTTTTCCATTTCTAGCTTGATGACTCCTGTGATGGCTTCAAAGAAACATAATGGGTTTTTACATTTTCAAACGGGTGCTCGGAAATTTGACAACAGTAATCTAACCTTGGTCAGAAATAGTGGTTCTGCCTGCCCCTTGCTGTATGCGTTTTTAAAAGGATTTCCATTAGCTTCAGGTTAAACACACTCAAAATATTTATGACAGAAACCACACTTTTTTTCTGAGAAAACAGAAACTGGAGCTTGGATGCAAATGTTCAGTTGAAAGCAAGGGGAAATGTAGCTGGATTGGAGACAGATATGCTTCTACATCAAGGACAGGTCTCACAGGCAAAAGCTAATCCATGGTTTTTTTTATCTATATTTTGAAACTAGTGCAAAAACACAGTTGTTGGAGTAATGTGATGGTGAGAAACAGCCGCTAAGACTGCGATGCCTTACATTCGGATTCAGTATTACATAGCAGATTTACACCAGGGTAAAGAGAGACGCTTCTGAAGGCTATTTTCACTGATGAAATTGTTAGAAAGGGTTGATGTGATGTTCTTTGACATCTCTTTGTTAAGATGATAAATGACAAGATATGCAAATCAGGACTGGCTTTTGGTAAACATCCTTGCTTCCAAAGGAATTTGTAAAAAAAATGAGGTGTGGGATGACATTATCTGATTTTTCCAGATGATTCGCAATCAAAAGTCCTTTTCAAGTGTTTGCTTGTCATTGATGCACATTTTTTCAAAGCCAAAAGATTCCCCATGAAGACATTCACATTTAACACTCATTAATAATCATATTTTTCATTATAATGTATGCAAGAGATGCTAACCTTGCCCTTTTTCACAAACACCACTGTCAAAATCTTAGAAATTTAGTTTTGTGGGTTCAGTTTTGTAGTGATTAGTTTCCTTAAACTTTAAAAGAGACAAAGAACAAACAAATGCGCTATAATTTATAATCCACAATGTTTTTTCTGTCTGTTCTTATTCGTTTTGAGCTAAATTCCTCATAATGAGATTTTACAAAGACATCACTGAATCAAAAATAACTTCAAAAAAGTGATTATATTAAAAGTATTACTTATTATCTGAAATAATTACATTGTGTACAAGATGGTATTGGGTTTTTTATTCAGTCTGACTGGAACACGCCATCATTTTGTGTTAATATATATAGTTGAAGTCAGAATTATTAGCCCCCCTGAAATATTAGCCCCCATATATTTTTTTCACAATTTCTGTTTAACGGAAAGATTTTTTTCAATACATTTCTGAACATAATAGTTTTAATAACTCATTTCTATTAACTGCTATCTTTTATTTTTGCCATGACGATATTTTTGCCATATTTTGTACATAATATTTTAATAGATATTTTTTAATATACTAGTATTCAACTTAAAGTGCCATTTAACAGCTTTATAGGTTAATTAGGCAAGGTTAGTAAGGTAAATCATTTTCTAACAGTGTTTTTTTCTGAAGACAGTCGAAAAAATATTGCTTAAAGTTGCATTAGGTCATTGTCTTCAAAAGCATTTTTTGTTGTGCTTGTTGAAAGCCTCTTCACATTCCAATAGTAATGATTCAAATAAAGGATCTAAATGTATTTCAAGGTTTCCGCTACATTCATTCTACCATGGCGGGGCGCCACGCCAAAATTCATCCCGCCACGGCTACATTACAGCTTCTCATTCAAAACATTGTCGTTTTTTTAAATAGCGGGTTATAATCGCACCAAAACGTATTAAAAGGTAAGTGAATTATAACAGCGCAAATGTAGCAGGTGCAAAACAGAAAGGTAAAAATATTCGTTGTTTTGTGATTCCACTTGTCATGACCATATTTGGGGTTTCCTGTCTCCATGTTGATTTGGGGAGTGCGCGCGCTTTGCTTCTCCCCAGTCTGCATGAGATTCAGGACGTACTCACACTATGCTTTCAGAACCGTGCCCTGGCCTGTTTCCCAGATCGCTTGAGAAGTGTGAGTGCTCTGAATCGGGCTCAGGCACGGTACACTTGGCCGGCCCTGGCCCGGTTGAAAGAGGTGGGCCAGAGCGCGGTTCACTTGGGCTCAGGCGCGGTACGCTTACAGTGTGAGTGCAAGCGTGCCCGAGCCCGAAACTGAAAGCGAGACGTGACTTTTAAGGGACTATTGTATGGATTAATTAATCATTCGTACTGTTCAATGAACGCAAACTGTCGTAGATTATTAAAGACGCAAACCCCTCACTGCACGTCAGCTGCGCCTTCAGTAAACTTCCTAATTCCTGCAGCACGAGGACTGTATATGAGCGTCAAAAGTGGCTGATCTGTTCAGTGAAATATTAGACTGTGTGTCACCACATATCACACGACATAAACAATATAACAAAAATAATCTCCACTCTGCTGAGCGAGAGCGCTTCTCTTCCTAAACTGAACAGCGCGTCATCGATGACGTAAACGTGCCCAGGCCCGAATGTAATGTAAGTGCGGGCCGTCGGGGGAGACGGGAGGGGGGACAAGCGTGCTTTGGCCCGGTTCAACGCAACTGTACATAGTGTGAGTACGCCCTAGGCTGTGGTAGGTCACACAAGTGTATGCAGTGCCTTAATGAGTGTCATATTTCGTTTAACTAATAAATCCTGATGATGTAACTGTATGATTGTGATCTAAGGCCTGTTTGTGATGTATACACAGAGGCTGGTCGATTATTTCTCATTACTTTTTGTTATGTTTGTTATTTTTCTCTCATAGTGCAAGTGAATACATCACTACATGCTGTTAGGCTGCACAAGTCCTCTTATATCTTCCTTTGTGTTATCCAGGTACATGTTTTGTTGTTACATGTTCTAAAATATTTATATATTGTATATGACTTTTGCTATATTCCGCCCAGTCTGCATTTGATTCAGCTGCATGCGAGTTAATACATCACTACATGGTGTTAAGCTGCACAAGTCCTCTTATATGTTCCTTTGTGTTATCCAGAATAAACGAGGACGTGATATACAGGCAAAGATTCGTATGATGTGTCAGTGATTTCAACACAACGCAGAAAACTTTACGCTACACAAACTTTTCTGTAATCGTAGTAGTGCTGTGCGTTATTTGTTTAACCCTTTAAGGTGACAAGCTGACTGACTACTGACTGACAGGTGCGTGATGCGTGCAATAGTATCTGGATGCAGCCTTTATGATGCAAGCTGAGATTGCATCACTCAGCGATGCAATGTCAGACACAATGCACTCAAATGGAGCGAGTGACGTCACTGTGAGGGGTAGGGTTAGGGGTGGGGTTAGGTGAGCCCATTAAAAAGCATTGGATGCAGCCCAGATTGCACTGCACCAGGTCTGCATCCAGACCCTTCTCGATGCGTGAGGCCAGCAAACCCGGCGTATAGCTTTCAGTTAGGACTTTATTTATAGATAAAGTTCTATGGCTCTGCATACAACAAACAAAGACTTTATCTTGCTGGAGTTTATAGCCGTTTCACTTTACCTCAGGACGCATTAATGCCGCTCTGTAGGTCTATTGGAGACGTTCATAAATATGCCTTGCAAATCTAATAAAGGTTGGAGACAAATTAACTACGTAGACGCTCTAAATTGCACTTGAGCAGCGTATATTTGAGGGCGTGCAAGAAATTTTGTGCTTGAACAGAGGAAATCATAGCGCAAGCAAAAAGATCTGCATGCTCGTATTACACAAATCCGATCTCGACTTGTAGTACTGCATCACATTTGTCATTGAAATAACGCCAAAGGTAGTTGGTAGATCAAAAGGCCTGCCGCCACAGCTGGAAAAAATCGTAGAGGAAACACTGTATTTATATGTATTTTTATATTCTGGGTAAATAATAAGACTAAAAAAATGTTCATCCAATTAAAATTGGTCGGTCCGACAATTCCCATTATTCTGATAATTAGCCCAAACTGTCTGTCAGCAAATGTAGATTTGTACATTTGCGTTCACGTGCACACGAGAGAATGACAGCGGTAAAAACACATGCTGAATCAAAACTTTTTAAAATCCTGAATCAATATTGGAGTTACTTTTGCACGCTGGAGGAAGGACAACACCATGACTGAAGTATTTCTTTTAGACAGGTAATGTTCTGTTTTAAAACTATTTTAGCCACGCAAAGCTGATGTAGATTGTGTTGTTACGAATGGGTTATATGCATAAAAGTGTTATTCAGCCACTGAAATCTTCCGGCGAAATATTGACTTGACTATTTTCAGTTTCATAAGGGACCTTTAACAACATCGATAATGTCGAAAGTTTTATTAAGTTTTTTTTATTTAGTTTAATAACAAAACATAAGTAAATGGCGCTATTCCACCTATAGCCTGCTTTACTGAGGTGAGGTTGGTTTTATATTCACATCACATTGGTTAATTTTTGAACAATGACAACCTGTGATGACTCCCTTTGTTGTTTACCATGCTACTTTGAATATTCTGTCTGAAATAGCATGCAAGTATGGCTAAGTAATAAGTGTAATTCCTGCACCCTGCTGGTCAAGCACTAAGCAGAGTGGCTTTAGGACAAAGCGCGTGACAGAGTGAGACCAGCGATCCTTGCATGCATGGAATATTACACATTATGACTGAAAACGTGCTGGATATAATACAGTTTTTCATTCGGAATTGTAGTATTATAAAGTACTATACTGAATTGTAGTATTATAAAGTACTATACTGAATTGTAGTATTATAAAGTACTATACTGAATTGTAGTATTATAAAGTACTATACTGAATTGTAGTATTATAAAGTACTATACTGAATTGTAGTATTATAAAGTACTATACTGAATTGTAGTATTATAAAGTACTATACTGAATTGTAGCATTATAAAGTACTATACTGAATTGTAGCATTATAAAGTACTATACTGAATTGTAGTATTATAAAGTACTATACTGAATTGTAGTATTATAAAGTGCTATACTGAATTGTAGTATTATAAAGTACTATACTGAATTGTAGTATTATAAAGTACTATACTGAATTGTAGTATTATAAAGTACTATACTGAATTGTAGTCTTATAAAGTACTATACTGAATTGTAGTCTTATAAAGTACTATACTGAATTGTAGTCTTATAAAGTACTATACTGAATTGTAGTATTATAAAGTACTATACTGAATTGTAGTATTATAAAGTACTATACTAAATTGTAGTATTATAAAGTGCTATACTGAATTGTAGTCTTATAAAGTACTATACTGAATTGTAGTATTATAAAGTGCTATACTGAATTGTAGTATTATAAAGTGCTATACTGAATTGTAGTATTATAAAGTACTATACTGAATTGTAGTATTATAAAGTACTATACTGAATTGTAGTCTTATAAAGTACTATACTGAATTGTAGTATTATAAAGTGCTATACTGAATTGTAGTCTTATAAAGTACTATACTGAATTGTAGTCTTATAAAGTACTATACTGAATTGTAGTATTATAAAGTGCTATACTGAATTGTAGTCTTATAAAGTACTATACTGAATTGTAGTATTATAAAGTGCTATACTGAATTGTAGTCTTATAAAGTGCTATACTGAATTGTAGCATTATAAAGTACTATACTGAATTGTAGTCTTATAAAGTACTATACTGAATTGTAGTCTTATAAAGTGCTATACTGAATTGTAGTATTATAAAGTACTATACTGAATTGTAGCATTATAAAGTACTATACTGACTTGTAGCATTATAAAGTACTATACTGAATTGTAGCATTATAAAGTACTATACTGAATTGTAGTATTATAAAGTACTATACTGAATTGTAGCATTATAAAGTACTATACTGAATTGTAGCATTATAAAGTACTATACTGAATTGTAGTATTATAAAGTACTATACTGAATTGTAGTATTATAAAGTACTATACTGAATTGTAGTATTATAAAGTACTATACTGAATTGTAGCATTATAAAGTACTATACTGAATTGTAGTATTATAAAGTGCTATACTGAATTGTAGTATTATAAAGTACTATACTGAATTGTAGCATTATAAAGTACTATACTGAATTGTAGTATTATAAAGTACTATACTGAATTGTAGCATTATAAAGTACTATACTGAATTGTAGTATTATAAAGTACTATACTGAATTGTAGTATTATAAAGTACTATACTGAATTGTAGCATTATAAAGTACTATACTGAATTGTAGTCTTATAAAGTACTATACTGAATTGTAGTATTATAAAGTACTATACTGAATTGTAGTCTTATAAAGTACTATACTGAATTGTAGTATTATAAAGTACTATACTGAATTGTAGTATTATAAAGTACTATACTGAATTGTAGTATTATAAAGTACTATACTGAATTGTAGCATTATAAAGTACTATACTGAATTGTAGCATTATAAAGTACTATACTGAATTGTAGCATTATAAAGTACTATACTGAATTGTAGCATTATAAAGTACTATACTGAATTGTAGCATTATAAAGTACTATACTGAATTGTAGTATTATAAAGTACTATACTGAATTGTAGCATTATAAAGTACTATACTGAATTGTAGCATTATAAAGTACTATACTGAATTGTAGCATTATAAAGTACTATACTGAATTGTACTATTATAAAGTACTATACTGAATTGTAGTATTATAAAGTACTATACTGAATTGTAGTCTTATAAAGTGCTATACTGAATTGTAGTCTTATAAAGTACTATACTGAATTGTAGTCTTATAAAGTGCTATACTGAATTGTAGCATTATAAAGTACTATACTGAATTGTAGTATTATAAAGTACTATACTGAATTGTAGTATTATAAAGTGCTATACTGAATTGTAGTATTATAAAGTACTACACTGAATTGTAGTATTATAAAGTACTATACTGAATTGTAGTATTATAAAGTGCTATACTGAATTGTAGCATTATAAAGTACTATACTGAATTGTAGCATTATAAAATACTATACTGAATTGTAGTATTATAAAGTACTATACTGAATTGTAGCATTATAAAGTACTATACTGAATTGTAGCATTATAAAGTACTATACTGAATTGTAGCATTATAAAGTACTATACTGAATTGTAGTATTATAAAGTACTATACTGAATTGTAGTATTATAAAGTACTATACTGAATTGTAGCATTATAAAGTACTATACTGAATTGTAGCATTATAAAGTACTATACTGAATTGTAGCATTATAAAGTACTATACTGAATTGTAGCCTTATAAAGTACTATACTGAATTGTAGTATTATAAAGTGCTATACTGAATTGTAGTATTATAAAGTGCTATACTGAATTGTAGTCTTATAAAGTGCTATACTGAATTGTAGCATTATAAAGTACTATACTGAATTGTAGTATTATAAAGTGCTATACTGAATTGTAGTATTATAAAGTACTATACTGAATTGTAGTATTATAAAGTACTATACTGAATTGTAGTCTTATAAAGTACTATACTGAATTGTAGTATTATAAAGTGCTATACTGAATTGTAGTCTTATAAAGTACTATACTGAATTGTAGTATTATAAAGTGCTATACTGAATTGTAGTATTATAAAGTGCTATACTGAATTGTAGTATTATAAAGTACTATACTGAATTGTAGTATTATAAAGTACTATACTGAATTGTAGTCTTATAAAGTACTATACTGAATTGTAGTATTATAAAGTGCTATACCGAATTGTAGTCTTATAAAGTACTATACTGAATTGTAGTATTATAAAGTGCTATACTGAATTGTAGTCTTATAAAGTACTATACTGAATTGTAGTATTATAAAGTGCTATACTGAATTGTAGTCTTATAAAGTACTATACTGAATTGTAGTCTTATAAAGTGCTATACTGAATTGTAGTATTATAAAGTACTATACTGAATTGTAGCATTATAAAGTACTATACTGAATTGTAGTATTATAAAGTACTATACTGACTTGTAGCATTATAAAGTACTATACTGAATTGTAGCATTATAAAGTACTATACTGAATTGTAGTATTATAAAGTACTATACTGAATTGTAGCATTATAAAGTACTATACTGAATTGTAGTATTATAAAGTACTATACTGAATTGTAGTATTATAAAGTACTATACTGAATTGTAGTATTATAAAGTACTATACTGAATTGTAGTATTATAAAGTACTATACTGAATTGTAGCATTATAAAGTACTATACTGAATTGTAGTATTATAAAGTGCTATACTGAATTGTAGTATTATAAAGTACTATACTGAATTGTAGCATTATAAAGTACTATACTGAATTGTAGTATTATAAAGTACTATACTGAATTGTAGCATTATAAAGTACTATACTGAATTGTAGCATTATAAAGTACTATACTGAATTGTAGTATTATAAAGTACTATACTGAATTGTAGCATTATAAAGTACTATACTGAATTGTAGCATTATAAAGTACTATACTGAATTGTAGTATTATAAAGTACTATACTGAATTGTAGTATTATAAAGTACTATACTGAATTGTAGCATTATAAAGTACTATACTGAATTGTAGTATTATAAAGTACTATACTGAATTGTAGTATTATAAAGTACTATACTGAATTGTAGTCTTATAAAGTACTATACTGAATTGTAGTATTATAAAGTACTATACTGAATTGTAGTATTATAAAGTACTATACTGAATTGTAGTATTATAAAGTACTATACTGAATTGTAGTCTTATAAAGTACTATACTGAATTGTAGTCTTATAAAGTACTATACTGAATTGTAGTATTATAAAGTACTATACTGAATTGTAGTATTATAAAGTACTATACTGAATTGTAGTATTATAAAGTACTATACTGAATTGTAGTATTATAAAGTACTATACTGAATTGTAGTATTATAAAGTACTATACTGAATTGTAGTATTATAAAGTACTATACTGAATTGTAGTATTATAAAGTACTATACTGAATTGTAGTATTATAAAGTACTATACTGAATTGTAGTATTATAAAGTACTATACTGAATTGTAGTATTATAAAGTACTATACTGAATTGTAGTATTATAAAGTACTATACTTTACTAACTGGCGAATGACATGATCTAGTGCAGGGCTGCCCAAACTTTTTCTTATGAAGTGCAAAAATACAAACTTTATTAGGGCTAGTGGGCCAAAGGTAAATTTAGTTGCCATGGTAATTTCCTAATTTAAATAATAATATTAAAAAAGAACTACTATTACAGCAACTATTACAGTTCATGAACCGCCAACTTCTCCAGCATATGTTTTACGCAGCGGATGCCCTTCCAGCCGCAACCCATCACTGAGAAACATTCATACACACTCATTCACACACACACTCATACACTACGGTCAATTTTAGCATAACCAATTCACCTATACCGCAAGTCTTTGGACTTGTGGGGGAAAAACGAGAATCCGGAGGAAACTCACATGAACAGGGCGAGAACATGCAGAAATGCCAACTGACCCAGCCGAGGCTCGAACCAGCAACCTTGCTGTGAGGTGAACATGCTACCCACTGCACCACCGCGTCATTCAACTATTACAGTAAAAACAAAAAACAAAAATCTCATTTATAACAGAATATATTTAGACTAGTTTTTGCCTTGATTTGCTCACCGATGTCTTCTGCATAGTCCTCTATTTTTCGAGTGACAGCATTTACGTTTTAAAAACTCAAATTCATTTATATATAACTGACACATGTAGTTTCAATTTGCTTTTTTGTAGCGAAATAAAACAAACAAACAAACCAACAAAAAAGTTTAGGTCAAATTAGAAATGACGATCTCTGTTAAAGGCATTGCCCCAAAGCCTCTCTATCATTTTCAGATGGGATGGTGGGCCAAATCAAAAGTTACATTGGGCCAACTTTGGCCCGCGGGCCCTACTTTGGGCATCTCTGATCTAGTGGGTTGTCTACTGTCATCTTTTAGGTGCGGTTTGTGATTTCAGGAGTCGTGGCTTTGGACGGCAGGGGAGGGTTTATCAAAGATATTATGCTAAGGGATAGCATTTTGGCAGATCACCTACTGCACTTTTAAGGGGGCTAATAATAACCACCTTAAAATGGTTTAAAAATATATATAAAAACTGCTTTTCTTCTTGCCGAAAGAAGAAAACTAAGATAAAACTAAAAATAAAACTTTCTCCAGAAGAAAAAAAAATATTCTAGGAAATACTGTAAAAAGATCCTTGCTCTGTTAAACATTCATTCATTTTCTTTTCGGCTTAGTCCCTTTATTAATCCGGGGTCGCCACAGCGGAATGAACCACCAACTTATCCAGCATATGTTTCACGCAGCGGATGCCCTTCCAGCCGCAACCCATCTCTGGGAAACGTCCACACACACTCATTCACACTCAAACACTACGGACAATTTAGCCTACCCAATTCACCTGTACCGCATGTCTTTGGACTGTGGGGGAAACCAGAGAACCCGGAGGAAACCCACGCGAATGCAGGGAGAACATGCAAACTCCACACAGAAACGCCAACTGACCCAGCCGAGGCTCGACCCAGCGACCTTCTTGCTGTGAGGCGACAGCACTACCTACTGCGCCACCTCTGTTAAACATAATTTGGAAAGTATTAGAAAACAAATCTGCAGCAGGGCTAATGACTTTAACTGTATGTGCTACTGTTAGTTTGTGATAAAGATGCCCTTGTAAAGACTAAAAAAAGCCTTTGGAAATCAATTTTGTGGGCCAATATTCCGCCTTTATAAAATGTTAGTCTCCAACACATGACCTTCACATTATACAAAAATCGTCTCCATTCTCTCCCCAAGAGACTCCTCTCACACCTTTGACTGTGCAGCACCAAGAACCTGCTACATCTCAATAGCATTTTTCCCATCTCTCTTTAAGACACCTTCCCGGCAGACCAAAACGCTGATCCATCCAGTCTACAGCCCCATTGGCCTCTGCAAACAGCCATCTATCTCCTGAAAGCCATGTGTACACTCTGCCTGCCAACAGTAATACATTACTACCAGACACTGAGGTGAGTATCCTGGAGTCCATGCATCAATACCCTGATGGCAGGCACCGTCACTGGAGGGTTGTTGCGGAGAAGGGCATTCTTCCAATCCCAATAGTTTATAGAGAGCCGTAGTCTTGGATGGACCACTAGAAGGGGCATCAGAGCTCAGCATCTCTCAGTATAGACCCCAGCAAAGATGTTGTGCGATACGGGCCATGAGGCAAGCAGGCACTCAAGACAAATCGCTTTCTGTTTTTAGGTTGGAGGGTTTGGAGAGAGTGTGAGTGAACCTGACAGAAAAACCCATCAAACGCTGATGGAGGGAAGATTTACTGGGGTAAAATCTGGTCAGACATGATAAAGAATGAAGTGTCTGTCCAAAGCTGAAAACACTTTATATTGTCTGAGAGAAGAAAAAACTAAATCAACTGTAATAATTTAACCACTGGATCAACTTTAAAAGTACTTCAACACACGGACGGACGGACGGACGGACGGACGGACGGACGGACGGACGGACGGACGGACGGACGGACGGACGGACGGACGGACGGACGGACGGACGGACGGACGGACGGACGGACGGACGGACGGACGGACGGACGGACGGACGGACGGACGGACGGACGGACGGACGGACGGACGGACGGACGGACGGACGGACGGACGGACGGACGGACGGACGGACGGACGGACGGACGGACGGACGGACGGACGGACGGACGGACGGACGGACGGACGGACGGACGGACGGACGGACGGACGGACGGACGGACGGACGGACGGACAGACAGACAGACAGACAGACAGACAGACAGACAGACAGACAGACAGACAGACAGACAGACAGACAGACAGATAGATAGATAGATAGATAGATAGATAGATAGATAGATAGATAGATAGATAGATAGACCGACCGACAGATAGATAGATAGATATACCTACCGACTGACCGGCCGGCAGGCAGGCAGGCAGGCAGGCAGGCAGGCAGGCAGGCAGGCAGGCAGGCAGGCAGGCAGACAGACAGACAGACAGACAGACAGACAGACAGACAGACAGACAGACAGACAGACAGACAGACAGACAGACAGACAGACAGACAGACAGACAGACAGACAGACAGACAGACAGACAGACAGACAGACAGACAGACAGACAGATAGATAGATAGATAGATAGATAGATAGATAGATAGATAGATAGATAGATAGATAGATAGATAGATAGATAGATAGATAGATAGATAGATAGATAGATAGACCTACCGACCGACAGACAGAGAGACGATAGATAGATAGATAGATAGATAGATAGAAAGATAGATAGATAGATAGATAGATAGATAGATAGATAGATAGATAGATAGATAGATAGATAGATAGATAGATAGATAGATAGATAGATAGATAGATAGATAGATAGATAGATAGATAGATAGATAGATAGATAGATAGATAGATAGATAGATAAAGTTAAAGATTAATTAAGTAAGGAGGAAGCTGGTGCACCTGAAGGAAACCCCTGCGGACACAGGGAGAACATGAAAATTCCACACAAAAATGCTAACTGGTCCAGTTGGGACTTGAACCAGCGACCTTCTTGCTGCAAGGCGACAGTGCTAACCACTGAGCCACCGTGACACCAAAATTAGTTTTATTTTTAGATAAAAAAATATTAATTTGATCCAACAGTTCACTTTTTACAGGGTAGATAGCAATTCAAAGAATATTGAAGCCAAGATTACATAAAGACAGGTTCAACTGAAAGTTTTCTTTTCTTTTTGTTATTTTTTTGACTCACACTAAACAAAAACTGTTTCACTACCACTAGACTATCCCATGTTGCACTTGCAGGAACCAGTGTTTGTTTTTTTTCTCTTTGTTCATGTCTTATCTTGCCTAAGGAAAGTGAGACAGGACTGTGAATGGTGTCCCTCAAAATAAAAATAAAACTCTCTGTCCACAAATGCATTTCTGTATGCTTTGGTTCACACTGATACGTGTTAAAAATAAATGAATAAGCAGCTTCTAAAACTTTTATAGGTGTAGTGAATTCATGGTTCATGGACATTTTTACTACTAAAAATCCATGATTTTTCCAAGACTTTCAGGTAAATATTCATAACCTAATGTTTCATGTAATATTTACATGGTAAATAGGAAAAAATGCACCTTCAAATTTAATACAGCATATTGTAAAATGCATGGCAGTCTTTGTAGTTTTTATTTATTGTTATATCTATGCTATATTAATTTAGATAATTCTTACACAACACTGTTAGATAAAATTATATGAGAGCATGTGATTGACCAAGGTCAAAAGTCAAAACTAACCCTTAAGTGTCATTTATACACAAAATAATGCTAGAAAATAATGCTAGAAAATTACTGAAACAAATGATAGAACTAAATGAAATGCAATTTCATTCGATATCATTCCTTTGACAAAATGACAATTAAAACTCTTTAATTAAAATTAAAACAATTAAAAACTTTTTAATCACTAGTAAACACAATAAGGGGCCGATCACACCGAACTTGCATTTATGTTCCAAAAACTTGAGGCGCAACACACTGCCTTTTTTGTTGACAAGAAAAAACGAAGCGCTGTGCGCTTTTTTATGTCAATAGGCATAGGCCGGTATAAGATTCTGACGGTGTGAAAACCTTGGATTAAAATATCACGGTTTCATGGTATCACAGTATTGCGATTACTGCTATAAAATATGTTCTTTTTAAAAGTCTGGGTAAAAAAACTAAAACTTTTTTCCCTCTTGAAAACAATATATTTTATTTTTTGAAAGATTAAAAATTATTTTGGCAGTAAACATGTCAAGCTAAATAATTCAAAGAATCATTGACTTCTTCTGTCTTCATTAGTTTCAAAAACACAGATTTCTTTACAATTTAAAACGGCATCTTTGGATATTTTTTCTGCTGAAGATACTGTTGTCCTAAAAAAAAAAAATTTAATTAAAAAAATCTTACTCATACACCTTAGGAACGGTATTACAAAATTTTTTGGCGGTTTTAAAACCTTGACTTTTCCAAACCGTAGTATACCTTGAAAACGGTTATCGTCCCATGCCTACTAGGCAACAACTGAATCAGCTGGGTATTGTGCAATAGTGTTGCTGTTGATATTGTTATAATTTTAATATTTAATAATATTGTGAAATTCAAGATTAGTGTGTCATACAGCTCCGGATAACTTAAAACAGCAACCTCTAGTCTCTCCTCTATATTCAAGTGTCCATAGTCGTCTTGACAACACAAACACTGCAGTCACCTCAACAGAAACCCAACCACTGCTTTTATTTGATTGGAGAATGAAAGAGACGCGACTGACTTAACACACTTTTTCCACTCAGAGTAGACTTTTTTCAACTGCGAGTGCACAGTAGTAAATCATTTAAAAAAAGCGCCTCTAAATGCAAAAAGTATGTTTGGTGTGATCGGCCCCAAAGCAACTATTTTCTAAAAATAAATCGCAAATAAATTCACAAAAAGCAAAATACTATGATTATTTAATTCTGAGTAGCAAGTTTTAAACAATGTAATAGTTTAAATCAATAGATTAACTGCCTTTTTATGATATTAATATGATTAACAAATGGCATCACTTCGCTATTTTACATCAGCAATAATTAACTTCAGCAAATTAAAGTAAAGCAAAAAACATTCTATGGTAAAAACTGAAGAGTACTGTGCTCATAAACTGCGCTAGATGGCGCCACTCACTATGGCAGATCTGTTGGCATTAACCCTCATGTAAGAATAAAAGGCTGTTCACATAACAGGTCTAAAATTGCAAGAAAAACACGAGGCACATCGCTCACTGGGTTCTATTCGGAAGAACTCATTCCTACGCCCTAATCCCTTTGGAGGCATTTGCATTTTTTAAAATCCTTCATTCCAAATGGGTGTTTGAAGAGGCCAGTGGCCAGTTTTGAACACCTCTGTTTGACAATTCAACATGGCATCCATTAATTTTTACTCTGAAGTGCCGAGGGTCTCCATTTGAAATAAAGAACTTGTGCGCACAAAGGACAAGACATGTGAATGGTGACTATTGAAAATGAGGATTTTCCCTATTTATACACACGATTATGCCATCGAACTGTTGAATAAACGCAATATCACGCAATATCACACTCGTAACAGTGCGATTTGACTGTATACTGTCGCTGGTGGGACACCTGCTGCCTTGTGCCAACGCACGCCTCCCACCAGTGTCGATATACAGCCATATCGCACTGCTACTCATGTAATATTGCTCATTTAAATAATAAACTTGCATTTTATGTTATTTGAATTGACTGTTTTTATGATTGTTTTTTTTTTTCTATAGATTGTTTCAAATGATTAATATTTGATACAGATTTAAAAATGAAACATCTCATCTTTGATCAACATAAGGTATAAAGGTTAGAATGGGTGTATACTTTGAAATTGCACATACAGTATGAGTTTCTATCCAGTAATGAAATCACATTTGGAAAACAGACTAACATAAATCATAACAGTTCTGATTATTATGTAGGCTACTGCTTTACTGATGCCATATTCTGAGGGTATGGACAGAAAATGTATAACTTGTTTTATCTATATGGTCACAGACACAGGCATCAAAGCAGGACTGCCTTGACACAGACATCGTTCGCTGTTTAGCCGAACTGAAAATGACTCACTGCAGAAGCAGGTTGGAAAAGATAAAACAGCAATGCAAAGGAAGAGAGGGGCGGAGAAGATGCTGTCTGATTGACGGCTAGAGTGCAAAAATATATGAAAGAGAGAGAGAGAACAAAATGAAGCAGCATGAGAAATAGTGAGAGGAAGTGCCTCAGGATATTGCCTGAAACTTTCATTAGTCAAGGCAGTTCTTTTTTTCTCCAATACTAAACGCCTGCTTCATCATAATTGAGTCATGTGCTTTGGAGATCTTAATTAAAGCTGCTGCAAAAGAAACAGTGGCCAAGAGACACTTCTGACCCTCTGACCATGTGAAGACCTCCACCTCCACTCTCATTTATTCCATTTGTCCCATATTTTCTATCTCCTTCTGCAAAACGTCTTACAAATCTTCCTTCATCTTTCTTTCTTACAGTCTAAGACTTCAACAAACTGCCTTCCTTTCTTGAGTTTCTCCTTTGAACCGTTGCTTGCAGCAGTTTTCATCTGGTTTTGTCACAGAACAATGAACATCAAGTAGTTTTACCAGGAAGTTATCCCTGCCTTTACCGTCAACACCATATAGGAAGTGTTTTCTGTTTCACTGATTGCAATAGGCCGATAATCACTTCTCAATCTGTAATATGTCAGAACATGTACAGTGCTATCAAATTATATGCTTGCAGAAACTCTACTAAAACAGTAATACTGTTTATTACATATGTCAATGGGTCTATTAACTAATTCTTGACCACACTGCGCAGTAAGTTTTCACTCTGAAAACAAGCTATGATCGCCCTTTAGATTTTTTCATTCCCCTCAGTGGCCAGATTTAACTAGAATAGCACACATACTTATTTTTTCATTTGTTAAGGCAGGAGTTCTCAAACTTTTCAGCCTGCGACCCCTAAAATGACAATGCCAGTGACTCGCGACCCCCACTATGCTCGGAGGTGGTTATAAACATTCAAATATTCCACGCAATGGTGAATACACACCAATAGGAACCATATAAACACAAGCATATTGACAGCACAAAAAAGTGCAACAGTGTAACAATCATAAAGTTATTTTATAGTCATTATTCATTTGTGTAATTTAATATCTACCTTAATGAGAATTGTGCATGGGCACAATGTTTACAGCACAAGACTATTCTTGGTTTCATTTTGGAGACCGCATTATATTATAAGTTAAAAACTATTTTTATCTTCTGTAGGTTATAGATAAAATTTGGTAATTCTAATAATTTATTAACATATGTGAGATTTTTTTTAAATCACCAAGCGACCCCCACCCCCCCCCCCTCATTGTTTCACGACCCCCACTTTGGAAAGCAGTGCTTTAAGGCACTGGTGTCAAACTCAGTTCCTAGAGGGCTGTTATGGATCAAATATGGTAATTCTAATAGTTTAATAACATATGTGAGATTTTTAAAAATCACCAAGCGACGCTCCCTCTTTGTTTCACGACCCCCACTTTGGGAACCACTGCTTTAAGGCACTAGTGTCAAACTCTTATCCTAGAGGGCCATAGCTCTGCACAGTTTAGTTTCAACCCCTTTTTAAACACACCTGATCAAACTACTTGAGTCATTCAGGCTTGTATGAAACCTACAGATAATGCCGCAGTCAGACTAGAGTTTGAGGATGCAAAATTCGTTGTACGGCACTGCGAAAAGGGGCAGGATTAAACAAGATGATTAGCATAAAAAAAAAAAAAACAAGCGATTGGTTCATATGTTTAATTTCTGTACACTGAGGTCATGTTTTGATCTTCCATTGGTCTCACGCAGTCACGTAATGCGATTTTTACAGGTCAGAGTTCACAAAGCTTGAATTCTGCAACGCAACAACATGCCAAACTTGAGCAAGCGCGTGAGCTTGCGTTTCCGGTCTGTCGCATTTGCTTGCGTATGAATGGAAGTCTTTAGGGCGAAAAGTGCATTGTGACTGAGGCTTAAGTGTGTTGGACAAGGGTTGGAAATAAACTGTGCATGGCTGCGGCCCTCCAGGAACTGAGTTTGACACCCCTAAGGGGAACTAAGGGAAAATTACCCTCCACAAAAGAAAAAAACTTAAAATGAGCAGACATGGCAACCTTGCTCTAGAGAAACAATAGCAAAAAAAACTTGAACTAACAACATCGATGTAGCTAACGTAATTAGTTATGCAATTTAGATTTTTTAAAATGTAGATGTTATGATAGATTAGGGCCAACACGGTGGCGCACTGTGTAGCGCTGTCGCCTCACAGCAAGAAGGTCGCTGGTTCAAGCCTCGGCTGGGTCAGTTGGCATTTCTGAGTGGAGTTTGCATGTTCTCCCCGTGATCGTGTGGGTTTCCGCCAGGTGCTCCGGTTTACCCCACAAGTCCAAAGACATGTAGTATAGGTGAATTGGGTAAGCTAAATTGTCTCTAGTGTATGAGAGTGAATGCGTGTGTATGGATGTTTCCCAGTGATGGGTTGCAGCTGGAAGGGCTACTGCTCTGTAAAACATGTGCTGGATAAGTTGGCGGTTCATTCCGCTGTGGCGACCCCAGATTAATAAAGGTAGTAAGCCAAAAAGAAAATGAATAAATGGATGATAGATTGGTAGATAAAATATAACAAATAAAATAATATATTAAAAATAAACAGTTAGTCAAGGCGTCATGGTGGCGCAGTGAGTAGCACGATCGCCTCACAGCTGGGACTAAGCCGATAAGAAAATGAATGAATGATTGAACAGTTAATCAACTAATTAGTTTGAATGAAACTATTTTAACATCCATCTATCATTAAACATTATGTACAAACTAGGGATGCACCGATACCATTTTTTCCCAACCGATCCGATCTCGATACCAAAATTCTGAATATCGATCGATACCGATCCGATCCCGATACTGTGCCGTTTTTTTGTTGTCCCCAACTCTTTTTGCGTTGAGACTGATAGGTGCATCTTTTGCATGGTTTACTAATGTTTTGCCGTTGCGCGCTATGTGCTCTCGAGCGGAAAAAGCGTGTTACGTCAGTCTTGTCTTTTTCATTCTTCAACCAAATGAAAGCAGAGGCGGGGTTAGGTTTTCTTTGAGGTGACAGCAGTGTCTTTGTTGTCAAGACGACTTCGGCGAGCTTTTAATGATGGAGGAGAGACTTGTGGTTGCTGTTTCAAGTCATTCAAAGCTGTATGACTTTACAAATCTTAAATATCATAATGCAATTAAAAATTACAATTACTGACAGGAACACTCGCTCACAATACGGCTCAGCTGATTCAGTCTTTTCCTAGTGGCATAAAAAGAGCACCGCGCTCCTTTTTATCTTGTCATCAATAAAGGCAGTGCGGTGCGCCTCGCGTTTTTGGAATGGAAAAGCGCGTGCAGTCACAGTAACGTGCAACCACACGTGCCTACATATTTTGTCAAAGAAGCAAAATGAAAGAAGGATATTTCTGCTCATAGTTTGACACAGAATTGTTGACAAACCACCCAGCGCTGATGTGGATCGCCTCTGTGTTGCCAGAGCCGTGTCATAAACTCAATAAATAGGCTATTGGTGATTTAGTGTTCAACTAACAAACCAACCTTTTTTCTATTTGGAAAACTACAGTTATTAATAGTTCTTATATAATATAATTTTCTAAATAGCCTACATAGCCTAATCTACCAATCAAACAAATCTAAAGTTGTTTTTTTTTTGCATAGGCTAATGGACCTCGCACCAAACTGAGGCTTTCATTTTACAGCTTAAAAAAACATGTATGCAAATAATGCAATATCATATGTAAACAACAAAATTGTTATATGCTATGTAGTAGCCAATACTTTACAAAAAGTCAACATAGAGCCTTTGGGTTCATTGTCTTTCATTACACGCAGCGCGCGCACATTAACCGCAAATGAGACAGGAAATAAGTCATAATCGTAATTAAAGACATAATCTTTAAACTAATGAATTCTATTAAACATGTTGACAGGAGATTTGTAATATTTAACATTAACTGATTAACATTAACTAAATGCATTTTTTGGAGCGATCTATTTGAGGTAGCCTGATATTTTTATTTGATGGAAGAAAAAAAACATGATTGGACAAACAGCCTGCCGGTTCTTAAAAAGTATTCAGTCAGTGTTTTCGTTTTGTAATTTAAACTTGTCATTTAGGGGAAATATCTAGAGCAGGATTTATTTTATTATTTTTGTTTAGTTTCTGTTTTTCTATATGCTGCTAAAAACACAGCAGGTGAAGATGCTATATTATGTTCTGTATGCTGTTTGCATTTAAAATAAATAAGTTTTTTAAAATGCAATATTTAATGTGTCATACAAAATATAGGCACGTTAATTATTTTTTATTGATATTTTAATATGAATCTGTTAGCTGTTAACATTCGGTTAACGAGCCCAAATTAAACGAAATGAGCAGTTTCTATAGCTCTGGTGCTAAACTGAAATCATCTTCTTTAGTAAAAAAATAACAGGTATACATGACAGACGGCACAATCTAACTAAAAACATGCTTGCTGTAAAACTAGGCTACATTATTTGAGCATTCCTTGTGATATTGTCCCTTCCTTTTTAATATTAAGATTTTTCTTTGATATCTGCAATAGGCTATTGACATCGTTGGTAAAATAATCAGCCTTTTATTAAATTTATTAATTACAGCCTGATATTTTCCTGCAGGTTTGATGCAGATTAATCTAAACCGTCTGATGCCAGTTTTACTTAATAATTCCTCTCCAAATCTTATATGCTTCAGCGCCAAAACACAAACTGGTCTGTTTAATAAAATATTAATATATAAAATTACAGTGAAATGTTCACAGTTTCAGAATAGCCTATATTAGGCTAAATCATTTTCTGTTAATAACAATCCATATTGCGCCCGTCAGTTTCACCTTTAATTTATTTAATAAACTATTGACCACAATGGGCCAGGCTTTGAAACTATTCGCAGCAATTAATGTATTCACCGTAGAAAAATAAACTCAATCTGAAGGATGGGAGAACAAACACATTGTAAGAATAATCTTATACGGAGCGCCGCACCTCGCCTCTGCGCATGCAGCCGGCACGTGAATGAAAGCGCTTGATGCATCAGAGACAGCGCGCAGCACTTCGGTATCTGCAGACATTTGCAAAACAGCAGCTCAAATGGAAGAAATAAGTGCGTTGAGGATCTGTTCAATGCATTATTGAGGCTTTTCTAAACATTTCAGGTAGGCCTACTTTGTGTGTGAAGAGCAGGTAATAACCGTCTGCACTCCAGTATTGCGAATGCGATCTGATCTAACACACACAGCAGCGCAAACATGATGAAATGAACTCCTGCTGCAGGTCAAAATGAACCCATTTAATGCAAAACTAAATGCATATCTCCACTAATTATTTAGACTAAAGGGAACAAATAGTCTTAGGGTGCTTTCACACCTGTGAATCGATTCAGTTGTTCCGAAACAGGGATTAAAATTGTTACATTGTTGCTCTTTGTTGTTGGCGCGGTTCGCTTTCACACGGCAAAAGTTTCTAAACGGACCAAAAGAGCTAAAACAAGTCACGTGTGAGTAAACTCTCCTCACATTGGTCAGAGTTTCACGGTTTATTTTGCAGAGTCCCGCTCAGCTGTCGGGGGTGGTTTGGTGGTGTTTGACAGCGTGCGCGCGACATGTCTGAAGAGCGAGGAGGGATGATGAGAAGGGTGCGCGACGTATTTTGAGGACCGGGAGGAAGACGCGCGATTTCAGGGAGATTATCACTCGTTTGCGGGCATCCGGGAGTCTCTGTGCATTTGCGGGAGACTCCCGGAACTTCCGGGAGACTTGGGATGTCTGGAATGACTCGTAATCTACTCATAATTCTCTCTTCATATAGCCGTATGCCTATTACATATCCATAAAACACTGTGATATAGGCGAGCTCGGATCGTATCGCTTTCTCACTACAATCGATCCGCTCCAGGGTTCGTTTCAATCGAGCCGAGACCACCTCATTCAGGCGGTCTCGGAGCCTTAGGGTGCTTTCACACCTAGACTTTTGTTCCGGAACGTGGCGCGTTTGCCCAGTTAGCGCGGTTCGTTTGGCATATGTGAACAGGGCAATCGCGCTCGGAATCGCGCCAAAGCAATCGCTCCGAGACCGCCTGAATGAGGTGGTCTCGGCTCGATTGAAACGAACCCTGGAGCGGATCGATTGTAGTGAGAAAGCGATACGATCCGAGCCCGGTTATATCACAGTGTTTTATGGATATGTAATAGGTATATGGCTATATGAAGAGAGAATTATGAGTAGATTATATGAGTCATTCCAGACATCCCAAGTCTCCCGGAAGTTCCGGGAGTCTCCCGCAAATGCACAGAGACTCCCAGATGCCCGCAAACAAGTGATAATCTCCCGGAAATCGCGCGTCTTCCTCCCGGTCCTCAAAATACGTCGCGCACCCTTCTCATCACCCCTCCCCTCCTCGCTCTTCAGACATGTCGCGCGCACGCTGTCAAACACCACCAAACCACCCCCGACAACTGAGCGGGACTCTGCTAAATAAACCATGAAACTCTGACCAATGTGAGGAGAGTTTACTCACACGTGACTTGTTTTAGCTATTTTGGTCCGTTTAGAAACTTTGCAGTGTGAAAGCGAACCGCGCCAACAACAAAGAGCAACAATGTAACAGTTTTAATCCCTGTTTCGGAACAACTGAATCGATTCACTGGTGTGAAAGCACCCTTAGAGAAAGTTTTTCCTGTTGTCAAATGCGACAAGCAAACTGAATTGTGAATGAATGGAGAATGATTGACGGGCGCAGCCGCGCAGCGGCGGGAAGGGCTGAACTGAACATGAATTTAAACACTTTAATATTCATCTGTGCTTCACATTAAACTGAATGGCTTCAGAACATTTCGGATATAGTGGGCCTACATGACAATGTTCTAGTGCCTTAAAATAGGCTTCATGTAGCCTATTAGTTGGCTTATAAACACAAATATAGCGCACGCGCAAGATCGGATTTGGATCGGTACCAGCTGGCCGATACCCGATCCAGCAAAAATATGCGATATCGAACCGATATCCGATCCAAGTATCGGCATCGGTGCATCCCTAGTACAAACATTGGAAGCTTAAGCCTGTTTTAATAATGAAAATATGTATAATAATTGTTAATGTTTCAAAAAATAATGACAGATTGAATCATCCCTATATAATCTGATGTATATGAAGGGTTCAAATTGATCCCATAATTGGTGATCTGAATTAGTAATGGTGGATACTATTTAATTGACGATTGACCAAAAAATTCCTGATTAGAGCACTCTTACTAACTATGAATGATTTATTCACTGGGTCTTCTTATCTGCATATACCATTGTGCTGTTCCTGCAATCAAAACAGACATATGACCCAATTTGGGTCGCACTGGCTTACATCACCTCTCTCTTTCTCAGTTCTCACCATCTGTTTTTCCCTCTGTGACAGACAGAGGGTGCTTTCTTTACCAGCCCTCCCTCACCAGCACTGACAGCTCTGAGGAATGTTACGTGGCTCCTAAAACCCCCTGGAGCTCACCTGTCCAATTCAAGGTTGGATAAACAGTCATGACCTTACCGCACATATCACAACACCTCAGGGATAGCGCCCTGTACAACACACTGTTTTGGTTGCAACCTAAATTTCATCATCTATTTATTATTAAGAGCTTCTTTTTTATGAGTTTTTTACATCAATAAAAGCATCCTAAATTTATTTTCATTCTCAAACACAACCGAATGAAGCATTCAAAATTTGCACACTGCAGTAAATCTTGCCTGCTGCTTTGAATGCATTCTGATTGGCTTTCTGAATGATTTTGATTTGAAGATTAGCATTCTGATTGGTTGTCAACATTTTTATTTTTTCATCTGGTAGACAAAAATGGTTTAAAAGTAATTCTAGTGATATTGTCCATCTGTGCAATTATCATTTCAACTGTGAAGTGAACTCGGCTATTCATAAGTGCCCTCAAATTACATACTATACATTATGCACTATGCACTCAACCATCCAATGTAAGGTTTTTTACTTATTTTTAAGGTTATTTTGTCATTCATCATTTGAGTCTGAAAGCCTTGTCGGTTATGTAATTAAAGTGTTCTTGCACAACATGTGTGCAAGAAATGTCTAACGTCTCTACCTTTTTTTTGGTTAAACACAGTCCCTCATCCATGTATTTAAATAGCACTTTTTCATTTTAGAATTTTCAGTGTCAAAACATTACTTGCACAATTCATATTTATAACTGTACAGTTTAAAAACCTCTGGAATTAATATATAAACAAGCACTTAAATGTTTAGATAAAAAAAAAAACTGTTTAGTTTTCATCACTGTATTATTTAAAAAAAAAACCATGGCCTGGTTAGTTGGGAAACCATCAAGTTTAAAAAGGGTTATGTGGTTTACAAGATTATGCATGGTTCAGCTCCTCCCCTTCTATCTGACTTTTTTCCAGTTTAAATCTGTAGAAAACAGAGTGACTCGGGGTGCAGCTAGAGCTGATTGTATTATTCCACTTAGAAAAACTTCTTTTGGTCAAGCTTGTTTTTCTTTTAAACGTTCAAGACACCCTAGAGTACTTTTTTTTTTACATTTTGACAGATTTGATTGTGTTAAGCATCAGTTAAGACAACAATAGCAACCGTCAGCTTTAATTGTGGGGAAAAAATGGATAATTTTGAGCTTTTGTCAGCTAATTTCATCTTCCGAGTTTAAAATAATTATTGGGGCAGGATCAAAATCTGTGACGTAGCGTGAATCTGCTAGTGGAGTGATGACCCGTTGGTTTGTCATTATTATTCATAGCGGAGTTTTCTTATCCTATGAGAAGAGCCTGCTTCGTAATTATTCATGAGCACACGTGCTTTCTGAAGGCAAGGCAGACCTGCCAAGAAGGTGAGACCCAATGACTGGGTGAGACCACGTCTGCGCACGGCACGTGTCACATGTGTTTGTTTCCATGATCCACGGGGTTTGTTGCATGTTTTTCCTCGCGATTTAGTCAGGGCCGATACAGCAAAGCTGTTGGTTTATAGCAAGCATTTTTTTTTGAGAGGGCAGTACAAGATTTGGAGAATGGCGGATTTTGTCTTTTATCAGTTGAGTTCGTTACTATTCAAACACTTCACCTGTATCTATGCTGCTGTGTTTGCCATATGTTTAAAATCATCCAGATTACCAGCAGGATTAATGGTTGGAATATACAGGGCAAGAGACCTGCTGCACCGTTATCCACTGTGTCTGCATTCAAACCCGGGGATTGAGAGAAGTCCCCCTCATTTATAGTGTTTATATAAACACGATTATCTCTATGACGATATAACAAATTGTGGTTATGTGTATATGAAGTTACGAATAACAAATGTAGCAGGGCATTAAGTTACTGTTTATTTCTTTGCATTTTAATTTTGTAAACTATGAAATCATGTTTCTCCTTATGGTTTGTCTCATTTTGTGAGCCAACTGACAACCGTTGTTCGCTCCCCTCTTTTTGCCCTGCTCTGCTGGCCACGGCAACTCTTCCCTCCGCTTGCAGAGCTCCACGGCCATTATGAAGCATTTTTTGAAAAAATTCTGAGGTAGACTTGAAACGAAAAAGGGGGGTTTCATGGCCACAAGTGGAATATGATACCTCAATCTGTTAGAGAATGTGAATCTTTTAAGTCATTTTAGTATAATTTTAAGAAATGGCTTCTTATTAATCAACATTGTAAACACTAGCCTTTTTAATATTGTTGTTGTGGTCATTTTATGTTGTTTATTTGAGTAATGTTTTTAGTTTGAATTTGTATTATTTGATTGATTATTTGTACAAGTATGGCCTTTAACATCTGGCAAAGGGACTACCAATGAAAACTAGTCTTTGAGCTAATTTGGGTACATTTATGTTCTTGGAGTACGTTGATTAATGTACACTGACTCTTATTGTGAAAAATAAATAAATTTAACCTTAAACCAGAATAGAATTGTCCATAAATACACTTATTGTGGTTGAACAACAGTTTTCATGTGAAGGAATGCCCACTCTTAGGACAAAACAAGGCTTTCCTCTATTGACTGCCATTCATTTTTACTTACTTTGTACATATATAGCAAAAATATTAAAAGGCAAAATTCAGTATGCACCTCATTGACAATGCAAAGTATTAAAAAATATGAAGAAATTTGCCCACAGCATTCACCCAAGATAGCAACAAGCTTTTTTCCCATAGCAAAGATAAAGAAAATGCTTTATATATGACAATGCACTAAAACAATACAATACTATGCTAGCAGTCAGACGGATAGGGGCTTATTGCCTTGCATGTAAACAGCATCATGTATTTGTAATTTTATTTTTATTGCTAAAAAATGTTACTTTTTTTGATGTGGGGCTTGTAAAATATCATGCTTTTAATGACTGACATGCTGCTATAGGTGCTTAAAAGTTGTAATTTCTTTCATGTAGTTAACAGTTTTACTTAATTTGAGAGATGATCTAAATATGGCTTGAAATAAATGGAAGCTTGACAGCTCTGTTCTGCAGATGCACAGATGTTTCACGCCATTCAAGTCTCTAAGACAGTCACATGACTGAAAACTATGAATTCTTAAAAATTTACAATGATTAAAACAATATTTTTATCATCCTTAATGTGAACAAGCTCTTACACTAACACGAATTTGTGCAACTTGAGCACACACACACACACAAATTCTTTCTTATTATGTACTATATACTCCAAGATCCATGATCAGACAAATTACAAGTGAAAGTAAAGTTTTATAATATCTTCTTTTTTTTCTCTGCAGGGCAAGAAGAAAACTGAAAAGCACTATTACACCACTGTATCTACATTTCTGTGCCATTTAATAATTTCCCCCTGCATTGCTTGAGGAGACCGTCTAGAAAATCAGGTCAGACCCAGCTGATGAAGAAATTATGTGATTTAATGGCCCCTGAGGGTCAACACAAATATAGCACTGCATTAACTCTGAACCCCTCCTAGGACAGAGCAGCAAGGACATCACCCATAAACATCAAGTGCGAGACACGACACAGACGAAGCGCTGCCTGCCATGAATAAAATGGCTAGCAAAATGATAACGAGCGGAATTACATTATGCCATTCATTCCAATTCACATACTCTACTTCCTTATGCATACTGTACTATCATAAATGAGCATTTCATTATTTGATTATAAGTGCCGCTCTTGAAATAGTCTGTATTAAAAATTATATTAATTAGAGAACATACTTTCATGTCTATGCCTACTTTTCCATCAGCCTCTTGAAAAATTTTGTATATGGTATCAGTCAAACGCACATACCTTTTGAAATTGACCACTAGGTGGAGGAGATACTCTGCAGCAGGTGTGTTCACCTTTCCAGGGTACTTTATCTCATTTTAGCATCATCACCAAGAAATCCAAACAATGCGAAACAAAATCTGGAAGAAAAGACAAATGAGTCAAAGTATGATTCATCTGAATATAAAATATTCTCATTTAAGATCAAAAGGAAGAAGAAAGGCATGCTGCTTCATATGAACCCTTTTTAGCAGGAGGCTTTGTACACACTGAAATAAAGCACTGCTGGAGAACTCTCCCACTGTTTTCTATTTAGAAGAGATTTCTCCCTCTTTTATTGCAGGTACAGATGTAAACTGCCTTCTGAACTTCATTTGCATAGTCATTAGCAAAATAGAAGCACCTCAAACACAAACACACCCAGTCATGTAGTCTTGTTAAATGAGGTCAGGAGAGTTTGAAACAGCGAGGTTTCCCGAAGCGTGAAAATGATAATCTTCTTCTTTTATCTTTACTTAACATGTCACCTTACTTTAAAAGCAAAATGCCACAGGAAGGGATCGGTTAGCAGGCAGACTGCTCAGCAGGTATTCTTGTAAAACCATCACAAAAATTCGATCAAAATCTAGAGGAATGGAGAACTTTTGTATTTGTGTAGTGTTGTACAGTGGGGTGCACATGTGTGAGACAAGTAAACATAAATTCTGATGCTTAAAATATATATATATATATTTTAAATAAAGCTTAAAGCTATAACATTATCTTCAGGATTATCTGAGATCTGTGGAGTTCATGATATGCTGTTATTGAGCAAATTGGCAACATGGCAAATGAAGAAATTCTGAAAATGTAGCCTATTCATTTTTCACTCAGATTTTTAGAATAATAACACAATGTGTCACCTAAAAAAGATTATTTATTTAAATGGTAGCTACCTTTTTCCCCCAAAAAAGACATTTAAAAAGTATGCAGTGGCATAATACAGTGATGAAATCAGATGGAAATACCATATAGACATACTTAGTATTTTTAATAAGGCCATTACTGCATTGCTCATTTACTGTGGTATTTGCATGGTACTCTAGGGTAAATTTAAAAAACATAATTTTACAAGTTAGACGTATGCTGTATATCAGATTTGAGTTTTTAAAATTATTATTATGAATTATGTATCATTTTAATTGTCATGAATTATAATTACCTGTGTCACAGAATCGCCTCAAGCTTCACGAGCACGCGCAGAACTTCACAACAAACGATGTCATTTGTTTAAAATTTAATTTCGCTTTCTTGTTGATAAATTTCAACTCCATCACGTGTACTCTTCTTTGCTTTGGCGGAAAGCAAATTAACAGGTAACTTTAAACCACATTTCAGTCCGTAAGTAAGCCGATAGTAAAATGTAACTTACTTGCTAGGATGCTAACGCTAAACGATTTAGTTTTGCTAACCACATCGAAAGATTCGTTCGCGAATCATGAATCGCTAGTGCCATTGAAATTTAAGTGTGTGTGCTTAAAGATTTTGAGGGACGTGTTTCTCCTGTGTATTGTTTCCCTCGTCAGATAAGGATTTATAATTAAATTTCTCATTTTTCTTGACACTTAGGTACACGGACCCTGTTAATAAATAATATACCATAAATTGTAATACTCATATGAATCGAGAACCGAAAGATTTGGGTAAAATTTCTGAGAAAAAAAACTGACCCAAAACAACTAGCCGTGACTATTGTTTTAAAAAACACTAGTCATGACAATACTGATAAGTAGGGCCAGACAGAATCTGCAGATGTTTTTTTGCTATTTCTGCTGAAAATTTTGTAAAAAATTCTGCGAATTTATGCAGAATTATTTTGAGACTATTGTGACTAAAAACCTAACATATAAAATTCAAAATAATAGCTTAAAATAATAATAAAACTTTTATTTAATGTCTACATTGCAAATCCATAAAGATCTACTTATTTGGTAAACAAAGCAAGTCTTTTATATAATATATCTACTTAAAGACAGAAAATATTACTTTACAAACTGTATTGTAAATAAATTAAATAAACACTTTTATATTAGTCAATATTATTACTGAAATTAATTTTAAAACTGAATAAATATACATTTACAGTACATACATTTACACAAGTAAATAAATAGACTCGATGGGCTAAAAAAATTGCGCACATTCCATGTGGGCCTACTGATAAGATATCATTTGGTGAAAATTACCTCATTTAATGTTACAATATTTTTTACACTAACTTAGCAGTTCTTAATGCATAAAATACACTTTTACATGAAAAGTTTGGCCTCGTCGCCTTTATATAATGTAAGAATAACAGCAATTACTTAAAAAAGTCCTAATTAAATAATAATTGCACAATGAAATAGTAGCAAACATAAATCGAACAACAAGGCCTTTCGTGCATCACTAATTGTAAGACTCATTAGAGGTCTTCAGTGAGAGTGTAGAGAAACCTGCCACACAAATATGAGATAAATAATGAGTGCTAATATTAATAAAGCTAATGATGCTTGACAGATCTAGGCTAGCGCAGTTCCCTTAGCACGAAGTCTCTGGCAGAGGATTAGGAGGCTCATGGGGGATAGAGGTGGACAGAGAGAACGGTTCAGGCTTTAGTGAGGAGAGAAAAAGAGGGAGAGAGCAGGACAGGGAGGATCAGTGGTTAATTAGCAGTGACAGTTCCACGCTTGGTCCAGCATTGGTTCAGACAGCTGCAGGCTGCTGCCAGCTACCAGTGCCACGCGGTGCCACTCTCGTTCTCTCTTCATTTCCATCTAGATAGATCTGTTTCTTCCACTAGATCCGTTTCTTCAAGATATATTGTCTTTTCCAGTAGTTTCCTTTCTTCCCTCTTAGATGTATCTTCATTATTCTCTCAATCGCTCAGGTATTTGTTGCTCTCATGTACATATTATACTGTATATACACTCACTGGCCACTTCTTTAGGTACACCTGTCCAGCTGCTCGTCAATGCTAATCTCTAATCAGCCAATCACATGGCAGCAACTCAATGCATTTAGACATGTAGACATGGCCAAGATGATCTGCTGCAGTTCAAACCGAGCATTAGAATGGGGAAGAAAGGTGATTTAAGTGACTTTGAACATGGCATGGTTGTTGGTGCCAGATAAGCTGGTCTGAGTATTTCAGAAACTGCTGATCTACTGGGATTTTCACACACAACAATCTCTAGGGTTTACAGAGAATGGTCTGAAAAAGAGAAAATATCCAGTGAGCGGCAGTTCTGTGGGTGCAAATGCCTTGTTGATGCCAGAGGTCAGAGGAGAATGGCCAGACTGGTTCCATCTGATAGAAAGACAACAGTAACTAAAATAACAACTAGTTACAACCGAGGTATGCAGAAGAGCATCTCTGAACGCACAACACGTCGACCCTTGAGGCGGATGGGCTACAGCAGCAAAAGACCACACTGGTTCAGCATCGTGTCAACGCCACAGCCTACCTGAGTATTGTTCCTAACCATGTGTAATCCCTTTATGACCAGAGTGTACCCATCTTCTGATGACTACTTCCAGCAGGATAACGCACCATGTCATAAAGTGTGAATCATCTTAGACTGGTTTCTTGAACGTGACAATAAGTTCATTGTTTTCAAATGGCCTCCGCAGTCACCAGAACTCAGTCCAATAGAGCACCTTTGGGATGTGGTGGAACGGGAGATTCACATTATGGATGTGCAGCCAACAAATCTGCAGCAACTGCGTGATGCTATCATGTCAATATGAACCAGAATCTCTGAGGAATATTTCCATTACCTTGTTGAATCTATGCCACGAAGAATTAAGGCAGCTCTGAAGGCAAAAGTTGGTCCAACCCAGTACTAGTAAGGTGTACCTAATAAAGTGGCCAGTGAGTGTATATGTATAATATATTGGATGCATGATATTGGAAGAAACTGACATTGCAATGTTTGGTTTTTCTGCAATATATAATTTGACTTGATAACTTGAACAGCTCAATTTGGAAAGACTTCATAATTGTATATCGATTAGAATGATTTCATTGGAAAGACAATCAGCATAAATCAAAAAGAAGGAGTTTTATGGTTTTCTGGAGAGTCTAATTGTATTCAGGTACAAAAATTAAATAATCAAATGGAAATAAATAACACTGCAAAGTCTTCATTGTATTAACAAACAATTGTTAAACGTTAAAACTACAAATGTTATAATTTCTTATACACAAACGGTTTGAATACATATGACATCTTACAGTCATAGGCCTTAAAAACAAAGCAAACAAGCGAATTAAAAACTTTCACCCTAATATGGTCAACCTTTACAATGCGGTTCCTGGTCAACTATAATCCCACTCAGGGGTGCGTTTCCCAAACAACGATGTAACTCGCGGCTGAACTATTATAGTTCGATGCCTCGTTTGGGAAAAGAACCATGTAATGACAAGTGTATCCCAAAACCCGTAGTTTCTCTGTCGCAGATCCATCGCTTGAACCACATTAGTTATAGCGTAAAACGCCCATAATGATGCTCTAAACTGGGTGGAGTAACTTCTTTAGAGAACAACCCCATCATTTCTTTGTGCAAATTATATTGTTTTACACAAACACGCATTTAAAATAAAATTCAATATTAGTTTTAGTAAAAACATGCACTCGTTTTCCATATTCATTGAAATATATGTAAATGGCACATATAGGGCCTGTGTTTCCTTTACAAATATTATTGAGAACATTACATATTCTATTCTAAAACATAAAATCACTTACAAAAGCTAACACTATTCTAATATCAAATATAAATCATATAAATAAATAAATAATGAGGCGATTTATTATAAATATATTTAATATATATTTAATAATAATATTGATGATTATTAAGTAGGATATTGTTTATTTATTTAAAAATTTTTTTTTACTTTTACAATTTAACACATGCAAACCACAGCAGAAAGTTCTAACCAACAGGCCCATATACAGTACAGATAATTAATAAATAACCCACTATAAAATAAAAGAATTAACGTATGCTATGTTTTTTATTTTCAAAAGTTTTCGAGATGTAACATAAATTCCGCTTTTAAATAATAGCTCACCTAGCTTGTTCAAAATGTTCAAAATGATATCAATGTTTTCAAAGTGCACTGCGAAGGGAGCACAATTGTAAACATGAAGATCGCTAAAACTGAACTTTAAAAATACTTTGAAAGCAAATTACACCTAAGAGAGATGACCTTAATGCTTTTTTTATTTTGAATAATTCCAACTTTGAATGTTAGAATGTTCTAAATGAATAGAACATAGGGGGGGATAAGGGGGAATAGAACACATCCAGGAACTATGTTTCTAACTACAGCTCCAGAAGTGTAGTTTCAAGTGCTCAAGTTTGCGACGCAGTTTGCAAATGTTCGTTGGAACGATGGATTTGGGAAACAGCAAATCAACGAACTATGTTTGTAATGACGGAACTTGCGACCTTAGTTGGCTAACGATGGTTTTGGGAAACGCACCCCAAAACTAATACTGGACCTCCAATGTGACTATTGCTGATTTGCACATTGTGATATCAATGATGAAATATTATATTGTGCAGCCCTAATATGTATAATTGTTTATATATATTATTGTTAAGAGCACAACCCTTTTGATGACACAAGAGAAGAAAAGTCGGCTTCAGAAAATTTCTTCATTTGTGTAATCATCACAATGACTTCTTGTTTTGTGGTGAAGACTTCCCACATTCTGCTGAATGCCGTTGGAGTGGTAGTTATGCTGAAGGCAGCAATGAGATTGTAAGCTCATCTTAGATGCAGAAGAAAACATTTTGTCACATTTGTTTTATGGCTTAAAATGCAATGCCATGTATGAAAATACATTCACTAAATCTTTATAACTTACGGGAAATAAAACAGATCACACGCAGAGTACTGTTGCTCTAATTATTAAAATGAAAAAGTAAAAATAAAATTTGAAAAGCAAAATATAAAACCTTTAATGTAAAATATGTGTTTAAAAAAATTTTGGTGTGTAATTCCACAGTGGTGACCCTCATAAAGAATGGCACAAGCCAAATGAAAGTGTGTGAGTAGATAAACGTTTAATTTTGTGAGATTTTTCATAGTATGTCTGATAAAATTTTCCTCTGTAGAAAGTCTTATTTGCTTTATTTCGGCTAAAATAAAAGCAGTTTTTAGCTTTTTAAAAGTCATTTTAAGGTCAAAATTATTAGCCCATTTAAGCAATTTTGTTTCCTGATTGTCTACAGAACAAACCATCGTCATATGCAATAACTTGCCTAATTACCCTAACCTGCCTTGTAAACCTTAACCTAGTTAAGCCTTTAAATGGCACTTTAAGCTGTATAGAAGTGTCTTGAAAAATATCTAGTAAAATATTATTTACTGTCATCATGGCAAAGATGAAATTAATCAGTTCTTAGAAATGAGTTATTAAAACTATTATGTTTATAAATGTGTTGAAAAAAATCTTCTCTCCGTTAAACAGAAATTGGGGGGAAAAAACAGGGGCTAATAATTCAGGGGGGCTAATAATTCTGACTTCAACTGTGTGTTAATATATATATATATATATATATATATATATATATATATATATATATATATATATATATATATATATATATATATATATATATATATATATATATATATATATATATATATATACATACATACATACATATATATACATACATATATATATATATATATATACATACAGACAGACAGACAGACAGATAGATAGATAGATAGATAGATAGATAGATAGATGATAGATGATAGATAGATAGATAGATAGATAGATAGATAGATAGATAGATAGATAGATAGATCGATATAAAATCATTTAAAAACGTTAGAATTGTTTTTTTGCAATTGTATATTTTATATCACAGTTACATTAATCTAAGCAGATGTAAACTATAAATGACATTTTCAAAAATAAGACAAAGGTAGCACTTGTGATAATGAAAACAACAGTGACAAAAGCATTCAAACCTATTAAAGCTTTAACCCTGCAGTGTTTTGCTTCTGGGGGCCCTCTCAGATCAAGGACCCTTGCATTCAGAAGCACAATCCATAAACCATTTTTGATTACTAGATTTTACAAATACACAAAACAGTTAAATCAGGGTAATTGTAGACCAGTTTTAAAAAGTATGTCCATGCTGTTAGGTAAGCTAACCTGTAAGCACATATTGCATCATTCACATTTTTACACTTCCTATAATCTACCTCAGTCAGTCATGGTCACTTGCAGCAGTTTTACTTTTGCTTTTCGTTTGTTATATAGCATATTCTGAGGGAGATTCAGAACGACCGACACCAAGTTTGACAGTTCCACACGGTCTTCACAAAAAACTGAGCTCTTTCATTATCAACGAAGGTGTCAGAAGGCAGCGCCCAGTCGCGTCGCGTCGCTCCTCTGATCTCGGTGAATACTTCCTGGTCCAAAGTTGTATGTAGCTACACAAATCAAAGTCATTTGAGCATGAAGCCGGATGGTGGACTCGCAACAGGGAATTACACTTCAGCGGACACACACACATTAATCTAAACTGAGGGACAGATATTCAATATCGCTCAAATTCATCCCCGATGCTTCGCAAACATGATACGAACTGAGGAACTTCATTCATGCAACGGGACGCTGAAGACTCATTCTGGCCAGAAGCAAACGGAAAACTACACTTTGAAAAATGGATATCACAAAAATGAAAAGGTATATCAAACTTAATCATCAAGTGAAGTGTTTTATTTTTAAAAACGACAGTGTAATGACAAGGGTGATCTTAAAGTTCACTCGAAGTAGTACTTACTGCTGTACTTCTATGTTTCTATTACATAAGTTTGATATAGTTTACTTTATACTGAGTTTGAATTGTGAGGTCCGATTCATTTAAGCGAATCGGTTCGCTTAGATGGCTCGTTCAGAAGAGTCAGTCAGAAGTTCGGTTCGAGTCATTACTAAAGTATGCTTATGTTTTGTTACTGAAATAAACGTTTGTGTGTTCATGAATATAGTGGCACTATAACCATACTTTTGCTGTATCATTTGTAATATTAGTCACATGCAAAACCACGATGTCTTCTCACACAAATGTACTTAAATACAAACCAGTTAAATTGTTGCTGTTAGGAAATATATGGCTTAAGCATACTTCAAAATGACATTTACCAGTATGGAAATGGGGTTTTCAGTTCATAATTTATGTCTGAATGTCATTTCTCTACTAAATTAGTGTCATAAAAATGTTGCCACTTGACTAATGTTTTGTTAACCTTGTAGGTGCAGAAAAATGGAAACGGTTTTTATCAGCCTCGAGTTAGGGGTGAAGATTCATTCGAGGAGGCCCCCATGTATGTGGCGGTCCTAACATACATGGGTTATGGGATTGTAATCCTGTTTGGATATTTCAGGGACTTCTTAAGAGCTGTTGGGTTAGAGAAGTGCCATCAGGCCCAGGAGAGAGAAGAGCAGAAGGTAGGTTTGCTCCCCTTTTAATAGGTTTCCCATAGTAACTATTATGTTAAGGAAAGTTAGCTTGTTACAGTTTGTCTTGCTCTAGTTTTTACTGCATACTTAGAAGAAAATCTTATTTTTATTGTTATTATTTTGAACTTTACCCCCATGTAAACCTTTGACTAAATTCGACTTTTTATTTTAAGATTGGGAAAACAACTTACTGTGTCTCAAAGCAGCTAAAATGTTTATTTGGCAAGACAATTTTATTCTCAAACATGAAGTGTTTTCCTTCACATCATTTGCTCACTCTTCACTATGGAAACTCTCCATGATATGTCATGTTGGGGAGGTTAAAGACGCAATTAAACCCCAGTGGAGAGTGAGTTCATTATTTCTGCTCTCGGTCTGTCCACTGAGAATGCAGCCTTCACAAAGATGACTCTTTTATGCACATTTCTCACTCAAAGCTGGTGGCAGTGCATTAGATGGTTTTCAAAAGCATAAACTGAGTTTTTAGGTTTTTTTTTTTTTGGCAAGATCATAAAACAGTAAGCTTTCAGAAGGAGTCACACCTTTAGCAAACTAAATAGCATTGTATTGGTACGAGCGAACACATTGTGGATTTTCAGTTTTGTGCTTGCCATGTTTTTCATGATCACTGCAGCCAAATTGGCACCGTTTAAATCTTCTAAGCTAGTTCTAATCTGCAAAAGTGCACAAACAGAAGTCAGTAAGAATCGAGTCCAACAGACTTTATGTTGGAATGCTGATATAGCAGCATTAATATCCAATGAAAATAAATATATGAACCGGAAAAGAGCTGGTTTTACTTCAGCGCTACATATTTCACAGAGTGTGCTTGGTGTGTAGACTTATACACTCCATTAGCATTTAGGAGCAAAATTTACATGTGGCCTCAAATGATCTCACTGCGTTTCCGATCTCCCTATTCCTGTTTTACAGGGGTTTCTACTTTGCCATTTGAGACATATCAGTAAAGATGTGTTCTTGTGTATTCTTTGTGTTAAATGAGAAAAAAAGGCTACAAGAATCAATAAGAGTGCAGTTTTATTTTGAGCTTTCCTGGCATCTTAAGAATGAATCCAAGCTCTGAAACATTGGGCAAAGATCAAACATCTCCTCAGTGACCAGAAAAACTTATGATTGGCAGTCAAAAGCCTAGGCAAAAAAAACTTGTAAAAGTCAGACTGCCATTTGTTGCACCTTTGTTATTTTCAGCTGTCTTAACTGTCTCTATAATAAGATTCATAGCAGTTTGAAGTAGGTTTAATAATGACAACACAATGAAGAGTCTGCTTAGTCCTCCCTCGTGTTCTCTGGCAGAGTTTACTTAAGGACAAGATGTGGGTGAGTCTCATAGGACTCTGATGCTCTCAGAGCAGATGGTATTGAAACATTCACCCGGTTGTAACTACCCAAATGCAAACAGTGTCTTTTTACGGCTGATCTAGTGTCAGCTGTGCCTCATCTTTTTTAATGAATGAGCAAATTGTGGAAGGGAGGCACAAAACACTAGCTGTCAGTTTGTTTTAAAAGTGCTGCTGGTCATTATGTAATAACTGATTTCTTATATTACAGGACTTTGTTCCCCTTTACCAAGATTTTGAAAACTTCTACAAACGAAATCTGTACATGAGAGTCAGGGACAACTGGAATCGTCCCATATGCAGTCTTCCCGGTCCGGTTTTTGACCTCATGGAAAGGGTCTCGGATGATTACAACTGGACTTTCCGGTATATCAATGCACTGCATTAAAATGAGATAATATGAGAAGTTTCTGGCACAGGATGTCCTTTACAGTCTTGCTTAACCAGCTAAACTGGTCAACCAGCTCTACCAGAACAAGCATGCATATTTTGACCAGATCAGCACAAAGTATGATTTTCCATTCATACTGATCTAATCTGGTCTTTTCACGTGGGTAGAAATATATTAAAATATGACATTATATGTCATTGTTTAAAAATGCATAGTCAATCATTTTTTTTATGTAAGAAAATCATACATTTATTAGACAAGGATGTATTAAATCAATCAAATTTGACAATAAAGACTTAAAAATATATATATATTTCTGAAGGAACATGCAACAATAGGAATAATCAAAACTCAGCTTTGTCATCAAAGAAATAGAAAACTAACATTAAGATGTTTTTACTATATCTTTGATCAAATACATGCCATGGTGAGCAAGAGCATTATGTTTGTGTTCTTTGGTAAATGCTGCTTTGTAATAAGCACAGCTCTCCTATATTGCAGCATTGAGTGTGGAACTACAACTGTGTATATATTAGTAACAGCTTGGTTAATGTGTTATTTCACTGCAGATTAACAGGGAGAACCATTGAGGATGTCATAAACATGGGCTCCTACAATTATCTGGGTTTCGCTGAAAACAACGTTGACTTCCTTAAAACTGTGGCAGAGAAGACCAGACAATACGGGGTGGGCGTCTGCAGCACAAGACAGGAACTAGGTATGTGTGTGGTTTCGCTACAATCAAAACTAACTGTAATCACAGAAACAGCTCCTCTATAGCATCTAACACTGTTTTCACCAAGCATTGTAGGTTGTTTAAAGGCATAGTTCATCCAAAAATGAAAAACCTGTCATCATTTACTCACCCTTCACCTGTTTCAAACCAGATTTGTTTTTTGTTCTGTTGAAGAACACTGAAGAATGCTGTAACAACTGACATCCATAATAAAAAAAAACATTCTATGGAAGTAGATGGTTACATGATTCAATAATCTTCAAAATATCTTTTGTGTTTAATAGAACAAAGAAGCTCAAACAGGTTTGTGACACCTAAATGTTGAATAAATGACGACAGAATTTTCTTTTTTTAACAACTATTGTGGCTAAGTTAAACCTAATGTAAACCCTGACAAATACATTTTTATGTGATCAAACCTGTTTAAGCAGATTTTTTACCGTTCAAACAGAAGTTTGTACACTGTAAAACCCAACAGTCAACTTTATCAAATGAAATGAAATCATTGTTCTGTCATTTATATTCATTGTAAAATTATCATTCATGTTTAAATCAAAAACCTTTTAATTTATTTTTAAGTCCAAAGAGACAAATTATAATTATTTTTTTGTTTGCTGTATTTGGTTACTCAGCAGCAATAAATAACACTTTAAAATATAAGCGGTTTTCTTGTGATTGTTCTAAACTAGTAGTGTTTTGAATTTAATAGACGCATAAAAATCATGATAACCGTGAAACCATGATTATTCTTCAGACTATAATCGTACAACTAAAATCTATAATCGTTGCATCCCTAATTGTTACGCAGTTTAAAACATAACATATGAATGTGTTTGATTGTAGAAGAAGTCTACTTGAGCAATTCACTGATTTTGTTGTGCTTAGAAATACAACATTTAAATATGTGAATATGTAAAACCCAACAGTCAACTTTATCAAATGAAATGAGTGTTGTTAATTCAAAGTTGACTGAAAGTTAATTCTACTCATTTGAAAAGAGTTTTGAACTCAGTATTGAAGGTAATGAGTTAATTAAATACCTCATTACTTCAACTTAAATGGAGTAAGTTTACAGTACTCATAGAGATTAGTTTAACTCGTGTCGCAATCGATCCATCCATGTCCTCCAATTTGTCGCAATCAGTTTCCTCAAACGGTTTGAGTTGCCTTAACTTATTGGGTGTTACAGTACTAAGTTGGTTTGAGTTCTCTTCATTTGTTGGGTTTTACTGTGCTCAAATTGCTTCATTTACTCAAATAGATTAAGTTCACAGTACTCATTAGAATTCGATTTTGAACTTAAATGGTTTGTTGCAATTGGTTTCCTCAAAAGGTTTAAGTTACCTTAACTTTTTGGGTTTTACTGTGTAAAGTTTGCAAGTTTTCTCTTGGTGATTCATTAAAGGCCCAACCTGTTTTTCAATTCGCAGCCTAGGTTGATGTTTGACTAAAATGTTTCATATCTCCCACTATCTATAACAGCTTTATTACTCTACATGGGTTGGGATTAGCCACATGTCCCATAATGATCTTCCCCATATTTCCATTTGTGTGTCACATGGTTTGTGTGGGTTAAAAGCTGGCTTGTTTGAATTAGGACTAAGAGGTGAAATCTTGTGTGCAATTGTTTAGAGCAGGGCTTTTCAATTGGCGGCCCGCAGGCCGAACCCGGCCCCTGAGGCAATTTGTTCTGGCCCTCCAAATAGTGTGACCAAGACATCAAAATAAAACTAAGTTCAGTCGGAAAACGGCCGCTATAGTTATGAAGTGACGTGCGTCTGTTCAATACAGCACGAGCTGCAGTTGAAGGCTGAGCAGAGCTTGAGTCCCCTGACATTAAGCGAGTGGTGCGGGCAGCCAAAAACATTTGGATATGTTTGTAGAAAAGGCCTTTTGTACAATGCACTGATTTCATTAATAGGGATGCAATGATTAGCCAATTTCACTATTAACCGTGCTTTAATTTATTACAGTTAGTTAATCGTAAAGGCTTCTCAATGCCGCATTTTTGTTGCACGGAACAAAACTGCTGCAACTAAACAAAGTTATGCTAACTGTGTGCTAAAAGTTTCGAGCTTATACCAAGGCTAATACGCACGCACATTGGATTAACTATAGCAGCAGGTCGTTCAAATATTGCGTCTTTTCCGCACGCGAGACATGCGCATATTGGAGCGGTGCGCGCATGGCTCGCAAGCAGACCAACACACACGCGCCCTCCAGGCACACACAGTAGAAATGATCTCATGCTGTAGTGCTGAGAGTTGTGTGTGGCTTTCAGTGCAAAATAAACAAAAGATACGTTAGACGATTTATTACAAATTATTAAAATGATTATGTATGTATGAACGCAGATAATAACAACAATTAATTCATATTCTTAGCTAATATATAGCTTAAATTAACATTAGACAAATACAATTTTTTATTTATTCTTATTTTTATTTATTTAGTCATTGTTCTGTCATTTATTTTCATTGTAAAATTATCACTCATGTTTAAATCAAAAACCTTTTAATTTATTTTTAAGTGCAAAGAGACAAATTATTATTTTTTTTGTTTGCTGTATTTGGTTACTCAGCAGCAATAAATAACACTTTAAAATATAAGCTGTTTTCTTGTGATTGTTCTAAACTAGTAGTGTTTTGAATTTAATAAACGCATAAAAATCATGATAATCGTGAAACCATGATTATTCTTCAGACTATAATCGTACAACTAAAATCTATAATCGTTGCATCCCTAATTGTTACGCAGTTTAAAACATAACATATGAATGTGTTTGATTGTAGAAGTCTACTTAAGCAATACACTGATTTTGTTGTGCTTAGAAATACAACATTTGAATATGTTTGTAAAAAAAGCAACATTGTACAATGCACTGATATTATGTAGTTTCAAAATACAAAATATTAACGTTTTAATGTAGAAAAAGCCAACATGGGTGTCTTAAGTAGCAAAAATTCAGCATATGGGCTCGTATATTGCTGTTGTTTCTTCACTTATATTGCAAGTCATATCTCTCCGGCCCCTCATTTGAGATGCTTGTCATGAATTGGCCCCGATGACAAACTTATTGAATAGCCCTGGTTTAGAGCAGGGGTGCCCAAACTTTTTCTTACGAATGGCCAAAAACCATACTTGATCAAGGCTAGTGGGCCAAAGGTAAATATAGTAGCCATGGGTCATTTCCTAATTTATTTAATAATGTTTAAAATTGACTATAAAACATTGCTTTATATTAACTAATACAGTATTTTATATTAACTAATACAATATTTTATATTAACTAATACAGTATTTTCTACATTTTATAACAAGCGTATTACAGTTAAATTTATGTCTAATTAATCTAATTTATAACAGAATTACAGTAGTTTTTGCCTTGATTTGCTCGCTGATGTCTTCTGCATAGTTCTCCATCCGTTGATTTACAGTATTTACATTTTTAAAAAATCGGATTCATTTACATTTAATTGAAACAATAAAACAGCAATAAAACATACAAAAAAACGTAATGACAATATCTGAAGTCTGTGTTAAAGGCATTAACCTCAACCCTCTCCATCATTCTCACTCTTCTCTCAGATGGGATGGTGGGCCAAATCAAAGGTTACAATGGGCCAACTTTGCCTCACGGACCCTTCTCTGGGCATCCCTGGTTTAGAGCAACCATGTTAACCTCTTAAGGCCCAAGGTGTTTTTTACATGCATTTTTTATTTCTCTTTGCTATTTGGGCTTATTGGAACCTAATTAGAATAAAAATCTAAGTATCATCTTTTGATATGATGTACTTTATACAAACTATAAAACACCATCCCCCAGCACTGTAGACAACCAACGACTTGCAAACGACCTGAATGAGTTTTACTGCCGGTTTAAGAAAACCCCCCACACCCACTCTGAACTGCTGTTTACATCACCATTATCACCTCCACCACCCCCCACCTCCCCCATACCTGCACTTCAGTTCAGTGAAGATGATGTGCGCCAGGTCTTCCGGAAACAAAAGAGGAAAAAAGCTCCAGGCCCAGATCTTATAACACCAGCCTGTTTAAAATCATGTGCTGACCAACTGGCCCCCATCTTCACTCTGATCTTCAACAGATCACTGGAGCTGTGTGAAGTGCCCTCCTGCTTCAAACGCTCCATCATCATTCCCATACCAAAGAAACCCAAACTCACAGGACTAAATGACTACAGACCGGTGGCGATGACATCTGTGGTCATGAAGTCTTTTGAAAAACTGGTGCTGGCCCACCTGAAGGACATCACTGAACCCTCACTGGACTCTCTTCAGTTTGCCTACAGAGCAAACAGGTCTGTGGATGATGCAGTCAATATGGGACTGCATTATGTTCTCCAACACGTAGACAGACCGGGGACCTATGTGAGGATCTTGTTTGTTGACTTCAGCTCAACTTTTAACACTATCATCCCAAAACTTCTCCTGCCCAAATTAACTGAGCTCTCCGTGCCCACCTCTGTCTGTCAGTGGATCAACAGCTTCCTAACGGACAGGCAGCAGCTGGTGAAGCTGGGAAAATTCTCATCCAGTACCCGCACAATCAGCACTGGCGCCCCCCAGGGGTGTGTCCTCTCCCCACTGCTCTTCTCCCTGTACACGAATGACTGCACTTCAAAAGACTCCTCTGTCAAGCTCCTAAAGTTTTCAGATGACACCACATTTATCGGCCTCATTCAGGACGGTGACGAATCTGCTTACAGACAGGAGGTTAAGGAGTTGGCTGTCTGGTGCAGTCCCAACAACCTGGAGCTGAACACGCTCAAAACAGTGGAGATGATAGTGGACTTCAGGAGAACCCCCCCCCCCTGCTCTCCCCCCACTGAGCATCATGGACAGCATTGTGGCAGCAGTGGAGTCATTCAGGTTCCTGGCCACCACCATCTCTCAGGACCTGAAGAGGGACACTCACATTAACTCCATTGTCAAAAAAGCTCAACAGAGGCTGTACTTTAATCGTCAGCTGAGGCAGTTCAACCTCCCAAAGGAGCTGCTGAAACAGTTCTTCACCTGCATCATTGAATCAGTCATCTGCACATCAATAACTGTCTGGTTTAGCTCAGCTACCAAATCCGACCTCCGAAGACTACGTCGAATAGTTCGGACTGCTGAGCGAATCATTGGTACAACCCTCCCTACTCTCTAAGAACTGTACTTATCCAGAGCGAGCAGAAGGGCTGCCAAAATCACTCTGGACCCCTCACACCCAGCACACTGCCTGTTTGAACTTTTACCTTCTGGTCGACGCTACAGAGCACTGCGCACCAGAACAGCCCGACACAGAAACAGTTTCCTTCCTCAGGCAATCCATATCATGAACACTTGATGATAATAATTGTGGAACCAACATCACTACCTGCTATACACTTTTTATACACACATACATTTATTTAACAACACACTTTACATGCCAATTTGCACATAATAGCTGCACATATTATGTTGTATATAGTAATATAGCTGTACATACGCTTGTAAATTTGTATATTTGCATTCACTTTTTAAAATATATTTATTATCTGTTTTTTAGTCCTGTCTCTGTAATTCTGTTGCACTGTAGAAGCTCTGTCACAAAAACAAATTCCTCGTATGTGTGAACATACCTGGCAATAAAGCTCTTTCTGATTCTGATTCTTTTAGAGAAAAATGATGTCCATATATGTGGACTCGTGGTCCGAATTTACATAGAACACTTTTTCCCGAATATTCTTTTATGCATATTTAACATAGAATATTTTTTTGAACTTGCTTTAATTATCAGAGAGTAAAAACAAAATATTTTCCCATTTTGGACAGTTAAAAATAGGGTTCGGGACATTTAATATGCTGCAAAACAGTTGCAGGATGACACTGTATGTCTGTAATAAAATATAAAACATTCAAAGTATTTTAAATAGCCACTTAAGAGCTAAAAATGTGCTGTCCACGTATGTGGACACTCGGGCCCTAAGAGGTTAAGGTGACCACACTAATGAAAATCCATGAAATGTGAGTTAAATTGTGCTTTCCTATCTTGAAAATATTTTTTATGCTACAAAATGTATATATATTCAGTTAAAAAATGGTTCTTTCTTAGTGCAGGCTATCTAAAGAAACTTTAAAACTGCCCACTGAATAATCAAACAGCTTCCATGGAACCTTGTTGTGGTGAAAAGATGGCGGTTTAGAGATTAGTACTCTGCGCTTGGAGTACTTTGGATTGACAGACATTCTGGGAACTGGTTATTCTGGTTTATTGCATTTGTGACATTTTTTTAGCTGCTGGATGACTGTTGCTACCTGTTCTGACATCAGAAAGGCTGTAAAACATCACGAGAGAACAGCTGGGTCAAGTGCGCACAACTGATTATCTCACTTTTTGTCCCCCCTCCTCCTTTCACATATACAATAAATGTGCGTGTAATGATATGATTGCTTCATCTGACATTTGATCACAGTAAAGTAGGTCATCTGAGATCTTGTATCTGCGGTGCTATGCAGTCACTTCACTACTGTGGTGAATCTAAGCCAAATACTGCATGATATCAGAAGCAGACACAAAGAGAACATGTGATCTTAAGTCACGGGGGTATTTGTGTAAAGTCCTTTTCGAATCATATATTATTCATTTGAGGGATTCATTTATTTTTCTGCCTCTCTCAGAGGTTGTCTTTGCATTTGGATATATTTCTGCAGGCCCTCTGTAAAATGAGCAATAACAAGTAACCCCATGACTCCTTATTAAGATGCAGTTCCTACAGTAATTAGATGCATGTATGTGCTTATGGGAGAGGAATTTCTTAAAGAATTTTGGTTTTTCTGTTTTTGAACAAAAAGTGCCAGTCAGAATTTGCCAGGGGTATAATTTCGGGCTTCACTGTATATACGTTTATATACACTCACTGGTCACTTTATTAGGTACACCTCTCCAACTGCTTGTTAATGCACATTTCTAATCAGCCAATCACATGGCAGCAACTCAATGCATTTAGGCATGTAGACATGGTCAAGACGATCTGCTTCAGTTCAAACCGAGCATCAGAATGGGGAAGAAAGGTGATTTAAGTGGCTTTGAACGTGGCATGGTTGTTGGTGCCAGACGGGCTGGTCTGAGTATTTCAGAAACTGCTGATCTATTGGGATTTTCACGCACAACCATCTCTAAGGTTTACAGAGAATGGTCAGAAAAAAAGAAAATATCCAGTGAGCAGCAGTTCTGTGGGCGCAAATGCCTTGTTGATGCCAGAGGTCAGAGGAGAATGGCCAGACTGGTTCAAGCTGATAGAAAGATAACAGTAACCAAAATAACCACTCGTTACAACCGAGGTATGCAGCAGAGCATCTCTGAACGCACAACACATCGAACCTTGAGGCGGATGGGCTACAGCAGCAGAAGACCACACCGGGTGCCACTCCTAAAGGCTACAGAGGCTACAATTAGCACAGGCTCACCAAAATTGGATAATAGAAGATTGGAAAAACATTGCCTGGTCTAATGAGTCTCGATTTCTGCTACGAAATTCGGATGGTAGGGTCAGAATTTGGCATCAACAACATGAAAGCATGGATCCATTCAGCCTTGTATTAACGGTTCAGGCTGATGGTGGTGGTGTAATGGTGTGGGGGATATTTTCTTGGCACACTTTGGGCCCGTTAGTACCAATTGAGCATCATGTCAACGCCACAGCCAACCTGAGTATTGTTGCTGACCATGTCCATCCCTTTATGACCTCAGTGTATCCATCTTCTGCTGGCTACTTCCAGCAGGATAACGTGCCATGTCATAAAACGTGAATCGGAAATGGCCTCTACAGTCACCAGAACTCAATCCAATAGAGCACCTTTGGAATGTGGTGTATGGATGTGCAGCCGACAAATCTGCAGCAACTGTGTGATGCTATCATGTCAATATGGACCAAAATCTCTGAGGAATATTTCCAGTACCTTGTTGAACCTATGCCACGAAGGATTAAGGCAGTTCTGAAGGCAAAAGAGGGTCCAACTCCGTACTAGCAACGTGTACCTAATAAAGTGGCCGGTGAGTGTAACTAAAACTAGAAATTCCTAATTTGAAAATTCTATTTTCTACTTCAAATTAAAAATATGAAGTATATATTATTAAAGTAAATATACTGTATAAACTTAGTAACACTAAATTGGATAAAATAAATAAATACATTTCTAAGGCTAATTTCAAAATAAGTAAGTAACTTTTATTTTTTTAATGAAAATATTAATGAATCCTGTATTTATAGTATTTTGGTATTCAGAATTATATTATTCAAAGTCATAACTACTTCCTAAATTTGCACAGTAGAGTGTTATTGTATCTTCCAGGTTGATTTAGGTTACTATCTTACAGATAAGCTATGGGATGTTGGGTAATGGTATTTTAACTATAACTTTACGGCCACCGACACCAGCTCGTTTTTGTTCCAACTGCAAGATCAATAAGCTCTGTGTTTGTTTTGGTGACAGGTTTTAAGACTTCTGCATCAATCATTTACAGAAATTCTGCCTGTAGGAGTGTCCCTGTATCTTTAGTATTCATTATAGTGTGTGTGTGTGTGTGTGTGTGTATGCGTGCGTGTGTTTATAGTCACAATGGACCATTCAAACGTACCAAGAGATTATAGGTTTAACATTAGGTTACAGTTGTCAAACATTTATATCACAGAAGCACGTGGTACTTATGGAGGATGGAGGAGTTGACAACAATGGGCCATTTAGGTGTCACATTTACTTTTACAAGAGCTAAATGTTTTACCATTTTGATGTAGTAATTGTACAACCAGTGGGTGGCAAATGCTGTTTGCTACATTAGTTTTCTAGGCAAAAGTTGTCTTCCTCCAGAGGGTACTTGAGCAGCTCATAAAGCAGAATATTTCACTGAGCTGCATTCAAATTTCTGATTGAGTTTTTTTAGTCTTTATTGGACATAAAAAATAAAAAACTAGATGAGTTTGTTGGGAACATGGGGTAAACTTTAATGTTGCCTTGAGAAAGCCTTGCATAAATGCTTGAAAAAGCTTTGTAAGCTTTACATTTAAACTTAGTTTGAAGTGGAGAGAAGCTAAGGTTTGCCAAGGTTTTTAAAAGTGGCTGCTATGGGGTTTTGTGTGGTTTCTTAAGGTTAACACATTTTTTTCTTAAGGTTTTAACGCTGTCTATCATGATACAAGCAGTATATTGTTGGTATATTTTTTACCAAGAATTACCTTGTTGCTAGCAAGTTTTAGAGCCTGTCTAACACGTTGCTAGCATTTTTCTAACATGGTTACAGTAGTAATATAATACCATGTCTCAAAATAATTAATTAATCATTCATTTATAAGGATGTCACACAGTGACTAACATTTCAGGGTCTGATATGTTTTATGATGGGATTTTTATGACCTGTGACCACTGATGTACAGTTTATCATGTCAATGATTTTTACTGACAGCTGTTACGGTCAGATTGACAATCCTTTGTCCTTAGATTGACAGTTGGACAGATATCAATCAGATTTTTGGTCTGATGGATTTATAGCCCATTTTGAAGGATGTAAACAAAAGCAATGCTTCCAACGCATTTCCTGTTTTACATTTTTAAATTCTATGGCTTCTGAGAATCCAAAAAAAGAGCCACATATTGAGAAATAATGTCATGATAGCTGTTTTAACATTAAGTTATGATTAAATTGCTTCGTTACAGTTTTAAAATTGTTTGATAACAAGCAGGAAATGTTCATGGGCCAATGACATGACCGCATTGAATTGGTCTATAGTTAAATTTGTGTCAATATTTATGGCTAATGCATCTTACCCTGGCTGTTATTTTTGGCCTGTTTTCAAGAGTGGGTTTGGTACAATACAGTATGCATTTATGTCCGTTTTCCACTATCAATGTTACTATAAAAGCTATCTATACCATACCACTTTATTGCCACCCTTTGGGTACATAGCACAAGAGAACAGTAGCTAGAGCTAGACTCACAGCTAAAAAGCTATTTGTTTACAGAGAATCATCAAAACATAGGAAGCGCCATTTTTAAAAACATAACCGAGACATGACACCTTCATAATACAGTGACGGCACACAGCAATGAACTATGGTCCACCTGAACTCAAACAAGCCTAGTCATCTTCTTGTGACAACAACCACATTCCAAGATTCCTAAAAGCATGAACAGAATCTGCTGTTATGTCCATTGTTTATGAAGGCATCTAAAAATGCATTTAAAGCACGAGTGGAGCCGCTTTCTCTCTATATTTGTGTGTGCCTGCTGCACGCCTATATTTGAATTAATGAACTTGAGTTCACAAAAGACGTGATATATATATATATATATATATATATATATATATATATATATATATATATATATATATATATATATATATATATATATATATATATATATCAGTTGAAGTCAGAATTATTAGCCCCCCTTTCATTTTTTATTTTATTTCCAAAATTATGTTTAACAGAGCAAGGAAATTTTCACAGTATGTCTGATAATATTTTGTCTTCTGGAGAAAGTCTTAATTGTTTTATTTAGGCTAGAATAAAAGTAGTTTTTAATTTTTTAAAAGCCATTTTAAGGACAAAATTATTAGCCCCTTTAAGCTTTTTCCCTTTAAGGGAAAAAAATAAACAGGGGGGCTAATAATTCTGACTTCAACTGTATATTTATATACAGTCAATCTTCAATATAGATTTATACAGTTGAAGTCAGAATTAGCCCCCCTGTTTATTTTTTCCCCAATTTCTGTTTAAAGGAGAGCAGATTTTTTCAACACATTTCTAAACATAATAGTTTTAATAACTCATCTCTAATAACTGATTTATTTTATCTTTGCCATGATGACAGTAAATAATATTTTACTAGATATTTTTCAAGACACTTCTATACAGCTTAAAGTGACATTTAAACGCTTAACTAGGTTAATTAGGCAGGTTAGGGTAATTAGCCAAGTTATTGTATAATGATGGTTTGTTCTGTAAACAAATAAGACTTTCTCCAGAAGAAAAAAATATTATCAGACATACTGTGAAAATTTCTTTGCTTTGTTAAACATAATTTAGGATTTTTTTTTTTTAAAAAGAACAAAAAATTCAAAGGGGGGGCTAATAATTCTGACTTCAACTGTGTGTGTGTGTGTGTGTGTGTGTGTGTGTGTGTGTGTGTGTGTGTGTGTGTGTATATATATATATATATAATATATATATATATATATATAATATATATATATATATATATATATATATTATATTTCCAGTCTGGGGATGTAAAGAAAGTCTTTCTGGTTGGGGGTGTAAATGACCATGTTCCCATTGATTGGTGGTTTTGTTCTAAAAAAAAAAAAAAAAAAAGTTAAGTTACCCAGGCCTCTGAGCCATCTGCTGTACCATTGTGCATGGATGAGGATGGACTTCTTTTTTTATGGAACATCTATATGTGTTTATCACTACACCACTAGTACCAACATGCTCTATAGCAGGGGTCACCTATCTCGTCCTGGAGGTCCGGTGCCCTGCAGGGTTTAGCTCCAACTTGCCTCAACACACCTGCCTGGGTGTTTCAAGTATACCTAGTACAGGGGTGTCCAAACTCGGCCCTGGAGGGCCAGTGTCCTGCAGAGTTTAGTTCCAACTTGCTTCAACACACCTGCCAGGAAGTTTCTAGTATCTAGTAAGAGCTTGATTAGCTGGTTCAGGTGTGTTTGATTAGGGTTGGAGCTAAACTCTCCAGGACACCGGCCCTCCAGGACCGAGTTTGGGCACCCCTGACCTATAGGCTAATGTAAAAAGCACAAGACCTTGCTTCCTTTTTAGAGTAAAGGTGTCTGTGGATTTAACTGACAGAAGTGAATAGTTAACCCTGTTAACTTTTGAACTTATATTTTACCATATAGCCACCTCAAGTGCACATAATCATGCTTTTTTACATAACGAATGGTCAGTTTTTATCAATTATTTGAGCTCACACACAATTGAAGTATACCAAATAAAAACTGTTTATTTTGGTTTTGCTGTTTAACAAATGCTTTAATTTTATTCACGCCCGCAGACAATATGTAAACTGTAAAACAACAACAACAAATTGTTCAATGTTTTAGCATGTTCGCAAGGTTACCGTGATTAAAATAGTAAGAATTATCAAGTTAGTAGCATGAGTTATTTACCTATTGTGTTTCTATTGTTAACATTTTAAGCATGTTATTGGCATATTTCTAACATAAGGTAACATGTTGCTACCATAAACTCGCCTATTGGTAGCATGATTCTAGTATGAGTAATAATAATAAAATAATAAATTTTATTTGTATAGCACTTTTCCTACATGCATGCAACACAAAGCGCTTCACAAACAAAAAACAAGCATTGTAAAATAAAGTAAATAAAAAATGTATAGACAAATAAAGCAATATAAACAAAAAATATATACTCAGATAAAAGCATACATGTACACGCATATATCTGCACAATCACACACACAATAGTCCTTACATATGCATATACATGCACACACCTACACAATATACAAATATACATAAAAAGCACATACTATATACATTTGCAATTTTAAAAAGGTGCGTCCAACACGCTTTTTAAAAACATGAATGCTGGGGGACTCTTTTACTTCATTTGGGAGACAATTCCACATTTTTGGAGCATATTGACTAAAAGAGGTGCCGCCAGATGGCATCAGATTTACAGAGTGAAATTCTAATCGTCCAGCACTAGAAAAGCATAGCAAACGATTTGGATTGTATTTTTATAAGCAGTCAGAAGGTGTCAGGTTGTGTAGTGCCTTATAAACCAATAAAAGAATCTTAAAATCTACCCTTTGCTGCACAGGTAACCAGTGTAATTCTATTAATGCTGGTGTGATATGTTCTCGTTTCTTCAATTTCATTAAAACTCTGGCTGCTGCATTTTGTATCAGTTGCAACTTTCTTATAGAACCCTTAGGTAAACCAATATAAACAGCATTGCAGTAATTAAGCCGAGAGAAAATAAAAGCATTAATTAATTTCTTAGCATCATTAAAAGATAGGAAAGAACGAATCTGGCAATGTTTCTCAAATGATAAAAAAATGTTTTTGTAACTTGATAAATATGAGATTTAAAATTTAGATTAGTTCTTTTAATTTTTAGATTGTAAACCTAAAGAACACAATTCTGCTTCAATCCTCTCTCGCTCAGGTTTTATGCCCACAATAAGAATTTCAGTTTTATCTTTATTCACCTTTAAAAAAATAGCACTCATCCATTGTACAATACAGGACATGCAGTTGGACAAATGTTTTATTGCAGCAGTGTCTCTGGATGTAGAATTGTATGTCATCAGCATAAGATGATAATACATGCCATATTTCTGAATTATATTCCCCAAGGGAAGTATATATAATGAAAATAAACTTGGGCCAAGGATAGATCCTTGAGGAATCATCTATATTTACTAAAAATGTCCTTTCTGTAACATTTGTATTGAACCAATTTAAAACTTTCCCAGAGAGACCTACAATTTTTTAAATGTTGCAAAGAATAATTGAATAATATAAGTTTCTTGCATATTTAACATGTTATCAACATGATTTTTAACTTTTTACAGACAATATCAGGCTTTTAGTTTGGTCATAATAATGTTGATTGAGTTTAAAGGGTACTCACTATTTACACATCCTCAAGTGGAAATCTGAAAACCTGTAACCATTGATATCCATAGTAGGATAAACAAATACATTGTAAATCAATAGTTATATGTTTCCAACATTCTCAAAATAACTTAATTTGTGTGCATCAGATGAAAGAAACTTTTAAAGCTTTTAAACAAAGAAAGGGTGAGCAAATGATGGCAAATAAATATTTTGGGGTGAACTATCCCTTTAATTTGTATTGGGCACTGAATGTACATTTAACAGTTCTCAGTGCCATTGCCGATCATTTAAATCCAATCAGGTCAACATGTTTAGAATAGCTGGTTTATGGACATGTTCTCGTTATGTATACCATCCCAGTAGGTGAATGAGTTCGTTATGAGCATCACTAATATCTCTCACTTCATTAGACTACTACAATCTTTCGGTTAGAAGTCAAGACCCTTATGGGTTTTCACTGTATAGGGCGAGCTTCTCAGTTATCATGCTCAAGTGCAGTGAAGCCCTGATTCAGGTTTAATCAAACACATCACGCTTCAGCTGCTGCTGTGAGAGGGAATGATCGGAGGTCCAGAGTGATCAATGGTGTTTTAGAGCACAAAGCTCTCTGTGGGAATCATGTAAAAGAAGAGGCGTTTTCTCACAGCCTAGCACTGAGTTTTGTACATGCTCTATTGACTGTTAGAGATATATTTAGCAAGATTTTCTTGCTTAAGGTTGTAAAAATTTCCTGCAAACCTTTATGATTTTTTGCCTCTATGATGGGTAAAGAGGGGTTTGTGAGATCAGGAAATAATGTGAGACATGCCTATTCAAGGGTAAATCTATATGTCAATTTAAACTTATAAATACACATGTTTCTATGGTATTTGCATTAAGAAATAATTTTGTACATTTAATGTACATTTGTACAATGGCTGATTGCAGTCTGCAACAATCCCACTTAAGGCTTTCTCCTCAGCTAAGGACAAACTTTTTCTATTTTATCGGACCTGGGACCCTTTCTTTGATTATCTAGGAACCCGTTTACACTAGTACGTTTTAGTTTTAAAACGGCGTTTTAGAATGAAAACGATCCGCGTCCACACTAGCGTTTCACCCAGCGTTTCTAAACAGCTCTCTGTCTACATTAAAATGGTGAAAACGCACATCACGTGACCACACACACACTCTGGCATGCGCTGCAGCATGCTTTGAGCACACACCCACACAAGAGCTGTACACGTCGAACTGTTCATCACGGATCTACCGCTGGATCTAATCTCACTATATTTGTTAAATGTGATATATAATTCATCTTGTTGTCTATATCTGACGACATATTCCCGACTTTGGTCTTTTGAATCTATTACTTGTTCTAAGGTAACGTGCTCTGGCTGAGCGCAAAGATAAGTTAGGTTAATATCTTAATTAATGTAACCGCGGGCACAGATTCTGCACATCTGACTGACTGTTTGCCTTTATTTTCTCTATTGTATAAACTTATTGTGCGTTATACTTTTATAATGGCCATTAACTGATCATTAAAACGGATATTTAGTGAAAGAGAGAGGGTACGTTTCGTATTTTCAATGAAAATGATAGGAGGCAGTAATGTTATAGGCTCCGTTTTGTTTTAAATATACATGAAAATGACGGTCATATTATATATCATTATATATATTATATCATTTTTGATGTCTGTTATTGCTAATATCAAAATGAAAATAGGCAGTTCCTCACATCATGTTTTCATTTTATTGTCAAGATAGTGAAACAGCATAGCCAGGGTGATGTGAATGACGTGAAGTACACACTCGGGAGTTTGTTTTCCATATCAAACTTGCGAGGACTGAACTTAAACGGAGAGGATGCAGGACTGAACTGTGTGAAGGCAACTTAATATTGAGGAAAAACCCCAATCAGATGGGCGAATGTCTGCAGCCCCGCCTCCGTTTTCAGATGTCTCCGTTTTCCCCCATCTACACTGAGACGGAGCAGCAGCGTTTAGAATGAAAACGGCCTCTCCAGCGTTTCCAAAACGCTCCGTTTTCGGGGCTCGAAAACTCCGGCGTAGTGTGGACGGATGGTGTAACCGTAGCAAAACTACGGTCTACGACTAAAAGCTTGTCTGATAGACTCAGCCTGGACAAAAGAAATGTAATATGCCTTTTTGTAATATAATTTTGTATTTTATGTCATTATTTATTACTATTATTATTATTCTTTTTTTTTTATTAGTTTTTTTTTAATTACAATTTAATTAATTTATTATTATTATTATTTTATTATAATTTTTTATATGGGGGTCAGAATTCAAATTGCATATACTGTATAATGAATATTATCTTTATACTTGATGTAATTTTCTGACATGTTTTTGCACTAAATATGTTCAATAAAAATATATTTGAAAAAAGAAAAAGTACATTTGGATACATTTTATTAGAATTCTATTAGGGGTTAATGCATTACATTTTATTGTAAGTTTAATTAAAACAAAACAAAAATTTAATTTAAAAAAAGAAAGAAAATTGCTGTAAATTAGGTCTAATCATACTATTATTTTGTTTTTCAAACAGTTTGAAATGTGCAAGAATCCTCAATAAACATGAAACATTTCTAGAAGCATTATATGATTCATGCATCTTCCTAGCATTCCAATTCAAATTCCAGTTGAGTAACATCATAGGTGTGTCCATTTCAAAGGGAGTTTTAACACATGAGTTTACAAGGATTTAAATTTGCCCTGTCATATCCCAAATATGCAGCTGGAAGGGCATCCGCTGCGTAAAACATATGCTGGAATAGTTGGCGGTTCATTCCGCTGTGGGCCCATGATAAATAAGGGACTAAGCTGAAGGAAAATTAATGAATTTGTTTGAAGAACATAAATAAGAAATGTCAGTTTTTTGTTTGTTTGTTTTGTTTTTGATCATCATAAAAATTAGGTTACCAATACTATACTTAATCTAACTATATTCTTTTGTGTTCTTCAAAATAAGTAAATTCATAATTAAATTAATAATAAAACTTGAAAATGAAAAAAAAAAAGTTTTGGTAAACTGTCCATTTCTGTTTACAAACATTTAGATACTAAATGTCCCCAATACTGGTGTTTATAAAACCTAACTTTAAGCACAATTTAATCAGGTCTTCAATGGAGATATATCCAGCTGCAGGCACAATCTAGCACACACGTTGTAGGCAAACCATATATGGTTACGACATGTTAATGTTATTAACGTCTTCTTGGACATGGTCATCAATATATTTTTATATATATTGTTGCTAAATATTGTACACAATAAACAATAGTGTTTTGTTTACCGTTTCACAAGTATTGCGATTAAGGCGGGCCAATGTGGAGCGTTGTTTCCGATCGCCATTCAATATAATAGACTAAATAGTTTTCTATCAGTCATCATAGATGATCAGTCATTATTATCTGACAGTCAATATAGCAGATACTCGCTGGCCTTGCTGAACGATCTTAATTGGACAGTTTTAATTTATATAATGGATTAATTTATAATGAAGGAAATAAGAGCAAGTTAATATGCAGGCAATAATACCTCTTTATATGTAATAAAAATCTTTTTACATTTAATAAATGTGAACACTATGTTTTATTCAAGCGATTTAATAGTATTTATTTGCTTAATTTTCTAATAACTTTTTTATTAATGATTTCCCACATTAAATACTCTAGTAATTTATAGTAAGTAATATGTTGTTTTTAAACCATAAAGTACTGGTAATCTGTGGTAATTATAGTTGCAACAAATTTAGCAATACAAGCAAATTAACTGTTAATAATTAATTAAAATAAATAAATTATATATATATATATATATATATATATATATATATATATATATATATATATATATATATATATATATATATATATATATATTACTAACAGTTGCTACAGTTTAGTAAAAGATAGTAGTTTAAATCAGTTTATAACTATATTAATTTTAAATTATTATCTATTGTAATTCATTTTTAATGTGACACATTATTGTTTGTTTTTTATATTTTACAATAAAACGATTTTGACCAAGTATGACAACATTAAGATCAGGAATCAGTTTATTACACTTAATACAATTAGACAGTCTGTTATGTTTTCTTTGTGTATGTAGATACGCGAATAAAGTCATAAGTGTTTAAACAATTATTTTTATTTACATAATTTGAGTTCAGAAACTGCAGAGATGTTAAAATGATCGTTAATATAATAATGAAATAATGACTGAAATGGGAAACTCTAAACTGTTCACAGTCTAATCAATGGCAATCGTAGCACGGGCGGTCTCGATCGTCATATTTGTGAAATACAGTAGGTGGCGATAACGCTCATAAGGAGTTAGTTAGTAACCATATATGGTTTGCCTAGATTGTGTGTGCTAGATTGTGTGTGCCTGAAACGTGTGTGGTTCTGCGGGCCTGCAGCTGGATATTATTGCTTCAATGGGGAAATGGCATGATTCAGCCGTGACAATAAAACACTGAAGAGGTTCATGGAACATATCTATTCTATAGATCTATCTATATTTAACCTATGAGGCACATGGGTCACATTTTTATCAGACAGTATAAGATGTTTGTCTTAACATTTACAGTATGTCGAACGTCATGTCTACAGTTATGTCTTTAGTCTCTGAAGGCACCTTCTGAGTTATTAATACCCTTTCACCTTACATGTTCTGACAGATCTCATTTGTTTCCTTTTTGCTGGTGCTGTCTGGAAGAGGCCAGGCATGAAATTCTGAAGTAATTTCCTCTAAACCCATAAAACACACGATTCTGGCCAGAAAATAATCTGTTCTGATGAATTTTTCAAACGTACATCTATGATTTCTGTTAATGGTTGGTGTGAAAGGCAAAGATTTAGTCAAATATTTACCAGGTGTCGGAGTATTTCCCCCCAAGCAATTTTACATTCATAGAGTAGAGAGAGGACTACTGTTGTTATTTTGTCCTATCAGAATGCTTCTAATGAACACTTCCTGCTTTTTTATTTGTTTTTTTAACAGTTTTGAGAATTGTGGCATTGGACTTTATTAATTTAAAAATGCCATGTAGTGCGTTGATTCAATAAGTTAAATTGATTTGTGATATCTACATAGTAGGTATGTGGCTTAGTTCATAACTTCTCCAGAAATGATTTTATACTCCTTTATTACCCCAGGATATATCCCTAGAATCAGAAGCTCAAGTTTGATCATATTTAAAAAGGTCATGAATATTAATGAGCTCTATTATTAAGTCCCTTTTGCTTTAGTTATTCTGCCTCTCCCATTTTCAAAATAAGAGCCCCATAAATGTACTATAAGCTTAAACTTAAAATATAAGGGGGAAAATTATCATTAGCTATGTTTCCATCCAAAGATGTGAATAAATGTATGTGCAAAACTGGAATATTGCATAAAAGACATGCGAATAAAGCAGCGTTTCCATCCAATGAGTCAAAGAGAACAAAATCGTCACTTCCTGAATAACTGGCACCAAATATCAACAGTAAACACTGAATTTGCTGCAGTAGGACAAGCTGCGTGAATCTTTTCTTTATTTGATAAATGACTTGCGCCTCAGATGACAAATTTCGACACGCAATGAACGCGTGTTGGTGTTTGAAGGTGTCAAACATAGAGCACAGACCCTCTTGGCAGTTCTGGAGGTAATTAATAAATATAATAACACTAATACTGTAATGGTTTAAGCGTTTTAGAAAAACCAAAACAACATTTCAGATGTTTTACAATATGCTCAGCCTGCGGGTTTATCCATTCACACACATTTTTATCATCACATGATCTCTTATAATAAAATCACATGATTTTTTAATGCGCATACTGGAATTTGTTTGGTAAAAGTGTTTCCATCGTAGTTTACGCGCATCTTATTGAATAAAAGGTTTATTCTACTCAGTTATGCGAAAACGTTTTTTATGCCCATTTTCAAAACTTATGCGCATCTTGGCGTTTCGATCAACCGTTTTTTTATGCACATGCGTATGCCAAAATGCGCATTAAAGTAGGTGGATAGAAACATAGCTATAGTTGTAATACCATTAGAAAACATTGGGATTTATACATCGTCAGGTACATGCATATTAGTGATAATCCAATCCAATAATACTGTACAGTGTGTTTTTTTTCCGATTGGCCTGATTTTCACTGTGGTTTTACACTCTTGGGATTCATATGAGAACAAAGAAACAATAGTGTTTGATGCTCATGGTATGGCTACTTCCACGTACTGAACTCTTATTATTCAGCTATGCTTAGATATATCTAGATTTACATTATATAGCATCTTTAGTGGAAGTTGTGTAGCTTGATTTGTAGAGCACTGCTTTGGAGTATCTTGTATCATGGATTTGATCTCAGAAAAATGCCCATACTAGATAAATATATAGAATATCTTTGAATAGACTGTAATAAGTATTCCAAATGTGAGATTTGCTTTGTTAATGGTGGAATTCATTGTATTGTTAGATCAAAATCAACTCTAATTTGATTTCTGGTAAACATGTGACATGTTGAGCTGCGATACTCATATAGGTTCCAATTCTCAAGTCCTGTCGCATTTCCAGTTCCCTTTTACTGTAAAATGAAACAAAAAGAGAGTCGTTTTGGTAAAACTACCATATTAATGATACATTTCTTTATCTCTTTATAGGTAACTTCAGCATTCACGAGGAACTGGAGCAACTCGTGGCTGACTTCTTGGGTGTGGAGTCTGCCATGGCGTTTGGAATGGGTTTCGCAACCAATTCCATGAACATTCCAGCTCTAGTCGGAAAGGTCAGCATTTAAAAGTTAATCCTTAATGGGGCCTCTTTACATCCGTCTTAAATCATTCAGTTTTATCTGTTGAAGTGAGCTCAGCAATGTGCTATTAATCTGTTATCTCTGGGTGTCTGTCTATTAATTGCCACCATAAACGGTTTTTCACGCACCACCGAATAAGCCAACGAACCAGCACATTAAACAAACCCTTGTTAAAAAATAATGTGCAATCTGATAAACGAGCATAGTTAGAAGCGACAACGTTTGTTTAGGGCGTCTCATTAGGGTTTGTTTATGCTGGGCTCAATGATGTGGTCGTCAAAACCAGCTCTGATGAGAAGACCTGAGGAGATTCAAAGGGCTGAAGGACTGTCTCGAGGTGCCAGAAAAATGCAGCGGGGGATGTTTTTACTCAAGGAAAGTCTTTATGATGCTGCAGCCTTGAGGGATCGGTTAAGCAGAGGGTCCAACAAATTCTGCCTTCTGGTGGAGGTGTCAGGTCAAGGCCTCTCAAGGTGAAGAGGAGATGACAGCGTTGAATAAGACCATGCTCTGCAGCTATTGAGACTTTGTCATCCAGTTTATGTCAGAAGATTCAACATTAAGAAGACTAAGACTGGGGGGTTGATCTCCGGGGGAAAGGCTCGTTGATGGAATACACTGTAAGATGCATTAGAAGAAAATGTCTTCCAAATGCATAAATCTACTGTAACTTAATTCAAGTCATTACTCAGGGTAGTGTTCCCAGAAGTCATTGCAGATATTGTATTTTTTGAAGACAAAATTTAAGAATAGTCTTTTGATTCTCCTCTTTTTACATGCTTTAAAAGAAAATGGAAAACCTAAAAGTAGGGTGGCACGGTGGCTCAGTGGTTAGCACTATCGCCTCACAGAAAGAAGGTAGCTCTGCATTTCTGTGTGGTGTTTGCATGTTCTCCCAGTGTTTGCATGGGTAGGGGTGGATTTAACCAATAAGCAAGGTAAGCTGCCGCTTGGGGCCCAGGACATCTGGGGGCCCCCAATAAATACCTAGAAGTGTAAATTATCCCTATAAACTATATATAACATCATATTTTGTATAGTGAGAGTCAAACAAATACAATTTTTACATCATAAAATATTATTTAATATACAATAAAACATAATATTATTATAATAATGTTATGTAATTATAATATTACAAAATAAAATATCCACCAGCAGTCAATTTTATTAAAAAAAATATATATATATGTTTATTATTTTTGTTGTAAATTCATTTTAAGAAAACTAATCAATTAAAATGCAGAGCTTGCATTAAGATAAAACATAGAACAGTGACATAAAAAACAGCAAAATAAATAAATAAAATAAATTTAAATAAAACCAGAAAAAATGCATTTCAGGACTTGGGCCCCAATTTTCTGGAGTTGCTTATGGCCCCCAAATCACTAAATGCGCCACTGCACATGCGATTCCTCCGGGTGCTCCAGCCCCACAGTCCAAACACATGCGCTATAGGTGAATTGAATGAACTAAATTGTTCGTAGTAGCTGTGGGTGTGTGAATGAGTGTGTATGGGTGTTTCCCAATACTGGGGTGCAGCTGGAAGGACATCCACTGCGTAAAACATATGCTGGAATAGTTGCTGGTTCATTCCGCTGTGGTGACCTCTGAAATATCCATGTTTATTTATATAGCGCTGTGTAGATTGTAGATTTTTATGAAAAAGAGACTAAACTGAAGGAAAAGGAAAGAAACTTAAAAGTTAGCTTGAGGAAGCCTAAAATAGTTTGGAATTAAAGGTTTCATAAAAAGATAAATAGATGGATCACAATTTATACTGTTAGCATGTATTACATACTGTAGGCAGTGGGTTTCTAGCGTGATGTAGCATGCTGCTAGCATACGGCATACGATTTGGCGTAAAATCAAAATCTCGGTTAATTGAACGTTTTAACTCGATTACGATTAATGAATGATTACTTTATTTATTTATTTTATTTTTTTGCCCTTACACTTCACTGACAAGTTTTGTAAAGTAAATGTGCTCACAAATTACTAGTGAGAGATTTATGAATAAAGGGTGCATTATTTGATTTAAAAGTAATTGAAGGAAACCATAGATATTTACATTAGATGTCGTCTACGCTTTTGTTGTCTATTGGAAAGAATGCGTCAATAGAGCCGACATTTTAGTACAGGGTAGCTCTCCTTTGAAATGAATGTGAGACCAAGGTGCAGAGGAGGACTGGCCATCCAGAGATATATACACATATATACACATATCTATGATCGGGAGTTTTCCCAGTGGTCAGTATGCAAATATTTTTTTAAATTAAGAAAAATTATAATTTACATCACTTTTCTTCGTTTATGGTGACCGCACGGGCATTGCCGACAAAGAGCATGTGTTTTTGTGCATGGAAATGTATTTTCCTCCCTCCCTGTTAAATTTGATCTGATCCGTGTCCTGAAACACACCCCCTCTCCTGCTTTTACTTCTCATTCTAATGGAGGGAGCGATTCGATTGTGAGTGAATCACTGTTATGAATGACTCGTTCACTCAGCCGACAATAATACAAGTTTCTGGCACCTGTAACGGAGGCCAGCTAGTAAGTACTGTGCAGGTAAACCTCACTCCTCTGACCTCTAACGGTGCTCTAGCGACAGATGCTAGAGGCCATGGTCTTTAGGCTCCTTGTTAGAGCAACCAACTCCCATGCGGAAGGTCGCCGGTTCGATCCCAACTTGGAGCGGGTTGGGTGGTGTAGGACCGGCGGGGTTACACACCGTAACATCTTGTTGTCATATTTCATTTACATTGTTTGCTTATTTTATTCAACAAAACTAGCACAAGCCAAGTGTTTAGTGTGAGTTGGTGCTACTTTGCCTTATGATCGGTGCAGTAAGAGATTGTATTATCATCAATACTTGTTTAGCACAAACGTTCGTAACATACAAAAATGTAAAAAACAAAATCTTACCAATGAAATGTTCTGCCTTTGTGCTTGGTTTTCTTTGTTTGCTCGTTACTACACCCGTACACAGCGCTAAAGTCCAGCATTTTCACATTGGCTTTGCGGTTGAATGACATTTGTCCTGGGAGCACTGTACAAATGTGGCGGCGCTATTGACGCATGCTCAGGGTCCGTATGCGAGATCTAGTGTATATATGTATGAAAGGAAACACACACAATCTACTATCTATGATTGTTTATTGAACAGCAATGTTAAACAACTGAAATTAAAGCACACATTGCCTAAATAGCTTGCACTTTTGGAAACAAAATTCATTATTTTTGATATTAAAGGTAGAAAGTAAGCAGTATCTCTTCTTAGTAAAATAACTCTTGTATATCCTGTATATAATATTTTAAATGGTGCATTTCTTCCATTTTCTCTAAACAAATATTTCAATGTTCCAACATTAGGAGCATTCAAATCAAGACTTAAAACAAACCTGTTTAGCTGTGCCTGTGCTGTCCGACAGATCACACTATTACGTCTTTATTTTCTTTTAAATACCTGTTAACACATTTTAATCTGTTTTAATCAGTTTTTAATCCCTTTTATTATTTGTTTTTATTTTCTTATACTTGTCTCTTTTATTCTTGTTTATGTAAAGCACTTTGAATTGCCACTATATAAATAAACTTGCCTTGCCTTGCCAATGTAAATAATAATTTTAATGTAATGGAAAATATGCTGTATCAAGGCATCTCTGGCGCAGCTTACAATCATCATCAATGTAGTGCAAAGTAAGGCTCAAGAATGGGTTCATCATCCTACTTGATCAGAGATCAAGTATAAACCAGCCTCAGCCTAACAAAGCAGGGTCACGTGTCTCCACATGCGGAATGGAAAGTAATTGAAAAAATTGTCCTGGAAAAATTTGATCGATTATAGGTTCTGAATGTCGATTACTTTTCGATTAATCACCCACCCTTGTGCTAGCATGTAGCATTATTTATTATACAGTTAACGCAATTCTAGCATAATTCATTACACTGTTAACATTTCAGTACATTGCTAGCATATATCTAGCATGGATAGCACACACTGCTGATGATGTGGCTTATTATTTGCATGATTTAGCTCATTGTTAACATGTTTCTAGCATGGGTTAACATTGATATTGCATTTTAGTATATCGTTAGTATTATTTAACATGGTTACAATTATAGCATATTAAAAACAGGATTTAATACACCTCTGCCTTGATATAAGATGTTAGCATGTTCTAGCACATTGTTAACATGTTTTAATACATTTTTAGTGGTGGTGTAACGGATCACGTTATGGTTTTTTAGTCATGGATCAGACCTTTTTTCCGATCAGCCAAAAAAGGGAGGAGACAAATGTAATTTGCTTTCCATTTATTATAAAAACAGTACTGCAAGATACTTTTGGTTTTAACAAACAGAACGTAGAACCTGTAATTTTATTCAAAATAAAATGAAGAAATAATCAGCTGAATAAAAATAAATTGTAATATATTCAGTGCTGTAAAAAATTCACTTTTACTACTACTGTTGCTGATAACGCTAATCGTATAAATCTAACATTATTTGTACAACCTATATTTATTTTTAGTCTCATTTTCAATAAATTATTCAGTTATTCACTTATTAAACGTCATGTTTCATTGCTAGATGGATCATTATTAAAGAATTATTCAGTCATATTTTTGTTGTCGCCACCTATTGGTTAAATAATGCAATTGTGGCCTACAACTTTCATTTGTGAGTGTCAAGTTTGATACATATGACGGTGATTTTAATATTTACCATAAACATCAGTGGTTTTATCTCAACTATAAACTGTTATCCCAGTACTTCAGTGTTATTTGACTGTTTGTAACTTCATAACTAACTCAAAAGACTAAAGACTCAATAATCTCTTTCTTGATTTTTGCATTTTTCAAGCACTGAGTCGAATGCAGCGATTCAAATGATCAATAAACATATGCAAATCACCATCATTTATAATTTATGTTGTGTGGGTCTTGAGATCCCAATCATGTAATGATTAATCGTGCAGCTTACACTGAATGCATTGATGCAGGCTAAACAAGTAGTGACAGAAAACACCTTTAATGAAACCCACCACATCCTGAATAACCTACCACAACTTCTTTCGTCATCATTATATTTTACAGGAAAGCCTAAATGCTTTCATACATGTGATTTGAATGACGCGAGAGGCGATCTCTCTGTGATCGTCACAAATTTAGAATTAATCTACCAGTAAAAAAAATTATTAATCTGCAGGCCAAGTGTGTTCCGAACCTTAGGTTGTGATCCATACGAATCACGGATCAACTGTGATCCGCTACACCCCTAATTTTTAGCATGTGCTAGAATGAAAAAAGGTGATGAAGTGGATCTGGAGCCAGACTGATCAATCCCTAGCTGTGACTAGATTGAACTTGTGGTTAATTAAATGTGCTCAAAATAAATGACCTCAAAATAATTCCAAGTTTAAGATTTCAATAACAGAAAATAAAGGATATAAGATTAGAGAAAAACAAACAGACCGACAAATAATTAAAGGGAAAAAAGGAAAAGCAAATGTACTGTATAATAAGTGCAAACTAATAGGATATATCTTTATTTTTGTTCATTAAATTGTATGACGTTTGTATTTTCTGTACACCCCCACCAAAAACAAAGATTTTTAAAGGTGCCATATGCTAAACTGTTTGTGATTTATTTGCAATATCTTTTGAATAGCCTCTCACAACGCGTTATTGGCGGGTTGCTGAGTCATTATGTGTTCAGAGCCATGCAGTAACGTATGTCTTGTTTCCAGGGCTGTCTGATTCTGAGCGATGAGCTAAATCACACATCCCTCATTCTGGGAGCCAGGTTGTCAGGAGCAACCATTCGAGTCTTCAAACACAACAGTGAGTACATGTTCGCAATATTATGATATTAATATACGCCAGGTCACTGTGTGTGTTCAGTTATGAACACAACTACTCAACGTCTGTAAATTCTGAGGTCATCACCTTAATGGTTTGTAACTACATTTAAGCATTAGCCTGCACTGGGCTATGTTTGGGTTTTTTATTAGCAGTGCTTTAGGGATTCCGTAGTGGTTAATGGCATTCTTGTGTAGCTACTGAAGAACTTGAGCGCATCTTCCTCCAGAGGATCAATGAGAATAGTTGATGCATGAACAACAAAAGCTTCAATGTACTCTTACAGCATCTGGCCAATAGTAGGTTGTGTGCCACTGATTTAAAAATGCAAATTGATTCAAGCAAAATTGTTTTTTTTTTTTTTTTTTTTTTTTTTTTTAAACCTAACTCCATTTCTCTTGGCAAATTGTTCAAATTGACCACCAAAGTTGATTCAGGTTTGTTTGATTATGGTGAGAAGTAATTCTGTATTTACTTTCCTATTGAGTAAAGTGCAGCTTCCGAGTTGGAAACATGTGCAGAGGCACTTCTGATTTAGCTGAGATGCGGGTGTGTGATGTAATGTGGGTGGATATGATACACTAATGATAAATATTTACTTTAAAGTAAATGAAATGCATCTGTGAGTCAAAGTTCATCATTAAATCATAATCCAACCTGTTTAGCAAGCAGGAGTGTAAAACAAGGTAAATTATTCTCTTTGTTTAAACAGGTACACCTGCAGAATAGGTGTTCGCACTGCATAGCAATTTATTTGTTAGGACATGTCTGTTGACAAATACCTGCCCTGTGTTAGCTTTAAAGGTAGTTCATCCAAAAACAAAGATTTGCTTAGTTTGCTTGGTGACTTTTTTCTTTAATTGAACATTAAAGAAGTTTTTAAGTGATCCATGAAGATTTGTGAGAGTCAGAGGTTCCAGTGACTTTGAGAGTCAAAAAATAAACAGACAAAACCAAATTGAAACCCAGGTTTCCCACATGAAAAAATACTATAGTAATTAATAGTAAATAGTAGTATTTTAAACCATACTATAGCAAAGTACTTGGATTAACCTGTTGTGGTGATTCTATGGTTGCTATACTAATATAAACGAATGACCCAATACTTTAGTTTTCTATAGCGTACATTATACTACAATACTCCACAATTTACTGTAGTAAAAAGTATTTATACTATAAAATGTATTAGTTCACTATACTTAATACTACATTATGTTGTAGTAATTATTAACAAAGAGTTGTAAATGCTAAAATATATACAGTATAATACACTTTACTATAGTATAGTTCAAAAACACTGTAGTATTTACTTTAAATTAATGTAGTGTTTTTTCATATCGGATTTAACACATCGTGACCAAACAAAAGATGTCAATGTGAGCATGCACACAAATGTGTAAAACACCAGGCGTAAAACTATCATAAATGTATTTATTCTAAAAAAAAAATTGACATGCCACTTTAAAAACTGGACGACCAATGAGATTGCAGCTTTTTTGGTCACATGCCGAGAGCTGCTGAAGTTACAGTAAAACACTACTTGGTGGCGCTCAAGTGCAAAACAGTCTAACCGAGTACACAGGAGTTATAGATCAGACAGATGGATTTAAGCAAGACAGTCAGTCTGTTTAATAAACTGAATGTTATTTACAAATTTATTACCTTTAAGCCAACGTGACTGTAGTCATTGACTTATATTTTATGAATCATTGAAGACTAGTTTCAACGAAAAATCTTCTACTGTATAATTGTTACATACTAAAGAAAGGAAGTGACCTATATTTTGAATGCCCCGGGGGTATTAAAAGCACAATTTCATTTTTGGATGAACTTTCCCTTAAATGTTCACTTTTTGAGTGTTATCCATCATTTTCAGATGATTGTGTAATGTTCAGAAGTCGGAAGATGGAACTTGACATTAATCCTGCTGAAAGATACATAATCAGAAGCAGACTGTAGCATTATTTTTCTCAGTTTCTCTGGTTGGTGTCTGCTTATGCCCATTGAAAAGGCACATTTGAATGTAAACAAATTCAGTTTATTTAAAGATCCTGTGAAGTGCTTTGAAATGTGCAGTTTTTATTCGATATTTGGCGTAATCTCAATTTAAAAACGAAGAGAGGGCAGGACATAGAATAGCCCCTTCCTTTTAAAAAACAAAACAACCAATAGCGTTTTATCACAGCTCTGCCAGTGTGAGTGGTTGAGCTTAAGCGCATCAAATGAAAAGCAAATGAGAAGTGTATTGAGATTATACTAGACAAGCGCATGTCAGATACTAGAGAGCATTTGTTTGGTCAATATTTGATGAGAAACTGAAGTATAAGGTGATTTGGGAAAAAAAAAAACATTGATACATTTAGGCGGAAGTGACAAACTACAAGCTTTGTTTATATTTCTTCTACTGTAAATGCAAATTTTCTCATTGTTTTGTATCACAATAGCTTAAAGATATCCTTGAAGACTAACATACTGATACTAACATCCAAAAAAGCTTTAGATGTTAAAAGAAATTTATTTTTTTTGATTTCAATTACACTGGACCTTTAAATTCCCTATATGTACTGCAGACACAGAATATTCTTTGTTTTAGCTTTGTTGCTTTTTCAATTATGTAAGAACTTGGTGAGGGAAAGAATTGGTAAACCTAAAATCAAATTTTGTCATTTCACTTCAAATGTTTTGAGTAACGTACATTTTGAAGTGAGTAGGTGGGTTTCCACTGCACACCAAATAAGTTTTGACTCAAAACGTCCATAGCCGAGCTGCATGACAGCACAACAAATGTAAACAAAGACAGAGTTTGACATTTAGGCCCAGACACCTTCCGATTTGACGTGTCATTCTTCCTATTCGAGTTGTTCTTGGCCTCAAAGCTTTGGCGAATATGTTTAGGTGAGTGTATTTCAGGACTGCGTGGATGAAGAAAGCAGGCCGTGTCCACATTGGCCTTCACTGGCCTAAATATGTCCACCTGTTTGAAATGAGGCCACTTTAATGAGACACTATATGGAACAGTCTTTTCTTTGGTCTTTTTGTCACTTTATATGCATAGAGATAGTAGGGAAGGGGAGAAGTTTGTAGGGTAAGAGTGGAGGAATGAGATCAGGATGTGACACAGGTCAGAATCCAGTTTGATTTTGTAGTTCAACTCTGCCATCTGTTGGCCAGTTTGTAACATTACAATGTCTGTTTATTAGAAGCTTTGGGCTAGTTGCTTATAATGTGTTTTGGGGCTTATTTACATAATGCACTCATGCATTTGGGCCTACACAATAAATAGGACCAACCAATAATAGTGCCCTTGAATATCCCAGTGTGCAATTAGAACTCCATTTCACATAACATCACTATTAATCATTGTAATTTATTTCCCTTTCCTTCAATGCTTCAGGCTTTGCCAGTCATTCCCCCTAGGATACAATTATTGGAAAGACTTTTTGCAGTAAGATGCAATTTAGCTTTGGTTAATGTTTGTTTTATGCAAGTTCATGCTGTAATAAATCAGATCATTGAATTCAAGTAATTTACCTGATACATAAAAGCCCTACTCTCCCACATGCACAAACAGCTATTTAGACTTATTTTGGTGATGTAGGGCAACTATTTTGTATATATTTGATATATTACTTTGGGAATAGTGACATATTCAAGTCAGGTTTTGAATACATGGATTAGCAAACACCAATGTACATTGCAAAAATATGCTTTTCTTACTTTGAGTTGTTGTCTTGTTTGTAGTCTAAATATCTTAAAGTTTTTAAATAAAGCAGCATTTTCTATGCAAGTAAAAAAAAAAATCTAAATTTAAGAGTTTTTTTTTTTTTTTCTTAAAACAAGCTTAAAGGTGCAGTAGGTGATCTGCCTAAATGCTAACCGGTTAGCATAATATCTTTTAAATACAATCCCTCCCCTGTCGTCCAAAGCCACGCCTCCTGAAATCACGAATCTGCACATTAAAGATGACAGAGACCCACTAGATCATGTCATTTACCAGTTAGAAAACTTTATAGTACTTTATAATACTACAATTCTGTACAAAAACTGTATTATATCTGGCACATTTTCAGTTGTGTAGCAAGCAAAACTTGTCATCACTCTCTCATCAGTCTCACTCTCTCACAGGCTTTGTCCTAAAGTGACTACTTTATGCTTAGACCGAATGTTCAGAGTAGCATGGTAAACAATATAGGGAGCACACCACAGGTTGTCATTGTTCAAAAGTGAGCCAATGTGATGTGAATATAAAACCAACTTTAGCTCAGTTTATTTATGTTTTGTTGTTAAACTAAATAAAAATCTACATTATTGATGCTGTAAAAGGTCCCTTATGAAACTGAAAATAGTCACATCAATCATTTGCCAGAAGATTTCAGTGGCTGAACAACACTTCTGTGCATATAACCCATTCGTTACAACACAATCTACATAAGCTTTGCGTGGCTAAAATAGTTTAAAAATAGAACATTACCTGTCTAAAACAAATACTTGGTATTGTCATGGTATTGTCCTTCCTCCAGCGTGCAAAAGTAACTCCAATATTGATTCAAGATTTTAAAAAGTATTGATTCAGCATTTGTTTTTACCGCTGTCACTCGTGTCCATGTGACCACAGCCCGCATGAACGTGCATCAGTGGATCTATGTGAACAGAGGTGCACAGTTGTTCAAATCTACATTTGCTGACAGACAGTTTGGGCTACTTATCAGAATTATGGGAATTATCGGCCTGACAATATTTAATTGGACGAACATTTTTTAGTCTTATTCTTTACCCAGAATATAAAAATACACATAAATACATTTAGATCATTTACTTTAATCATTACTATTGGAATGTGTAGAGACTTTCAACAAGCACAACAAAAATGCCTCTGAAGACAATCACCTACTGCAACTTTAATTTTCTGTCAACAGAGTAAGTTTAGATTTTCTAAGGAAAAAAACACCTATTTTGATGACTTAATTTGACAAGGGTTTGTCTTGTTTCTAGTCTAAATATTAAACAATTCTTAAATCAAGCAGCATTTTCTAGACAAGACATTTTTTACAATTTCTTTACATCATCAAAATTAAAGGTGCAGTATGTAAGTTTGACACCCAGTGGTTGAACTAATTATTACATTCCTGGATTAAAACAAACGCAAGTGCAGGTTGCCAGATTGACTAACAGGAGCGAGTCTGACGATCGAGCCTAAAGGCTGATTTAAATCATGTTCTATATAAAAGCAACGGCAACCAACACCTCGAATTGATATGTTAGAAATGGCTCCTTTTTCTTGCAGCTGAACAACAGAAAACAATGATCACCTCAGGTACACCTCATGTGCTTTATTCAGTGTTAAATGCTAACAGTTACTACGTTTACATGGACACCAATAATTCGATTTTAATGCGATTAAGACAATACTCTGATTAAGAGTCTACCATGTAAACAGCGATTTTTGATTAATTTAAACAGATTAAGGTCATAATCGAACTAAATAGAAATCGAATTAAGACATGTGGAGTATGCCGATTTTAGTCGCATTATTGAAGTGCAGTACAGACATGTAAACACCTTAATCGAACTATTACTGTCATGTACTGTAGGACTTTAAGCCGCTTCTGTGACAGGGTAGTCCACACACACACACACACAGACACGCACACACACAAGCACGGCTGTTTGACACTCTCTGCACCTACGGAGTCAGTGAAGCCCACAGTATACCTGCATCGTGAAATGCGGAGGTTTTTTTTTTTTTCTTCCATTCAGCATGCGGTATGAACTTCCATTAAAACAACACTTCCAGCAGTTCAAAGTTGCATCCAATATCTTGTTTGTCACGGAGGACATACATAAAAAGTCCCTGAATGAAAGTGAAAGTGCCAAACTGCAGTTAAAGTCGACAAATTAAAAATGAAACACTCGAAATTACATAAAACTTCGGAGGAAATGCGCATAGCGCGGTGACACAATGACGCTAATCGAATTATGTGCTTTAGCATGTAAAACGCGATCATGAAAGGAACATTCAAAAAGAAACCCATGTAAACGCCTTAGTCTTGTTATTCTCTTAATTAGATTAAAGCAAATAAATTGAATACTGATGTCCATGTAAACGTAGTCAATGTGAGTTTAAATGCCATTTTACATGACATTTATTGTCATACTACTGTAAGCAGCAGCAGATAATTCATCTCAGATCTTGAAAATAAAATAAACCATTTGAAATTAAACTTTAGAACAATGACTCAAAGCCAACACATATACATTTAATAATGTTAAAGAGGTTTAATATGTATTAATTAGATCTTAAGCCTTACCATTTCATAAGTGAGTGCATATTCTGTGCTTTTGAAGGGCTGTATTTAAATTTCTGCTGTGTTTCGTCAGGTGCAAACAGCCAAATTGCTTATCACTGTAAATCTCGTCACGTAGTGTGTTGTTAGGACATGGGGTTACAATGTAACCTGCTCACCTAATGTTTACGTTTGTAATATTTATATTATTTGCTAATTAATAACCTTATGTGGAACTCTGAATCTGCATCTCATTTCAGAGTCTGCTACTTTCCACCGTAGGTTGCATTTCGGTCACGGACACATGCTTTCAGAGCCTTTCTGACTGAATGAATGAAATACGCAGTTTTCCACCAAGGCAACCCGGGGTGCTGAAATATAATTGGCTAAAGTGGCAGTGGCTGGATTAAAAGAACCAAAACAAAAACGGCGTTCAGGCAGGGGTGCGCCCATTTTCAAAGCAGAATATCTGACTTCAGCATTGTTTTTCAGATAAACAAGAATGTTCACTTTGCATGTTTCTTAAATATCTGCAAACATATTATGGTATTTTTATGCTTTAGAAGAGTCAAAAACTCCCATACAGCACCTTTAAGTGAGTTTTTTAAACAAGCTAAATTGTCTGCCAACTGGCTAAGAGAAATTTAGATTTTCTAAGAAAAAAACACCTATTTTGATGACTTATTTTTAATAACAAAACAATATTTTATACAGTACTTGGCTAAAAAAATCCTGCTTGATTTTCTTACTTTGAGGTTTTGTCTTTGTTTCCAGTGTTGCCAGATGTAGCTGACTGATTCCAGGCCAAAAACTATCCAAAACCGACCAAATATACACTACAATCCTGTCATTTTTTACCCGCACAATCGGATTCAAAACCGCGAAATTGGGCGGCAAACCGCAATCTTGCATTTTATAAGTAATAAAAAAAAAACATTTTTACATCATCAAAATTAAGTGATTTTTTTTTTTAATCTTAAAACAAGCAAAAATGTCTGCCAATGTGGTAAAGTTAGGATTTGATAAGTTTATTTAATGAACACCTGTCTTGACCACTTATTTCTGAAAACAAATAAAATATTTTATACATTTTAAATACTGGACGACACAGTGGCGCAGTAGGTAGTGCTGTCGCCTCACAGCAAGAAGGTCGCTGCTTCGAGCCTTGGCTGGGTCAGTTGGCGTTACTGTGTGGAGTTTGCATGTTCTCCCTGCGTTTGCGTGGGTTTCCTCTAGTTGCTCCGGTTTCCCCCACAGTCCAAAGACATGCAGTACAGGTGAATTGGGTAGACTAAATTGTCCATAGTGTATGAGTGTGTGGATGTTTCTGAGAGATGGGTTGCGGCTGGAAGGGCATCCGCTGCGTAAAAACATGTGCTAGATAAGTTGGCGGTTCATTCCACTGTGGCGACCCCAGATTAATAAAGGGACTAAGCCGAAAAGAAAATGAATTAATGGATTTTAAATACTGCGACAAGTCAAAAAGTCAAAGTAAGAAAGACATTTTTTGCAGTGTATATATACCAGAACCTTATCATTATCCACATACAGCAGAGGCATCTAGAAGCATGTTCAGTTGTTTGCAATTTGTAATGGAGCTTAGTCTTCTAATCTGGATCTAATCATACAGCCATATTTCTTCTGTTCATGATCAGCACAAGAAAATTTCTTATAACCAAGCCTTTTTATAAACCTTTATAAGTAAACTTTTTCTGTTTGCATTGGGAAATTGTATAAAGAAGAAAGCTCTTTGTTTGGTTAGGAAAAAAATACCAACTAAGGGTGTGTATTTCTTTTAGCTGATTGTGTCAGTGTGCTTGTTTTGTGTTTGGTTTCAGACATGCAGAGTCTAGAAAAAATGCTGAAGGAAGCGATTTGCTCCGGGCAGCCTCGTACCCATCGCTCCTGGAAGAAGATTCTTATAATGGTGGAGGGCATTTACAGGTCAGAACGCTTGTGGATGTTATTCGGTTATATTTAGTCCATTCTTAATATAAGCAGTTGCATGAAATAAAGGATGAAAGCAAATAAATAAATAAATTAGTATTCAGCTTCACTTATAGCTTGGATTACTTGACAAAGAAGGAATAAATAAAAGATAGAGAGAGAGAGGGAGATTTACTATCTCTTAGGGTTTAAATAACCAGTGGCAGTTCTTTTGGATGCAGTGGAAGTGCCTCTTTATTGCTCTCATTTCGTTGGGTTATTCTGGTTTGTTGGTTTATTGAGGCCAAAGTCTTCAGTGGTGGATGCGTGACCGTTTCCAGTCTTTTAAGCATTGATAACCCTTTTTTGTAAGGTCATTTATTGCATAAATCTGTGCTCACTGTGCTGTGATGTGAACACTGAAGCTTCATGCATTTTATATGAAATTCACGCAGGATTATAAAAGATTATGAATGATTCACTAACTTGCAACCACACCTGTACAAGGTAGCCAGATCAAACCATTTAGAGTGCATTTTGCTGTCACCCACAAAAGTGGGATTTCTCAGAACTACTGTCTAAGAGTACAGATGTTTTATTTATTTGGAAAAAAGAGACACAAAAGGTTATGGATTATAAGGATTATTGTGTATAATGATTATTATACATAATATTGCATGCAATGATACAGTTATCATGCTAAATTAATATATTACAATGTAATATCCATTATAACCTTAAATAGATATGTAAAATACTGTAAAATATTGGTGAATACATGAGGCTAAATTGTATGTATTTACTGTATATACTGATACAATGTCATTTGTACTAAAAATAGCTGTACATTTTAGTACAAATTACATTGTATCAGTTCATACAAATTAGCCACTTTTTCACCAATACATAACTATTTTTTGTATTTTATGTAACTATTTAATTTAAAATAGACACCTAATGGAAACCTACCTGTCACTGGGGGCATGGCACATCATGATTTTGCCAAGTATAATGCGATCCTGGATTAACATCTACAGAGCTCTGTCGGCGCCAAAAGCCTAGTGGTTAAGTGCGCCGACATATACCGTAGCACCATGGTGCTCACAGCGACCCGAGTTCCTGGTTCGAGGTCCTTTGCCAACCCTTCCCCTCTCTCTGCTCATAATACTTTCCTATCTGAAATCTCCACTGTCCTATCTCAATTAAAGGTGAAGAAACCCCAAAAAATATTAATTTAAAAAAAAAAAAAAAAAACATCTACGAGCTCTGCATAATTGAGTACACTCCATTTTGAAAATAAATATTTTTATACATTTCCCAGTGAATGTAGGCAATGTGTTTTGGTGCATTTATTAAATAATATTTTAGTCACCAAACATATTTAGAAATTAAAAGATAATACAATTAAATTCAAGCAAAATATTGTAAAAACAATTACAACCTACAAAATTTCCACTAAATTTTTTGCTTCTCTTGATTTTTCCTCTTTTTTAAATTTGTATTTAATATTTTTCTATAACATATAAATTTTGGGTGTACTAGTTTTTGGACCCTTATCGTAAGTTATTTTGCTAGATAAGCTCCAGATTTGGCTTCAGTACTGACTAATCTAATGTACAGTATATGTACAATATATATTGTACATATACTGTACATTAGGGCTGGGCGATATGGCAAAAAAAAAAAATCTCGATTTTTTTTCATAAAGTTTGACCGATTCACGATTTCGATTTCGATTTTTTATTTATTTGTTTATTAAATTTTTTTTTCTGTGTAACTACCTTACCAGCTTACCTTGTTCATTTAAATTTAAATAAATGCTGAAACTAGTTTTTTTGCTCACTTGTAAAAGAAAAGCAATAGTGTGACTAAACGCGGTTATGGCACTCTCTCATATAGGGATGCTAAACATAGCTACAATAGAAGTCACAGCAGGTCATATGTTGTGCAGCTTTGGGCAAATTTTATTTGGAGAGAAAATGACCAAAATGTAACTTGAAGATTAAAAAGGATTGGAGGGGAAATAAATATTCAAATCTCTGTACATAACAGAAAAATAAACAATGATAATGCAACAATAGTTTATCTGTATTAGTGGCATGGCAGAAATATATATTTGGACAGGCCTTGTCAAAGTGAGCGGGCACTTTCACTAATAAAAAATATAGCACTTTTATACTTTTATACCACAATTATTTCATAACAATCAATAAAATAACAGCGGTTTTAAATCAAAAGTTGGTAATGATATAAAATATACTACATTTTGATGGTAAAATATAACCATTTAAACGATTTCAGTATTTAAACATTAAATAACGAATGCATCAAGTTAAATATAAAAAAACGAATGAAACAACACATACAGTAGCATATCAGGATATAAAGGACTATATTTAGCAGAATACTGCTCTTTTTATCTTTGTAATTTTATAGTTTTATTTTTGTTATTTTAATTATTTTTTGTCTTCATAAATAACTAACGAGCTATAGACAAATATCTGCTTGACGTTTTAGAAAATATTTGTGCGTAGCTCCACCACCCAGTGTATATTAAAGATCACCGTGAACAAAAAAAAAAAACCCCACAGAAACCTGTTACATATCTATATATATTTAAAGGTCTATCTTATATTTAACTGAATCGTATAACAGCCTATAGCTGAAATGTTGGAAATTGCTTAATTTATTTTTATTAAACATTTGTCGATATGTATTGATATTTTTTGGAGTAAAAACTGCCGACATTTAAGAATCCATATTTATTTTATTCATTCATTCATTTTACTTGTTTATTGGTGCATATATGGGTTATGATTTAATTCATACAGTACCTTGACAGCTACTGTGCTCCATAATTCAAGCAAAAGTCCAAATTAAAGAAAGATTTGACTTTCTGCGGTGACCGACATTTACAACACGCCGTAACCGTCCTTCAGGTGTGGCGCGGGTCCCCGTCTCGCAGCTCGCGCGGGAGACACAGACGGCTGCGGGACGCGAACAACAGCACGACGCGCGTGGAAACATTCGCGAAGCTGGCTGGCTGGCTGACTGCGGGGCTGTTTTTGCTCTAGCGGGAAAATGTCCCGGTGTTCCCAATGACCGGTCCGCCCTGGCGCGCTTCCGCTACCAGCTGTGGCAGCACATCAACAGAGCCGCGACGTCAACACACAGAATCAGCACAATTCATCACGGTTGTCTAACAGTTTAGAGCGGTTTGGCACGATAGTGGAAAAGCGGCTTTAATATTTTTATTAAAAAACCGCGATTCCTCGATTTTGTAAAAAATAAAATCGTCTTAAAACGTAAATTCGAATTAATCGAAAAAATCGAAAAAACCGCCCAGCCCTACTGTACATGTATATATATATATATGTATATATACAATATAATATTGTATAGCTTCCGATTAAAAATAAGAATTTAAAAGATAGATTTGTGAGGGGTGTACTTATATATGCCAAGCACTGTATGTTGATCCTGGAACATATTTTTTGTTCGAAAATGTAATCCATACCTATTCCCTACCTCCTAAACCCAACCATAACTGTACCATACTTTTTTATTTTGGTTATATTGAAGTTCTCAATTAAGGTTCCATTGTGAAAGCTAAATGAAAGTGAAACTAATAAACTTGCCAACTAGATTCAATAAATAATATTTTTAAATTATATTAATTATATTATTTTGAGGTTAACACTTTACAATAAGTTTGTATTAGCTAATGTTACTCACTGCATTTCCTAGGGCTGCACAATATATAGTTTTAGCACCGATATCGCAACATGCACATCTGCAATAGTCACAGCACAAGATATGCAATGTTGAGTCTGAATTATAGTTGGCCAGGAGCTACAGAACTGTATTTAATTACTGCATTCATATGGAATTTATATGATTTATGAAAAAAAAAAAAATCTCACTTAGAATTTTTGTCTTGTTTCATAACATATCTACAATATCTACATTTCAAAGCGAAAACACTATTATTTTACCTGTTTTAGGGAAAAACTCAATATGCTAAACTATATTCTTACTTGATATAAGAATTTTTAGATATTTGGACTAGAAACGAGACAAAGTAAGCACAACTTTTTTTAGCATTGGGATTATTCATTTTCTGTACTCAAATACTGTTAGACTCCTCAGAAAACCGTCAAATAGAGCTATTCAAACTATCTTGTGAAACTGTATTCCTATTGCAATTTTTAAATCGCAGAGAAAAAAAATATATTGCAATATAAGATTTTTCCAATATTGCGCAGCCCTAGCATTTACTAACATGAACCATCAACGAACAATACATTTTTTTTACAGTAATTGTTCATGTTAACGTTAATGTTGTCGTTAACTCATGGTGCATAACTAATGTGTAACTAATGTGAACTAGCATGAATTTGAATTTTAATAAGGACTAATGAAACCTTATTGTAAAGTGTGACCATTTTCAGTTCAAATTGATTTTATTTAAAGTAATGAAATACATGTTATTAATTTATTATTTACATTTTAATTGTAGTCACAACCCTGTTTTATAAACACCGTAACTGAAATCTTTCTTTCCTTCAGTATGGAAGGCTCTCTCGTCCGGTTGCCAGAGATCATAGCACTAAAGAAGAAGTACAAGGCTTATTTGTACCTCGACGAGGCCCACAGCATTGGAGCCGTGGGGCCCACTGGTCGAGGAGTTACAGAACATTTTGGGGTGGACCCTAAAGAAATAGACATTCTGATGGGCACCTTCACCAAGAGCTTCGGGGCTACCGGCGGGTACATTGCTGGCAAAAAGGTGGGTAGCATCAATACTTTACCATCAAGGTCATCAATATTCAAAAGGCAGAAATCAGCCTAACATTATACAGAAATTCACCCGTAGAGCTACTTTTGTCATATGGTGACGCTGGTGCTGCACAAATGACTTGTGTCACCTTTACTCAACATGCATACCATTCCCCAGACTCAAACACACGGTCTGGTTTCATGATGTAAAACTACATATGTTCCCCAAATGTCAGTCACGGTCCTGTCATACCGCCTCTCTCATCTCATTACTCCATTAAAAAAGACCACTTCACTTCATAACCACATCACGGACATGGCAGTTGATTATAAAAGACTGAAAACGACTGCAGGCTTTTTGAATTACACATACTTTGGAGAGTACAGACAGAAAGAAAGAGAAAGAGAGACCCCATGCATGTGTTGTGTAATAATAGTTGTTTAATAAGGTGAGACTGTTAGACGATTGCCAGATCAGTTTTATGGCACAAATCAGAATTGCAGGTTTGGACAGGATGCTTCTTAAAATGGCACTAGGCTGTAATCTATACTAATCTTCAAAGTTTTGAGGTCAGTATAGGATTTTTTAAAATGTTTTTGAGAAAACTTAGCAAAGCTACATTTATTTGAAAATGCAGAGATGCAGTATATTTTAATATAAAAATACTGTAATTTTTATATAATTGTATATAACTTTTCTATATGAATGTTTTAAAATACAATTTATTCTTGTGATATCAAAGCAGAATTTTCTATTTGTAATCGCACGCCTTCTGAAGTCTTTCTAATATACTGATAATCATGTTGAAAACAGTTTGGCTTAATATTATATTGTGGAAATAGTTTTCTTTTAGGATTGTTTTATGAATAGAAATAGTCCAATAGAACATCATTTATTTGAAATCCTTTGTATTACATTTAATAATTGTTTCAATAATTCAGTGATTCAAAAAGCTTCGCTTGTTTTAATACTGGATGAATCAGTATTTTTGATCAAATCGCTTGAATGATTCAGTGACAAATATATATTTTATTGGCTGCTTGTCACCACGTATTGACATAATACTGTATTTGAAACAACCATAATTATAATGTTTGTTGAACTATACTATACAGATTAAAAGACTTCAGCAGCAGCTGTATGACTGCCTAGGTCAAAAATATGTGAATTGTGGTTATTAGGAGTAGGACTGCTGTGAGTTTGAATCAGAACCTTGATCTTTCAACAGTTAATCATAAAGCTTTAGTGTATTTAATATTATAGCAATATCACCACAATATAATATAGGCCAAAAAAACATCTGAGCAACAGAACATTTTAGTAGGGCAACACGATGTTGAAAAACAGACATTGCAATAACGTTACAAGCAATCACAAGCATTGATAATTACAGTAGAGCAAAGAAACAAATCAAATAAACAGTGCTCATTAGTTTTTCCGGGAGTCTAGCAGTATTCAGGTAGACTAATTAAATAATCAAATGTAAAACAAGACTTTATAGTCTTTATTGTATGTATACATAAATAGTTACGATTTCCTTTCCAAAATATATATTTATATAGAATGTATATTTTTAAATGATAAAGAGAATGTTTTTCTTCAGAAAAACATTTAGGGGAAATGTTTAGAAAGGTGACTTCTGGAGGATTTTTTGGATATCGTTCATCAAACTGAAACTTTAATCAGTGTCTGTTGTTGTAAATTATTCATTCATTTTCCTTCAGCTTAGTTCCTTATATACCTGGGGTCGCCACAGCGGAATGAACCGCCAACTATTCCGGCATATGTTTTACGCAGCTGATGCTCTTCCAGCCGCAACTCAGTACTGGGAACCTCTCACATCCACACACATGCTCATACTCACACACTACAGTCAATTTAGTTTATCCAATTTACCTGTCTTTGGACTGGCATCCAGAGGAAACCCACGCCAACACGGGGAGAACGTGCAAACTCCACACAGAAATGCCAACTGACCCATCTGGGACTCGAACCAGCGACCTTCTTGCTGTGAGGCGAAAGTGCTAACCACTGAGCCACCGTGCTGCATTGTAAATTATATATTGAATGTTTAGCACAGCGGTTCCCATGAATGTAGCCAATGCTGCTATTATGACATTAAAACAAACATTAATAAATAAATAAATTATTGTGCTTTAAACTGGCTTAAAATGCTTACAATCACAAGCCTTTAAAATGATACAACTTTTGGTAACATTGAAGAGTCAGCTCATCAACTACTGTATAATCCTGACTCCACATTGCAGATCCTGCTATGTGACTATTGCGAATGGTATAGGAGTGTTACGGATCACAGTTGAACCATGATCCGTATGGATCACAACCCGCAGTTCGGAACGCACATAACCCGCTGATTAATAACTTTTTTGAATTTGTAGGTTAATCCAACATTTATAGCAATCGCAGAGAGATCACCTCACGCGTCATTCAAATCACGTGTATGAAAGCATTTAGGCTTCCCTGTAAAATATAATGATGACGGAAAAAGTTGTGGTGGGACCTACCTAAATGCTTTCTTAGGTTATAAATTAAAGGTGCTTTCTGTCACTGTTTGTTTAGCCTGCATTTATGCATTCAGTGTAAAGCTGCACAATCAAACATTAAAACATTGTAATCTCAATTCAAACCCTCACAACATGAATGATAAATGATAATGATTTGCATAAGTTTATTAATCCTTCGAAGCGTTGTATTCAAATCTGCGTTTGAGATTCAGATTTGAGCAAGAGAGAGTCAGTTTACACTTTTTCAGTTAGTTACAAAGAATAAATAACACAAAAGTACTGAGAGAAGAGTTTATAGTTCAGATATAAACACTGATGTTTATGGTAAAGATTCAAATCAAAGTTTAATGGAACTTGACGCCGGTGAACATTGTAGCAATTACATTGTGTAACCAAACAACCATCAAAATTATATCACTGTATAGGTTTTGAAAAATGATGCACCTATAATGAAACATTAGGTTTTATGTGTAAATTGTTGAATCATTAATTGAAAATAAATATATGTTATGTTGTACAAGATGTTAGATTTCTATATTTAGCATTATCAGCAACAGTAGCAAAGATCATTTTTCGTATTGAATTTTTTCCTTTTTTTCAGCAGTTTTTTTCTTAATTTTTATTTTTATTAAAGAGCCCCTATTACACATTAAAAAGGGTCATATTTCGGTTTTATGGGTCTCCAACAACATACTGATATGCATGCAAGGTCAAAAAACACTTTCATGGTCTTATAATATGAATTTATTTTTACCTAATTATCCCAGCGACTCCCATATGAATCTACAGCGTTCAGTGCGAGACAGTAAAATGCCCAGCGCGCCAACATTGGTATAGGTAGCTGTAGCCTGCCTTTGTTTGACTTTGTGCCTAATAAACTGTCCTTATTTTGCCTGCACCTCTGGTGTATTGTCTGTCCATTACAAAATGGAGGAAGAAACTAATCCATGAGCTGTGTACTGATGGTTCCTGTCCAGCTGTCAAAGTCTCATACATCAGTAGTCTTTTCTGATCCTTCCTTTAACAAACGGCTGATGAATCGCCCATTGTAAGCGTGCAGATTTCTGAACTCCTTTCCCTCACACTTCCAATAATATCCAGGTAAGCACAGCGTCTTCATGACTCATGACTTCAGGATCTGTTTGTCTTTGCTGCCGTGATAGTAGGCGGGGCCGCAGGTTTAAATTTTTCCAGGTTTGCGCACGCAACAATTATGTTTCGTATCCACGTCACGCTGAAACGGCTAAAGACTCATTATCAAGACGATTCATTTAAACCACTATGAGTCGACTCTTTTTTTTTTAGATGAATCAATAGTTTTAAAAACTGTCTACTTTCAGATTTAAGCCAGATTTAAGCTGGATATTTCACTTCACTTAGTTACACATTACATTCAAAAACCCATAATAGGGGCTCTTTAAAATGACAGGTTCTAAGTTCTGTTTGGTAAACCCAATGCTTTTTGCAGTAATATTTTTGTATAAATGGAAAGCAATTGACATTTTTTTCTTCCCTTTTGACTCAAAAAAACCGTAGTGTAATCCGAACCGTGAGATTTGTGATCCGTTACACCACTAAAATTCACCCTCTGCAATATTGAGGTTTAAACGATGTATTGTGCAGACCTACTTTTTAATCATAATTAGTCTTAATAAAAAAGAAAACTCATGTCCCCTTCAATTAGATTGACAGTTTATTTTTAATAAAGGTGCCCAGAAGCTGCAGAGTAAAGCAGCTGTGAGGACAGTGTACACAGGCGCAGTGGGAGGTTGGCCAAACGGCCCCAGCCAGTCCTTCGCTCCACAGATTTGAGTGGATTTCGGACACGTTCTCTTAACAGACTTATCTTGCGCTGTTTCCACAAAGCTCCCAGGACCTAAAGCTCTGCAGATCTTGCACTCTAAGTGGAAGCAGATGTTAGATTTGCAGATTTTTTTTCCCCCTTCTAAAAACCCCATCGCCCCCGTCCTCAAAGCAGAGGACACATCTGGATGCAGAGGCCCATGTGCGCCCCTCCACATGGATGCAGATGTCGGAGGACACAGATTAAGAGTTGGAGACTGGACTGCTCAGCTTTATCGGCTGCTGCTCAGGAGCCTTTTAACGGATGCAGAAACGACAGGGAACAAAGTCTGGAAAAATAGTTTAAGAAGCAGAATGCCTCACATCACTGATCAACAACTTCTGATTGTGTGGAAAACATTGTATTGGTGTCCACCCAAGGCTGAACCATGACCTGAACGTTAGGGGAGGGGACTATTTGTTTTAAGTATTAAGAAATGGAACAGTAATGAAAATGCTAGGTCTAAATTTATTTGGAACTATTAGCAAAATTGTCCAAAAATATGCACACACTCATTCTTATTAGTGTTTTTGTGAACAGAATTACACAAATGTTACTTTATTTTTAAAATTCTAGACTGAAAAATGTGACGCAAGTGATTTGTAGTTAAAATATTTAAAGGGATAGTTCACCCAAAATTGAAAATTCTGTCATCATTTACTCTCCTTTGACTTTTTCCAAATTGGTTTGAGTTTGTATTTAACCAGGTTGAATACAAAATAAGATTTTTTGAAGAAAGCTGGAAACCTGTAATCTGCTTTCTTGAAAATATCTTCTTTAGTGTTCAACAGAATAAAGAAATTGAGAGTAAATAGTAAGTAAATTTTTGAGTGATTTATCCCATTAAAGCGGTCAATATGAGTGGATCAGTAAGTGTTTGCTTGCAGTGTAGTTTCATCTCCCTCTAGTGGTGTATTTTGGACTGTACAGTGTTTCGGTTCATCTACTCTTGCAAGTAGGTGGCATTTTAAATAGCCTTCTACTGGTTCAGCTAATTTGAACAAGCCTCTGAGGTTAAATATCTTACCTCAAGTGCACAATACAATTCTCATGGATCACCTACTCTGCTTAAAACTTACAGATTAGTCTTTGTAAAATCAAAATCCCATTGACTGTTCAGCTTGGAGTTTGATTGACAGGTGATCTGACCCATCAAAATGCAGATAGTGTGTGCCGCCGTTGTTGTTTGTGACGGACCCTTTTCACAAGACGCGTTTAACAGTCATCGAAAGTTTTTAATATTTAGATTTCTTTTTAAAACATGAATATTTCTATGTATTTATGTGTGTATTATATCATCTTTTTGTCAAATTACAAAAAACGAATTACCGCTTGCAAGGTGTTTGTAATGCAGCATCTATGGGGCTGAGAGTAAATTTGACATTATTCTCTCCTCTGGCTGCCGTCATCAGTCCTAAACTATTTCCCCACGTTTTTCTTTTATTTCAGCAAATAGGATTGTAAAAAAAATATTTGTTGTACCATTCACTTCGATCTAAGTTTACTTAACTATGATGACTTCTGCTGCTGAGAAACCCGGAGTGTGAAAAGGGTCTATTTTGTCTGACAACAACACATACAGTAAACAGATTAACATTGGTGGACTTGAATTTAAAAAGGTTTTCACATAAGAAAGGATGGGGAATATGCTAAATTTATGTCTATTCTAGTCATAAAAATACATATTGGAAAGTTGTTTACAGAGACCAAGACAACAAAAAAGTGATGAATGAACGGAATGAACCGCCAACTTATCCAGCACATGTTTTATGCAGCGGATGCCCTTCCAGCTGCAACCCATCACTGGGAAACACTCACACACCCTCATTCACACACATACACTACGGACAATTTTAGCTTACCCAATTCACCTGTACCGGATGTCTTTGGACTTGTGGGGGAAACCGGAGCATCCAGAGGAAACCCACGCAAACGTAGGGAGAACATGCAAACTCCACACAGAAATGTCAACTGACCCAGCCGAGGCTCGAACCAGCGACCTTCTTGCTGTGAGGCGACAGCACTACTTACTGCGCCACCGTGTCGCCTGTGTTTTACTGTTATTCACCGTAACATTATTGTAATACATTACTTAATTTAAATGTCAGTATTAAATTTCCTTATTTAATTTACTATATTTTAGAATTGATTTTATTAAATTGAATTAGAAATGTTACACTTAACGATTTTTGTAAATGACAGTATTTAACTGTAATATGAACTACATTTTACTGTAGGACAGTTATGCAGTATGTTACTGTATTTTAAAGTTGCATTGTGAAAATTACTGTATATTTTACAGTAAGGATATACATACAATTCTGTAAATAAATATGGAGCAAGATAAATGGTGCTGTAAATATAAATCCAGTCTCTTTGCTGTAATTGATTTACAGTAAATTACTGTAGATTCTGCAGGAAATAGTTAACAGTTTACGATTAATAATTTACGATAATTAAATAAGTAATTTAAAAAAAGTTTATTTCTTTTAATTCAACATGATTTTTTTTTTTAGGCAGAACTTCTGTTTAATTAATAATTCTGAGTAAATTCTGATCTTTTTTTAAATTTTGTATTGAAGCATTTTTTAATGAACTATATGTTTGTTATTTTTTCCTGCAGGAATTGGTGGATTATCTCCGGTGTCACTCTCACAGTGCAGTTTACGCTACAGCCATGTCGCCACCTGTCGTGGAGCAGATCATCAGGGCAATCAAATGCATCATGGGAGTCGATGGAACCACAGAAGGTAAGTAACCAACAACTGCACACTGACTCATTACTAAAAGATAAATCACATTTAAATGTCCAGATTAGTCAAAGCACTGCTTTACACTTGATGAGTCAGAGGATGCCGAGGCCTCACTTCAAACCAGTCAATGATTCTAATATCAACAGACAGTGAAATTCTCCACCCAACACGTTGGCTTAAACAAGGGGAATCTGATAGGAAAGAGATTTAATAACCATATAAAATGTATTTCACCGCAGCGTATAAAAATAAATGGAAAACAGATTACAATAAAGCAATGAAACTAGCTTAAAGAATCCAGACCTTTAGTCAAGGAAAGGTCACATATTTCCAGGTATTAGAAGTCAGCAGAATGGCACCAGATGTTATAAGGGCTTTCCCAAGCTGCCTTCTGTTTTTGATATGCTTTAATCCATATGTTTATGTTTTTAGAGGAGACGTTGTGTTTCTTTTTAGTTTCGCTGAAGTTCACACCATTATAGAAGAGAATTCAAACCACAGTGAAAGTGTTTTCAATTTTTTTTTTTCTGGATAAATCATATTTCTTTTAGTTTGGCCAGAATAAAAGCAGTTTTTACTAATTTAAAAACAATTTTAAGGTTAGTATTAAAATCTCCATTGATTTTGTTTCATGGTCAACAAGAACAAACCACTGGTGTTGTCCAATGACTTGTTTAAAAAAATATTTTCTTTTTTTTTTTTTACTTACGGATGCCAAAGTTAACAGAAAAGCAAACAAAACAGATTTAGTTGTGGAAGTTGTGGAATCATCCCTATGCTATGTTTATAAAACATAAGAGGCTTTTAGAGTGATTGCGTCAAAGTCTGTATACACAGCACACCTTTTAATTCAGATAACCATTTCAAATAAAACTCCTCTGCTTCAGTCGGACAAGTGGTTCTCGTCCAAACTTGTGCAGAGAGAATCTCTCTAGGCTGTTTTGATTTGTTGAACACTGTGATGTCTGTATCAGACTTGGACAAGCTTCCCATCACTGTTATTACTGGCATTATGAGTCACACTGATCTAAAGCATGGTTTATACCTGGTATTAAGATGAGTTTTGATCAACTGGATCGCAAGTATACAAGGGGGACACATTCTCATTTACACCTGGTGTTTTAATATGTATATGTTGTCTATTTTCTGGTGAGGGAGGGTTATTGAGTGGGTATAGGTACAGTGTTGCTTCTCTGAACTTCTGATCTATCTAATATTGTAAAAGTGAAAAAATCCTTAGAATTCATTGCATTTTGGGAACAGAGATGAGGTTCTCAAGGTGAATGCTTACCTTGGCTCTAAGGGTCAAACAACAAAAAATAAGGTCAAGAATCTATTGTTATTCTGGAGTCAGATATGAGTTTCAGTAGTCATGTCAAAGTAGTAAGAAATTAGCATACAATCATCTCAAAACATTGCAAGAATTAGATGCTTTGTTTCCAGTGAAGATTTAGAGAAACTTGTTTATGCTTTCAAGCTCTTCATTCTTTTATAACCTTTTTTTAAACACATTTGATTCGGTTTTTAAGCATTTTATTCTTTATTGTTTTATTTTCTTATACTTGTCTCTTTTATTCCTGTTTATGTAAAGCACTTTGCATTACCATTGTGTAGGACATGTGCTATACTGTACAACATAAACTTGTCTTTCCTTGACTAGAACATTAAGTATAATATCCATGAAGACGTTTTGTACATTTCCTAAAGTAAATATTTCAAAACTTAATTTTTAGATTAGTAAAATGCATTGCTAAGAACTTCATTTGGACAACTTTAAAAACAATTCTCAACAATTAGAATTTTTTGAGACATCAGATTTTGGATTGTTGCATCTCAAACAAATATTGTCTTATCTCAACAATCCATACGTGGAAAGCATGTTTATTTAGCTTTTATTTTATATATATATATATATATATATATATATATATATATACAGGGAGTGCAGAATTATTAGGCAAATGAGTATTTGACCAGTATTTGAGTATTTGACCACATCATCCTCTTTATGCATGAGAGAGAGAGAGAGAGAGATTGAGAGAGAATATAGAAATTGATTTCATTAGATTGAAAGTGCCGTGACATAAAATCATAAATGAAATGGTAAAGGTCGTCGTCATTTTGAGCATTTATTTAGGTTATTGTCTTTACTGCTTAAGTGATATTTAATGTTGTTAGGGTTGAAATTGTTATTATAGTAAAGCTACACAGTTATTTTTTAGTGTGTATGAACAAAACAATGTGAGCAGCAGCTTTTATTTCTGCTATGATATCTGCAAAACTAAATACAATTACGTTAGAATCAGCATTAGAAGAGATTAAGTGCTTTTTTCTGCTTCCAAAACAAATGTATGATTATGACTTCGTCTGGCCAGCTTACTTCAACAACACATTGAGTACAGTTACATGGACATCAATAATCCGATTTTGTCTTGTTTGTCACGGGGGCATGCATGAAATTTTCCTGAATGAAAGTGAAAGTGCTAAACTGCAGTTAAAGTTGACAAATTAAAAACGAAACACCCGAATTTACATGAAACTCTTGAGAAAATGTGGATATGTGCTATAAGATGTAAAACGGGATCATGAAAGGAACATTCAAAAAGCAACTCACGTAAACAGCTTAATCATATTACTGTCTTATTCAGATTAAGGGAACTAATTCGATTACTGATGTCCATGTAAATGTAGTCAATGTTTACAAAATGAAAGTAATCTAATGCATTTTTCACTACCTATAGACATGGTTAAAAAAATATTTTATAAGGGGTTTAAACACAGTTATGTGGCAACAGTGTGAATATAGCCAGCCTCTAATGGTCAAAAATGTATTCATTCTATTTTATAATCACATGATGAAAACTGTCTACAGAAACACTATGACATTCTCCCTTTGTACATGACATCAGGGGGTGGAAGTTCCACACATTAGTGACAATCTCTCCCTCATTAGCATAAACAGCATCTAAATCTGTTGTTATGCTGACACATAGGCATTTGTAGCTCTGCCCTCTTTTGAATTTAAAGCGCAAGTCACCAAAACAGCACAATTTGGATCAAAGTTTTGGATCAATGGACAGTTTCAAAGAGCTATAGAACATTATTTGTGTGGTATTTTGAGCTGAAACTTCACATACAGAGACTTATTTTACATCTTGTAAAAAGGGACATAATAGGTCCCTAAATATAATATAATATTCTCTAAATTTACCATCATCCACTTGCGAATCCTCAAAAGTACATCTTTTTACCAGTGTAAGCAGAGCCTGAGAGTTTGCTTTACAATGCTCCATTTCAGTCTGAACAGAAGACCTGCCACATCTGAACTTGTACCACATCCATGACTAATTGTTTGGTTTGAGCTTCACCTGCTGTTTCCAGCGTCTGCCAGCGTTTTTGTTGAAGGCTTTCTAATGTAATGAAAGTTAACAGCGGTTGTATTCGTTCTGCTGACATGAGGTCATTAGAGCTTGGCTTTACAGCACACCTCCTTTTGAAATACCTGCCAATCGCTTCGCAGGTAATTATATGCAAACATGCTGTTGTTTTCCAAAAAGCTTAGGCAGTGGTGCCAAAGAGAGCTGGAGGTGGAGCTGGCCAACCCTCCAGAACGGCATGATTCACACTATTAAAGATAGAGGAGGTAGACATAAACTGAACAAGACAGAGAGTGAAAAGTATTGGTGTCCATTGAGTTATTGATGTGTCTTCAATTGCATTAAGTTGTTAGAATTATCTCCTTATGTCTCGAACCACCAAAATTCAACCGCTAAGCTACCGCTAACCGCATGGTACCGTGTTTATCTGACTCCATGCTTCTCAGTTTACCCCCAGCCTCCGTTTGTGTGCCAAATCCATCGTATCCTATCGTTCAAGCCAACAGTGTCTTGGCAAAGAATGAAATTTGTCTACCATTCAGCCTGACAAAACAAAACCACCTGGTACTGTTTTTCACATCGAACAACTCCACACACACATTAAGAGGCGTTTTCAGGAGATTCGAGAGCCTATGAAGGTATCGAAAACATTTAATGTCTAAAAGAATTGATCGTTTTCTTCCTGTTTTTGTTTGTTACTACGTTTTTGGATTATTTTATGAATGGGTCTGCTCTGTCTCACCTAACTACTTAATGGTCTTAATGAGGGGCTATTAAAAGAGCCATCCTGGGATTTAAACGGCAGAACGGATGATGTCATTTCCCGTCTCCTCTTTTGGGCCCCTTTTCTAGTCTTTCACATACAATTAGCCTGTATCCCTAAAGGGAACTAATAGTTGTTTGTAAACTCTTCTTGATTGGGAATAAAGTATACGTTCTAGTTTGTCTAAAGTTAAGGTATTGCTAAGGCTGTTTGTAAGAGCAGAGACTGCTGGTGGTATGGCTTGATGCCACTAAATTATGTTGCAATTCCTTGGCCTTTTTCCCAGTGTTTTCAACTATATTTAAAGAGAACAACTATGAAACTTGCAGGCAAACAGTGTAGTCAAAAAGAATTGGAAAATAAGTGGCGCTGTCTTTGTGCCAGCTGTTTTTAGGACTAGTTTGTAGACATATTTGTACTATGGTTTGCAGACTCTGCCTGACATGCTCTGTTTGGCATTGGTGCTACCGCAGAGTGGGCACAGACTCTCAGAGCGCGACAAATTACTACAGAATTAGTGTGACGACATTTCAGTGTATTTTCAAATTAACAACAGATTCAAACCGTTGTTGTTTACACAAAATAGCTTACAAAAATAATCATCACAACTATAGGGAGACACTGTAATGAAAAGTGAAGCTTTTATGAATATCAATTCTGTTCTTCACAAATTATGTTTTATATATTTAGTAAATAGTCTTAGGGCCTTATCATACACCTGGCGCAAGACATGTACTGTATGGCACAATTTGTTGCTATTTTCAGACCAGTGCAACCCTAATTTTCATGTTTTGCGCTACGCTGGTTAAATATCAAATCTATAAAGAAGGTATGTTTGGATACAACTCAGTTTTTTGACCACGCTTCCTTATTATTGTTAATTTATTCAGTTGCTTAAACAAATCTTTGTGCTTAACAAACAAAATTAAACATGTAGGCTTATGGATGTCTTCAGTGGAGTGTGTACAACACCGTTTCCTTATCCACGAAAGTAAAGAAGTAAAATAAATTGTAAAAGTAAAGTAAAGAGAAAGTAAAGAGGCTGAATGAAGGAGGCTCATTCTTTATCCTCGCGCTGCAGGTGGTTTGTTTAACTGTTTTCTCGCTAGTGAAGCATTCAGCTTTTCCACTAACAAAGTCCGCCATGTAAATAGCAAATGTGCCATGGCGCAGAGCAACTGACTTTTAAAGGGAATGGAAGATGAGACTCTGATTGGTTTAATGCACATTATGCTCAAAACACATCCAAAACCCATTAAGAGAATAAGCACAACCCTGTTAGACCATGCACCGCAGCACAAACCATGTTTTTTCATCTTTAAAATAGCAAAAGTGGATTCAGACACACCCTTCGTGCTTCTACGCCATGCACTTTAGACTTTGCGCCTAGATCATTAAAATAGAGCCCTAAGTCTTTGACAAAACTGCATCCTAAAACTAGATTTCAACAGTGCAAGTTTCAATGGTAATATGTTCAAAAGACAGTCTCCTTTTTGCCTACTGACCAATCATATAATCCTATCAACATAGGACATGTTGTAAGAAAGCCCACCAAAACTGTATATTTTTGTTTTGCTGGACTGTACGAAAACATACAAATTGATCAAAATCATGCTGTAGTCACCATCCATATGCTTTTCGTACACTTGCCTTTCATACTCACTTGTAAGTTACATAATATATAAGGATGAAGAAGTAAAATTTTTAAAAAGAATGTGGAAACCGTTATTTATTATTTGTGAAAAACTCACAGCAAAGTTTTTTGAATAGGGGTAAGAAAAAAATATAGAGAGCAGCTGTAAACTGCTTTTCCTTTGTTCACTGATGAATATGTAAATATGTGATGGGCACTTTTATGTAATTAACAGAATAAACAAGAAAAACCACTGTGGTGAGAAAAAGCAGAAAAAAGCATGTTCATATAGAGATGTAGATGAGTTTGCATAAGCTCTGCAATTTGGCATCGTTTTTTTTTTCTACCAGGTTATTCAATAAATTGCTTTAAAGGCAAACATATAATACCTGTTATAGGTCAACTGTAATTGAAAAATGCATCACAAACAAAGACACATTACAGACATTTAATTTCAGAGCCAGATTTAAGCAAACTTTACTGTGGACCATGAGTGTTAGATACTAGGGTTGTCATGATACTGGAATTCCCCCTTTTGAGCGCTGTTGAGCACGTTCCTAAACACCGCTGATTTGCCAATGAGCTAGTGTTGCACGAGATACCGATACTAAAAAAGTATTGCGATACCCTGGCTCTCAAAACTATACAATTCTGCATTTTTTTTAGTACTGGTACTTTTGAGTGACAGCTGTAGTTGCGAATGCTCATCAATAGGGGCAGTGTGGGGGCCGCACACTTCCACGGCAAACTGAGTGTGTGTGCTGAGCTGTTGAACTGGGGGCTGTCCTCTCTAACACTCTCTCCATAGTGATCAAATGCAGTAAACCTCCACAACTTGTGGACAGAGCTGATTCACAAAGTGAAATTTGGAATTATTTTGCGCATGTTGCTGACAGTCATGGCAAGCCCACGAATATAATTAGTTTTTATTTCTATATTGGTTTTACTTTTTAAAAATGGTTTTACTCTGTTTAAGCTGAGAGCAAACAATAAGTGCTTATTAATAAATAATATTTTTAAAGAAAAAAAATGATGGTGTAGTATCGATTTAGTATCGGTATTGTGATATTATATATCGACTTTTTAATCGAGTTAAATTAATTGTATCGAATTATTAATTTAGTATCGCATCGAAGTCAAAATTTTGGTATCGTACAACACTACATTGAGCATGTTCACCGCTCATTTGCCATTGTGTTCATGTGCTCAACAGAAATGACTGTGATTGGCTGTGAAGGTCATCAGTTCACTGAACTCACTGCTGTTTACTAGGTGTAAACGCATATACACGGACACTGGAGCGTTTCAAAGTCACGTTGAGCAGCTGATTTGTCTATAAGCTGACATACGAGCAATTCGCTGATAAATCGCAGCTTTGAAATGCTCCAGTGTGCCTGTATCGGTGGTTTCACTCAAGTGTAACAGAGTTAAGTAAACTGATGATCTTCAAGGCCAATCACTGTAATTTCTGTTGAGCATGTGAACACAATAGCAAATGAGCGGTGTTTAAGAATGTGCTAAACAGCGCTCAAATGCTTACGGGAAATGGAGGTTTTTAAATTTTCAGTATCGATTGCTACCGAATTCTAGCATTGTGACAACCCTGTTACATACTGTAAGTGAAGGCCTCAACAGAGCCATCACACTACTCTACTTCACTCACATGCTTCATAGTATTTCTGCTCTGATCATTGTGATTTTTCCTATTTTGATTATCTTCTCTTTTTAACTTCTTTCACTAGTTCAAAAAACATCCCTATAAAGTTTCACTGTCACCTTAGCAATCGGCCTATAAATCAACGCAGTACATCTACGGTAACTGAGACTTTCATAAGCTGCATCTCTCTCATCCTTAGAGCAATCAAATCCCTCAAATCCAGTCCCAGCGGAGGAGCCCTTTGAGATTATTTGCACTTTTCCTTTTGACCTACGGTTGCTCCGTTGTAAATCACGACCTTTACTTTATTCTAGCCTCCCATTTATGTCTCTCCTTTTCCAATGAAAGCTAACAAATTCTCCCGAATGACGCCTCTGTCTGCATCTCCCCCACAGGCCAACGAAGAGTTCGACAGCTGGCTGAGAACACGCGCTACTTCAGATCTCGGCTGAAAGAGATGGGCTTCATCATTTACGGCAACAGAGACTCTCCGGTGATACCGCTCCTGCTATATCAACCAGGGAAAGTCGGGTAAGAGCTGTTCAGATTACCAACCCTCAATGCGCAGTTTACACAACAGCATCTCCAGTCTCGCATTTGCACACACCCCTATTTAGTCCATTTGAGAACCCTTAGATCGCTCAGCCAGCAAGAAGCAAAGCATTACGTTCCTTTGTGAGCTTTTCTCCTGGTCTGCGCGTCGTCTTTGTGATTAAGGACAGTTTCCAATGTCTGGACACTATAGTAATCCTCCTTTGAACTTGTGAACCTGCCCACATTCGGGGCTGCCAGTAAAACAACAATGCGAGGCTTACATCGGGTTACAAAGGTGATAGCGTTGAATGCCATGTGGAAAATGTACTGACTGCTTGAAGACACCCCAACAAAAGCTCCAGTCATCTCCACTGGTCATTCCAAAGAAGGCGATGTGGTCTTTTCAAGAAGACGTTGGACCGTGGCCATCTTGGATGGTCTGGTTGATCCATGAATCAGTGAAAAAAAACAAAAAACAAGAGAGGCAGAAAGAAAACATGACATGCGAGAGGCTCATCACTGCACAGGCGTTTCAGACTCCTCCAAAGATAACAGCTTCCTGGCACAGCAACAAAGACCACGGCAGCTGTGAGGCCTTTTAAATCCAGCTTTCACTCTCCGTCGCCGCTCTGTTCTCTCGCCGCTGACAAAGTGGAGGCCTTCTCTCCTCCTCTCGCTCTCAATCTTTTCCTCCTCCATTATACCTTTCCCTTTGCCTTGTCAATCCATTTCTTTTTCTCCCTCTTGGCTAATGCAAATGACAGTCCAGCTGTGCGGTTTACAATGGATTTCCCTTCGCTCAAAGGGCGAGGAAAGGTAGCAGACAGTGCAAACTCTGAATGGGACAGCGTCACCCTGCTTTGAATGCTGAAAGACAGGCCATAACTGCTTCACGAGCGTGTGATATTTAATAACAACCTCAGTTTGTAATGATGATTGTCATACTTTGAGTGTTGACGATGTCTGGAAACTTGAATGCATTAATGGTTTTGGAAGAAACAAGCAAATTAAAAAGGAATCTGCTGCTTTCGAGGTTAGCGTGAAAACCTCTCCCTGTTTTATACCATCAATCATGACATTATATCAATACAAAACTTGAAGATGCAAGCTGTTCTAGAACATTTAATGGTTTGGCAGACATATGTTTGTCTGTGTGTGTGTGTCTAAACTTCATTTAAAAGTTTGGGCTGATCATCATCATTATGGGTTTTAATTGTCTGCCCGCAGAGCGTTCTCACGGGCCATGTTAAAGAGGAAGATCGGTGTGGTAGTTGTTGGTTTTCCAGCTACTACTATTACAGAAGCCAGAGCTCGATTCTGTGTGTCTGCTGCTCACACCAGAGACATGCTCAACAAGGTAATAAGCACCTTATATCTCAAACTAGGCCTGTCACGATATCTGTTTTTGTTGTATTATATATTGCACTAAAATATGTTGTGAAAACATATATTATTGACATTTAAAGGCCATTTTATGCCACTTATTATATAATGCAAGAATGACAAGTACACTCTTCCAAAGAACACATATTATTTTATTTTTAAGAATATTTCATTTAATTATAGCCATTTTAATAATTAGGCATTGAAATTAGAATTTGAAAACGCATATCCAAAATAAATAATGATAAATGGTAACAAAAAAAGAGCAAGGTAAAAAGTAACATAGGCTGCAATAGCTGGTACCAGATTTATTTTCAGTTGTCAGACACCCAAATGAAACCCAAATGAGACCCAAATACACTAAAGTCATTTACAGTAAATACTAAAGTGTTTTCACCCATACTGACACTAGCTATGTTTCGATCTAAAAATGCTAAATAACAGATGAATAAAAGTTAAATGCTAAATAAATGCTAAATAAAAGATGTGCGAATGTGCAGCGTTTCCATCCAACGAGTTAAAGTGAACAAAATCGTCACTTCCTGATTAATTGGCGCCAAATATCAAAAGTAAAAATTGAATTTGCTGTGGTAGGAGAAGCTGCGTCAATCTTTTCTTAATTTAATAAATGACTTGTGCCTCAGAAAACAATGTGTTGGCATTTGAAGGCGTGAGACTCGGAGCACAGACGCTCTTGGCGGTTCTGAAGGTAATTAATAATATAATGACCCTAATACTGAAATGGTTAAGCTGTTTCAGAATGACCAAAACAACATTTCAGATGTTTTACAATGTGCTCAGCCTGCTGGTTTGTCCATTCACACACATTTTTATCATCACATGACCTTTTTTTAACGCACATAGTAGAATTTGTTTGGTAAAAGTCTTTCCATCATAGTTTTTCCGCATCTTTTTTTATTGAATAAAAAGTTTATCCTACTCAGTTATGCGCATACAGTTTTTATGCGCATTTTCAAAACTTATGTGCATCATGGCATTTCCATCAACCGATTTTTTTTTTATGCGCATATCCAAAATGCGCATAAAAACAGGTGGATGGAAACGTAGCTAATGACACCTCCAATAGAGATAGAGATGTTGCACAATCAGCTAAAATGTTGCTAGAATTGGTTTTTATGTACGGGCGATATATATAGCAAAATATAACCAAAAATGATTGAGGTCGAGTCCATTTGTTGTGCGATAAATATTGATTATTATGCCAGGTCCATCTTAGCTGGTGTATTCTTTGTTTGTTTTTTCGTACAGCTTTACTCTGTTTTCTAGAGAAATCTACTAGTGAAAATCACTGGTTTAGACCATACTAATCAGAACAGATGATTATTTAACTTTTCATATTTATGTATTATAACACTGTTACAAAACTAATTAACAAAATGTTGGAAGACCAAATTAACTGAGCTGAACTAAAAAAATGTGTGAAATTGTGCTAAAAAATCTTTTAAAAGTCTTTTACAACCCTAAATGAAAGTCATGTTCTAAATCCAGACAATTATTGGAGTCAAATGTGGGACAAAAAAAACAATTTAAGTAATATTTTGATTTTAGACACTGCTTGACATTGTGTAATAAATACTTTAGAAACCTTAAATGAAAGTTCTTTTAGATCCATTCAACATTCATACATGTTAATTTTGACAAAAAGTTGTAAAGTTGAAGTCACAACTGACAACTAAAACAAAGTTATTCTTTTGTAAAATGTATTTGCTAAATAATAATTACAGTTTATTTTAAATGCAGTAAGTGAATTTAGAAATCAATACATTATAATGTGCAGTAAGAAAAATGTTTATTCATTTTGGGAATTGAAATAAATGTCATTTAATAGTATTTTTGTTTTAAAAAATGAATTTCATCTAAGATTAGATGTGTGCAAATGTACTCTATAACTATTTTTGTTGTGAGGTACTCACACAAGCCTATAGACCTTTTTCATAGAACACAAAATTACCCATTATGCTTTGTGTGTATGCGTAAGGAGGATACTTCGAACCTCTGGACAGCAGCTTGATGCATGTAAAAAGTCACATTGGGACAGCTTTGAAACTAGTTTTAATTTATTATACTTGCTTTTAACATCTTTGAACTAATACCACTGTTGATCAGCACCCCCTCCTGGACTGATTATCTAATGGGAATTGCAAGTCATTTTACCCTCATCGTCAGATGGCATCTCGTGCCGTTTAATATAAGCTTCGTCATCGCGGAAGTCAACTTTTTTTTCTCTTTTTTCAAATCTATACCCAACCTAAGCGAATGTAATTCACCAAAATGTGTGACACACATACATACTGAAACACATTGATTGAATGAATGACACAAAGTGAAAATACAGTGACATTTTGAAGTTACAGAAAAGACATTACCATGGTAAATACTACACAACACAAACTAACTAAATAAAACAAACTGCTCCCGATTAGAATCAGCATGCAAATCAGCCAACATAGTATCAGTAAAATACTTTTATTGGTCATTTTTGGAAATTGCATGGCTTACATACCGGTTAAGTTTCATGCCAGTAATATGGTTTGCTCTATATAATGCAGTGATGTTTGTGTCTCTTTAAGAGTCCGCTGAGCACAGTATAACAGCTGACAGCTCAGGAACACAGACTGCATTTCAACTTATTTTTGTGTATTTCAAATATTTCAACTGTATTTCTTATCTGACGGCAGACACTGAATTAGGAGAACATTTTTCTCTCGCACTTGAGCCACATCTGACAGCGGCATAACGGCTTTAAAATGCATCTTTCAAAATCAATGTTGTGTTGTCACAAAAACACTCCGTAAGCCACTCAAAAAAAGTATTGACGCCTGCTTTCGGATCGAGAATTACCTGTTGATAAAACGCTGCTCTCACTGACGACAATTCTAAATGGAAGTTCTAAGCATCCTACCGGAAGGCACTGGTCGCTGTGGTGCCCTCCCGGCAGCAACGAAGAAAAAGGTCTATACACATAATAAACATGCGCATGACATCAGCGTTTCCACAATGATGTGTTTTTCTAGTTTACACAGAGACAAGTACCATTTTAGAAAAAAAAATCATATAAAAGTTATATGTAATATGTAAATAAGCCGCCAACATATAGTTTTTTTCTTCTCCTTTTTTTTATTTTTATTTAAAAACAGTGTTGTGTAAAACCTCCTTTCCCAACCCTGCTCCTGGAGCCCAACCAACAATACACATTTTCAAATGCTTTCTAATCAAACACACCTGATTCAATCCATCAGCTTTGTTAGAAGAGACTCCAAGACCTGAAATGAATGGGTCAGATAAGGAAGACTTTCAAAATGTGTATTGTTGGTGTGCCTCCAGGAACAGCATTGGGAAATACTGGTGTAAACGTTCCCTAAATGTAAAACTAGAGTTAAGCATGGACATTCTGAGTAGGGCTGTGCGATTAATCGAATCGCAATTTGAAATGTTGCAATTAGCTGATTGCAAGAGGCTGCAATATGAAATATATATGTATTATTTAACTTCCCCCACCCAGAGCAAATGTGTGTCTGCCGTCTGTGTGTGATTGTCTTACTAGCCAATTGAGTGAGCACACTTTCGTTCTGCCCAAGCAGAATTTCGCAACCGAACTATACGGAAGGCCCACAATAAAAAACATACAAACAGGAAAGTGGGATGATGCCGTTTGCAGCTTCAGAAGCTTTAATAGATGAATATCAAAGAAAAACAGGACATCGGTAATATGGAAATATTTTAGTTTCAAAGTCACAGAGACCGAACAAAAACAGGTCATTTGTAAGAGCTGTTGCAGAATTGTTGCCACAGCATGAGGAAATACAACAACCAGCACCTAAAAAAGCACCACAGGCTTTGAGGTGATTTGAGGATATGAGGATAAGGTGATACGTCTTGCTAAAAAGTCAGCTGAAAGTATTGCCAGTGACATTCAATCAGAGTTGTTTCAGCCATGTTAGTTTGCTAAGTGTATTTTTATAGTTATTTCGTTTTGTGTAATAAGCTACACTGTTTCCCTAATTTAAGTTCAACTTGTTTACAGAAAGGTAAAGTCATTTTATTTGTGTTTACTGTTTACTCTAGAGAAAAATGAGCGTTTAATTTCTGAATATTTAAAAGCAAATTTGAATAAATGTTTAAGTAAGTTAATATCTTTTCAGTTCCTTTTTTAACTTGCACTCACTGCATTTTAGCAGTAAGAAGCTATAATAAGGAATACTGAGCTGAAGCTTGACTACAAAATTAAATCGCAATCACAATATCTGTCAAAAAAGAAAATGTAATTAATGTAATATTTTCCCCAAGTCACACAGCCCTAATTCTGAGCATAAGTGAAAGCCGGTCTATTTCAATCCGAGCTTCAAATGTCTCAAATTGGATGTCTAATGGTGCCACAGAAGTGAACATGTTCACAGGGTTTATAGAGGTGCTGGAAATCATTGCTTGAATTTTAATATGGTGTTTTGAAGGTTTGAAAAATGCTTCGATTTTAGATAAAGTGCTTGAAGCTGCTTTCATAATATTTCATTTGACTAAATAGGTAATACTAATAAAGCATTTAAATAAAATAATCTTTTATTTAAAAGAAATTGTTTTGATTTTGCATATAATTAAAACTCTGGACTCTGCATGTGGCTGTTGTGTGATCTGCCTGTCTTTTGTATTTGTGCCCATTGCGTAAACAGTTGGAGAAGTCAAAATGCATGGAGATTACAGCTTCATGATTTAGCAGTGCATAATATTAAAATAAATATCAATTTAAGATAAATGATGACACATTTAAGATGTATTTTAATTACTTTTAAGAGTAAATGACAGTCATTTAGTGTTATGTTTTGGGAAACTATAATATAGAATACTTTAACATATAACATCTGATATGTGATGAAGTATGTATAGTTGAAGTCAAATTTATTAACCCCACTGAATTATTAGCCCCCGTTTATTTTTTTCCCCAATTTCTGTTTAACGGAGAGAAGACTTTTTTCAACACAATTCTAATCATAATATTTTTTATAACTCATTTCTAATAACTGATTTATTTTATCTTTGCCATGATGAAAGTAAATAATATTTACCAGATATTTTTCAAGACACTTCTATACAGCTTAAAGTGCCATTTAAAGGCTTAACTAGGTTAATTAGGTTACCTAGGCAGGTTAGGGGAATTAGGCAAGTTATTGTATAACGATGGTTTGTTCTGTAGACGATCAGAAAAAATATAGCTTAAAGGGGCTAATCATTTTGTCCTTAAAATGGTGTTTAAAAAATTAAAAACTGATTTATTCTAGTTGAAATAAAACAAATAAAACTTTCACCAGAAGACAAAACATTATCAGACATACTGTGAAAATGTCCTTGCTCTGTTAAACATCATTTAGGAAATATTTAGAAAAGAAAAAAAAAATTCAAAGGGGGGCTTATAATTCTGACTTCAACTGTATATAAATATATCACTTGCCACTCTTGTAAAGTGCTGGAAAAGTCTGAAAATGTACTTGGAAAGTGCTTAAATTTGACTTTAGGAAAGGTGTAAGAATGTTTTATTCAGACATATTGTAGCCTCTCATTTCTCTATATGGCTTTTCAGGTACTTCAGAGCCTTGATGAACTTGGAGACTACATCAGGGTGAAATTCTCCCGTCACAGACGCCCTTATCGGCCAGAGCTGTACGATGAAACAAACTTTGGGCTGGACAGTTGATCATTCACCCAGTGAGTGTGATGCCTTGTCCACATTGAGGAACCACCAAGGTCACCTTAGTGTGAATGCCTTGGTTTTTATTTTTTTAAATAAATCATAAAATAAAACGTCTTGCCGTTCCATGCAAGACAGTTCAGCTTTTCCAAAAACAGAAAAAAGTTTGCAGTGTTTCTAACAGCTTTTAGAAAAGTTTGTCCTACCACAAGGTTTGGACTTTATATGTGTATATATTGTACAATTATATTTAATTGTTTATTTTAACTGCTGTTTCAGAGTTTTGTGCAGTTTGATAAATGATTTTTATCTCAGGGGATTGTGGGACAAAGGGTGGCTCGCGATGGCTGTGTTTAAAGAACGCATATCAAAAGCTGCTCTAAATATATCAAACAATTAACTCCCTTAACACTGACCTACATCAAAACTCGAGCTGCGGATAAGAAAGCCCTTGAAATGACCCTGTTTTTTTGGTTGTTGTTGTTTTTATCCTGCTGCTGAGATGGACTGATGAAAGACCTTCATTCTGTGCTGGATTATGTGTTTGTGTGATCCACAAGTGCGTTGATTAAAAGATTGAACAAGGCTGGGTGTTACACACCCGGCGCAGCTCATTCACAGCCATTAAACATTCATACATTGCATATTACAGATTCTGGTCCTGATTTAAGATGATATGCATTTATGTTTTTTCAGGAAACAACTACTTATTATAATAATACTACTAATAATAATAATGTATTGACTGATTGTACTTGTAAATGAAATGGCTTATGTCGATTGTTTACATATTTTAGATGTAGGAATTCTGTTCATTTGCAGTACATTTTGTTTTTTTTATAACAGAAATCAAAAGATTTATTTGATTATGACTAATTGCCCAGGGCGGCTTATGGGCAGAATTGTGGTCAAACTGAACAAAAATACCCCAGAAAAATGCTCCTGCACAATTAAACTAAACTATTAATATTATTAGCGGTCACATTTAAAGTGAAACGTCAACATGAATGAAGTGTGTGAGTAGTGTTAGCATTTTATTTATAGATTAGCATGTTGCACCAGATTTCATTTGACACCTTTTCTGGAGCTCTGAGACTTAACCAATCACAGGAGTTTCTGTTCAGCTTAAATGGCCAATCAGAGGCTAATTATATAACATATATAAACATATAACAATTTATGTTACACATCGGTCGCACTACGCTTTTCATTCTTTTGACTTCTTTTCACAATAATGTGGAGTAGATTACATATTTAAATATTTTACTTGTATGATTAGTGGATTTAAAAAAAAAAGATGCCACAAATTGTATTACAGGTGTTGCAGTGTCTGTAAAAATGTTGTATGCCAAAAACCTAGAGCGTCCTGGGCATTTGACATTATTTTATAGATTCAGAGATTATAACGGGAGTTATTAAATAACCTGCACTATTATTAACATCATAGTCTGAATAGGGCATTTTAATATGTGTCTTGTTAATCAACATTAATACTCAATATTACACTATCGAGAACAATAATATTTTTGTCACATTATCGCAGATCTGTCCTGGTATAACTATTTTCTACAATATACATATAATTTTAAAGGGGTCATGAAATGTGATATCAAAGTTTGCTGGATCTTTTGACATATGAGAGGTCACAGTACTATAAAAACATCCTGGACGTTTCAGACCTCAGAAATCAGTCATTCCTCTAAAAACAGCTTTTATTGAAAGCAGTCTGCCAAAATGACTGGGGTGAATAAGCTCCGCCTCATCACACCTACTCAAACTATAGCTATGGCTTATTTTAGAGCCTGCATCCTCCAAAGGATGCAGACTTCAAAGGTGAGTCCTTCGAAGTCCTCACAGGCCAAACCAAGCGTTTTGAAAAATCTGCAGATTTCTGTGGAATTATTTTGGGAGTATCATAACTAAAACCTTAATATGTGAAATACAAAATAATACCTTTTTAAATTTTATTTAATGTTGAAATTGCAAATCCAACTAGATCCACTTTATTTGGTAAACAAAGCAAGTCTCTCATATAATATATCTACTAAAAGACAGAAAATATTACTTTACAAACTGCACTGTACATAAATCAGATGAACATTTTCATATTAGTCAATAATATTGTCTATTAGTCAAAAATACTGTAATTAATTTAAAAACTGAATAAATATAGATTTACACACATTTACTCAAGTAAATAAACAGAATTAACGATGGGCTAAAAATCTGTGGAATTCCGTGTGGGCCTACTTATCACCTAGCAACCATAACAGCTGCCATTAATGAGCGGTATTAAAATTTATAATGACTTTTTTTCAACGTGATTTTAAAACTTATTTTATGCAACCTGAACGCAAAGCAAAGTTTACAGAAGCTGGAAATATATTTCCTTTGATCCATACATGTATACATAATAACTGTCTATAAAATCACTTTTTAGTAAGACATGTCAAACTCTTTTTGTTTTTAACATGTTTTCAGATATCCAAGTAAAATAAACCTATTCATACATTTAATTCAGAGTTTTATTTTAAAAACATCCTGCCGTTATCAGCGCGCAATGAATCTTGGGATGTTTGAGGCTGCAAAGGATCCACCGGTTGTGTCCTTCATTACCTGAGAATGGGGCATTTTGGGGCTGCATTTGAAGGAGCCTTCGATTTTTATTTATTTATTTATAAATAAGAGCCTTCTTCGCGCCGCGATGATGCAGCGCCCTTTGAATGCATCCTACAGAGGACGCAACCTCTGAAATGAGACACAGCTATTGTGTTCCAATGCGTAGGATATCAATGGGGCAAAAAATATTTCTGCTAAAGCATGATATATTGTTTTTTATTATTATTTTTATTTTATTATTTATGAAATCATTAAAACTTTAAGTATTTGGCATAAAAGACAAAGCAGATTAAGATAATTTAATTGCCCTTCTGATGTGGAAAATGCCCTTGGAAATCAACTGGGCAGGCATTGCACCTTAAAATAAAATAGAAATGTAATTACAATGAATTGAAATGAATAGTTGAATTAAGACTAAATGAAATGAGAATTCTGTATAATCGGCTGCTTCCTGTATTGTAATTTTTCCTTTTAAATAAATCATAAACCTATGACCAGTCTTCTCTGATTCTCAGAGGATTGACACTAGAGTTCATTCTTTTATCAGTGATTCAGTATCATAGATCACAACCAGTGCAGTCCAAAAATGAACTAATAGCCATTTTTATATGCAATCTTACTAGTATTTTATGCTATATGATTCAAACAATCAAATCTACCTAGTTAATTAACCATTTCAGAACCAGAATCATACAAACATAACATTTTCATCACATTCCTTAACACCTACATGGTCTCTATAGAAACTCTATTTACCACAGTAAACACCAAAGCATATAGTAATTACCTCTTTGACTTGCTGCAAATTAGGTTTGTGAAAACAAAAAGTAGCGTCTGCACATGTTTTACCGAGCTCTGAATGAGACAAACCTTAATTGTTACATTTGAAAGAGACCCAAAAGACTGTCTGAACGCCAGAGCTCAACATGCCAGCTATGTTGCACACGGGCCAATATTCACCTAAAACTAGCAATTAGTAAAAGAGATGCACATTCCGCAGGTGTGTGGTAACCGACTGATTAATGCTGCGAGGAATCAAGACAGATAGTAAATGCTGCAGACAGATGGGCTCTAGTCTGCACTTGTTTCACTCGTGTTTGAAACAATGTTTGTTATTTCAAGAATACCAACACCATAGTGATGAAGATTTCTCAAGGCTGCGGTGGGAAACTGGGGAAATGTCTCAGGGACTCGCTGGAAAATGCATGATTTTGTTCCGTTTCGGGGACATAGAGGGGGTAATTGTCGTTGCACTGGAAAATATTTGAGAATAGATGGAAACAGCATTTATCAAGCAAGGATGTGTTGAGTGATGACCAACATATGTGGAGGAGCTCCGCTTGTCTATTACCAACTGACTTTTGTTTTTTAGAGGCTTTATTTTTTACTTTTATTAGGGTGTATTTTTTATAACAGATATTCTATTGGTCTTCCACATTTTGTATAAAATCTGTGAAATGTTAATAGAAATATTTTTTAATTGTTGAAAACACAGCCACTTTTGATCAACTTAATTTATCACTGCTGAATAAAAGTATTCATTTCTTGAACAACAACAACAAAAGGTCTTATTGAAAGTTTTCCTGATTCATTTTGATGCGAGTCAATGACGAGAATGTTTATTTTTGTGAAAATAAAATGTCAAAATATTAGTGAAACAATGTTCCATTGTTATTCAACATAACAAATATGTTTGTGAATATGAAACATTGAATGTTAATTCTGAAAAATTATAATAATAATAATAATAAGTCTTGTAGCCTAACAGTATAGAATATAAAGTCATGGTGCAGTGGAAAAAGAATGAATATTGTGTATTATTATTGTGACTCCCATGAGCTTGGAGGACTGCATCCATACATCTCTGCAATGACTCAAATAACTTATTAATAAAGTCTGACAAGAACGAATGAAAAAGAATGACAAAGGAAGCGTTCTTGCAGGACTCCCAGAGTTCATCAAGATTCTTTGGATTCATCTTGATGTCTCCTCCTTCATCTTACCCCAGACATGCTCAATAATGTTCATGTCTGGTGACCGGGCTGGCCAATCATGGAGCACCTTGACCTTCTTCGCTTTCAGGAACTTTGATGTGGAGGCTGAAGTATGAGAAGGAGCGCTATCCTGCTGAACATTTGCCCTCTCCTGTGGTTTGTAATGTAATGGGCAGCACAAATGTCTTGATTCCTCAGGCTGTTGATGTTGCCATCCACTCTGCAGATCTCTCGCACGCCCACATACTGAATATACCCCCAAACCAGAATTTTTCCTTCACCCAACTTGACTGATATCTGTGAGAATCTTGGGTCCATGCAGGTTCCAATAGGTCTTGTGCAGTATTTGTGATGATGGGGATGCAGCTCAACAGTTGATTCATCAGAAAAATCGACCTTCTGCCACTTTTCCAAATGATCAACTAGAAGTCAAGTTATTATTGTTGCTCTTACAACTGGGATCAACAACAAGACTTTTGTCAGGTAATGTATAAAGCATTTTTAAACTGTGAACCTTAAATTGTCTTTAAATTAAGATTCTCCTTGTTGTTTTGTAATTATTATTATGATTAGCTATATCAGTTCACCAAAAAATGTAAATTTGCTGTTACTTTTCTCATCCTTGGCCCATCCAAGATTTAGGTGACTTTTTACTTCAGTGAACCATTAAAGAAGATTATTTTTAATAAAACTGTGGTTATTGGCGATTCACATAATATGAGTAAAATTACTAAATGACAATACAGATCTAACGAAGCAAAGCAATCTGTGCAAAACAGTTTTCAACAACATGGCAGTCTAAAACAAAAGGAATTAAATTGTCTTTCATTTATGACTCAATGCATAAAGTATTTATGATGCATCTTTAATTCATTTAGTACAATCCACCTGTAGGACATGCTCCTTCTTCTCCATGTGCACCAGACACCTTATTATAAGCGCCACATACTTGGAAAACATAGTGAAAATCTGAGTGTTCTCCACACAGGTAAGATAAACCACTTGCACCGAAAAAAAATATGAATTGGATTTACTACATTTGTTTAAGTGGTTACAAACAATAGATATGGGCTGAATTTAAACAACCAAATCAAGTTGAACATTACTACATTTAATTTGTTTGTTTACATTCAGCACATATAAATAGTTTGCAATCATTTATCTTAAAAAACAAATAAAATCCAATGAATCCATATTTCAGTGTGTTGGACACAATCTCTCCTCTCCATATGCTCAAAAAAATCTAAACCAACTTAGACTTTTATTAGCATTTACATACAGCTGCTCTCTGATGAGTTCAAGTGCTTCTTTTATCTTCATTGGTATATCCGCTGGTCACGTTGCATAAGAATCTGCTAAATTAATAAATGCAAATGTACTTTTAATTTTAATTAACATAAAAAGTACATGGTAATTTAATTCAGGTTCTTTATATATACATTAATCAAATTGTGCAAACTTTCACAGTATTAGAAGTCATGTCCTCGACAGAAAAGTGAACAAATAAAGTTGCATTTACTGTAAATGCTAGGTGTAAACAGCAATGCATCTCCCATGTCTACTTGTGGTCTGATTCATCATGTTGCATCCTTATAAATTGGCCTTAGAAGCCATTCAGACCTTTATTTAGTGCAGATCTTTGTCAAAAATGCTCCGTAAAGGGACAGTTCGGTCCAGAAGGAGAATTCTGTCATCATTTTTGAGTTTCTTTCTTCTGTTGAACAAAAGATTTTTTGAAAAATGTTAGAAACATGTAACCATTGACTTCCATAGTATCTGTTTATCCTACTATGGTCAGCTTCTTCAGTTTATAATCTTTTGTGTTCAACAGAAGAAACTCATAAAGGTTTGGAATGACTTGAGGGAGAGTAAATAGTGAGCAAAGTTTCATTTTTAGGGTGAACTAGGTAGTTGGTAGACTCTTTGAGGTGGTAAAGGATATTTGCAAGAGTTTGAACCTTACAAAAGTACAACTCATGAACTTTCACTTCTCCAGGGTACATAAAACATGTAGTTACTGATATTAAAGAATCATACCACCCTACTTGTGAAACAATTCCTTGTCGTTTATAGGAAAACAATCAAGGATGGACCCAGATTTCAGCATAAACACAGGCAACAGGATGGGCCTCTCTCCATCAGTTTACCCCCACTCTGAGTGTCAGAGGGTCCAGTCGGTCTGGAGAACAGATGTCAAGGCTCCTTCCATCTCCTCTGCTACCAATACAGCAATGTGCAGCTCCAAGAAAACATCTGTCTAAGCATTGACCGTCAGTAAAGGGGCCCCATGAACCGCTCATCCACCCTTTGAAACTGCCAGACCAACTGTGTGCCACTCCAACTGGAAAAAAGGTATTGTTTTGAACACCACCAGCATGGATTAGGGGAACAGCAATAAATAGAAGTGTTTTGGACAAAAGAAGATGTGATTTTGAAATGTAACCTAGATGTGAAGTGTAAAATAATTATTTAGCCCTGCATTCCACACATTCATCAGTGCAGATTTGTGTGCTTCATTAAGAGGAAGCAGTCCAAACAAAGATCTTTCTTGAGAAAACATAATGTGCTGAAGCCCTTTGAACCGCTGAATACGCAAGTTCAGGATGAGAACTAAAACATTTGTCACACTTTTTTGATGTGGGCTCTCAGACGACCCACGAAGAACAAACAAATGCAAATCAAGACACACCTCGGCCTCACATTCCTGGAAGTGTGAAAATCTGGAGGAGGGAAAGAGAGACCCTCTTATTGTTCCATCACCTCTCAACTTAGAATCTATTATAAGTTCATTAGCACTATAATTAGTCAAACAAAAGCAAGGCCTATGGGTTTTTACAAATGACCCATTAATCACTTTTAATTAGTGCTTTAAATTGATTCAATCACTTTATTAGAGTACTTGTTAAGTCTAATTACAAATAATGTTTTTTTTTTTGTCTAGCAGTATTCATCAATGTTTTAAAATAGCTTGCTCAAAAGGTGTTTAAATTAGCATATTTTTGGCAAAAAAAAAAAAAAATATATATATATATATATATATAAATATATATATATGAAGTCAGAATTATTAAACCCCCTTTGATTTTTTTAATTCTTTTTTAAATATTTCCCAAATGATGATTAACAGAGCAAGGAAATTTTCACAGTATGTCTGATAATATTGTTTCTTCTAGAAAAAGTCTTATTAGTTTTATTTCGGCTAAAATAAAAGCAGTTTTGAATTTGTTTAAATCCATTTTATGGTAAAAATTATTAGCCCCTTTAAGCTATTTGTTTTTTTCGATAGTTTACAGAACAAACCATCATTATACAATAACTTGCCTAATTACCCTAACCTGCCTAGTTAACCTAGTTAAGCCTTTAAATGTCACTTTAAGCTGTATAGAAGTGTCTTGAAAAATATAAAATATTATTTACTGTCATCATGGCAAAGATATTTGTTCAATCAACTTAAATTTGTAAAAATTATTAAGTTAACTTAATTTGTGTTGGGACATGAAGGAATTGTGTAGACCCCTGCATTTTTTACAGTGTACAGACTCAAAAAATTATACTTGATGTTTGTTCAAAATACTTATTTAAAATGAGCTGAAACAACACATTTATTTTGTTTTTGGGGACACAACTTAATTGTTTTATGTTAAATTTGTAAGTTAATTTAATTGCTTCATGTTGTCCCAACACAAATCGATTGTGTGGAACCATGCATTTTTTATACATGCATACATATATACAGTGCTCAGCATAACTGAGTACAGCCCATTTTGAAAATAATTATTTGTATCCATTTCTCAGTGAATATAGGCAATGTATTTTGGTGCAATGAAACAAAACAGATTAAACAGATATAATTATTAAAATAATATTTTAGTCATCAAACATATTTAGAAATTGAAAGATAATACAATTAAATTCAAGCAAAATATTGCAAAAAAAAAAAAAAAATGACAACCTACAGAATTTCAACAAAATTTTTCAATTTTTTTTGCTTCTCTTGATTTTTCCTCTTTTAGAAAGTTGTATTTAATATTTTTCTATAACATATAAATTTGAGTGTACTAGTTTTTGACCTTTATCATAAGTTATTTTGTTAGATAAGCTCCAGATTTGGCTTCAGTACTGACTAGTCTAATATGCACAAATATAATACTGTATAGCTTCCTATTAAAAATATGAATTTAAAAGAGAGATTTGTGAGGGGTGTACTTATATATGCTGAGCACTGTACATACATACATACATACATACATACATACATACATACATACATACAGTACATAAATACAGTTAAAGTCAGAATTATTAAACTTCCTTTGATTTTTTTTCATTTTTAAATATTTCCCAAATTATGTTTAACAGAGCAAGGAAATTTTCACAGTATGTCTGGTGATATTTTTTTCTTCTGAAGAAAGTCTTATTTGTTTTATTTCAGCTAGAATCAAAGAAGTTTTTTATTTTTTAAAAACCATTTTAAGGTCAAAATTATTAACCCCTTTAAGCTTTTTTTTTTTTTTTTTTTTTTTCTGATCGTCTACAGAACAAACCATCATTATACAATAACTTGCCTAATTACCCTAACCTGCCTAGTTAACCTAATTAACCTAGTTAAGCCTTTAAATGTCACTTTAAGCTGTATAGAAGTGTCTTGAAAAATATCTAGTCAAATGTTATTTACTGTCATCATGGCAAAGATAAAAGAAATCAGTTATTAGAAATGAGTTATTAAAACTATTATGTTTAGAAATGTGTTGAAAAAATCTTCTCTTCATTAAACAGAAATTGGGGGGAAAATTTACAGGGGGGGGCTAATAATTCAGGGGGGCTAATAATTCTGACTTCAACTGTACAAACATATATATTGCATCATAAAAAGTACACTGCTCCCTGTTTTTCACCATGTTTGTTAAGAGCGCAAAAGTAAATTTAAGCATCTTGATTATTAGGGAAAAAAATCCCTTATTTCAGCTTCAAAAATGGACATATTGCTGAGTGATAAAGAAATCTTCTGTCATGCAACTAAACTGGAACATCATCAAAATTTACTATCAATTAACTGAAGGTTCAAATTCCAGCCTCAGTTTGAGCAAAGTTTAGAGAGCAGAAACAGGTCAACTCACTAAAAATAGGTCATGTGTCTCATGTATTCGCTCAATCAGTCTTTCAATCCCTGAAAGATGTCAAATCTGCCAATAAAAAAGCTTTAAGTAATTTTTCTAATCATACACATCTGTACCTAAAAAGACCATAGGTACATTTAAAGATAAACATACACAATTGAAAAGGTACTGCCCCAGTGATGTACCAAGAAACAATGATGGCCAGTATATACAAAGTTGTATATTTTATATTACATAGTATTTTGTAATTTGTATTTGATCGGGTTGATGAAAATAGCTTAATATATCATATCAAAATACTTCAGTGTCTTGGATTTTTCAAATGCTGTAAAATACTTTGTAAGAAGTCTACATGATGACATCATAAAAATGTGGTCTTTGATTGGTGCTTTCTCAGTTATTTGCCAAGGCTTGAGATTAGACTAGAAAATTGATAATATTGAAGAAGTTGATCAATGCTTGGAGAATGGTTGGAAATTATGCATCACATACAAAGAAAGTAACAGACAAATAGCAGGGGTAGATTTAGGAACAAGTCAAAATTCATTCATTCATTTTCTTTTCGGCTTAGTCCCTTTATAATCAGGGGTCGCCACAGCGGAATGAACCGTCAACTTATCCAGCGTATGTTTTACACAGCAGATGCCTTTCCAGCTGCAACCCATCACTGGGAAACAACCATACACACACATACACTCGGACAATTTTAGCCTACCCAATTCACCTGTACCACGTCTTTGGACTGTGGGGGAAATCGGAGCACCTGGAGGAAACCCACACCAACACGGGGAGAACATGCAAACTCCACACAGAAATACCAACTGACCCAGCCGAGGCTCGAACCAGTGACCTTCTTGCTGTGAGGCGATTGTGCTACCTACTGCACTACCATGATGCCCGCAAGTCAAAACAAGACAGGAAAATAAGACAAACCACATAAAGTCCTACAGTGGTGATACCTACAAAACTTCATTGGCTATTTCAAATGGCAGTAGCTGATCTGTGGAAATTTGTGATGGTTGAAATTTTCAAGAGATATAGTACTATTTAACTCATTATCTGCATTAAATGGTTTTTACAGTGCTTAAAGAGATCATCTTCAAGACAGGACTTTCTGAAATTTGTACAAAATCTATGCTAAAATCAAAGAGAAACACAAGTCATGCCCGTAACCAGCCTGCTGAAAAGGGGGGGTTCTTTTCTCAAAAAATTGACCTTTTTGCAGTTATTCACCTTCTTTTCTATTTAATTATGAGGTTTAAATACTGCATTGTAGGGACATTTAAGCACTATTTTTAGCTGGATTAGCTTGTCAGATGGGTCATCATTACCACACATTACCAAAAACATTTGCTAAATATACACAACGCTACACGCTCATACTCACACAAGTCTTGAGCTGTGGTGTCGTGTGTTTATTTGACAGTTTTCATTATCTGCATTAAATGGTTTTTACAGTGCTTAAAGAGATCATCTTCAAGACAGGACTTTCTGAAATTTGTACAAAATCTATGCTAAAATCAAAGAGAAACACAAGTCAGACCCGTAACCAGCCTGCTGAAAAGGGGGGTTCTTTTTCTCAAAAAATTGACCTTTTTGCAGTTTTTCACCTTCTTTTCTATTTAATTATGAGGTTTAAATACTGCATTGTAGTGACATTTAAGCACCATTTTTAGCTGGATTAGCTTGTCAGATGGTCATCATTACCACACATTACCAAAAACATTTGCTAAATATTTAGAATAAAGTAATATGAAATAAAAATAAAAAAATACTAATTTATTATATCAAATATCATTAGAAAAACAAGAGTCTTGTTAAAAAACAAACAAACAAACAAACTGTAGCCTATCGTCATTTATTGGGCAAATAACAAACTGGCCAGCACATTCCACTTTCCTCAGTCAGAATTTGTCCATCTTGTCGGCGCAATAGCCTAGTGGATAGCGCGCCGACATATGGTGCAATAGCACGTCAGGGCGTCCCGAGTTCGAATCCCAGCTTGAGGACATTTCCCTACCCCCCCCTCTCTCTCTCTCCAACTTCGCTTCCTGTCTAAATACTGTCCTATCTAATAAAGGCAAAAAGGCCAAAAATAAATCTAAAAAAAAAAAAAAAAAGAATTTGTCCATCTAAATAACAAAAAAAAAAAACATATTAATGATGTAGAGTTTCACGCTTTTTCTAATCTCTTTTGTAAAAAAGTAGTACATTTTGAAAGTTCATGAATAACAAAAATAGCCTAATTAGGATTTAAATTATCTTTTGGTGCTTTAAACCTTTTTATAGTTATTTTGTTTTCTTTCAAGAATAAGTTCCAAGATTCAAAATAAAAGTTACTTGTAGTGAAAGACGGCTTCATTTAACATCAGATTTTATGTTTTTTTGCACAACTGGACTTTGGACTATAATTGTTTGCATTTATTGGAAGACTTCTTTGATGCCTTTACAATTTATGATGACACAGCAGTCAAAATAAGACAAATGAGCTCATGCATGGGACAAATTCTGGACCTTTTATCAGTGGAGGGATGGGTCTTTCGAACCACCGTGAACCCCCGCTGCTGGCTACGAGCCCGCAAGTTAGATTTTCATGAATACCTGCTCATGAACAGTAGAGGTGAATGAGGTGCAGAGAAGTTGACTTAAACTTGTTTTTGTTTACATTGTTTACTTCACTAAATCAGTTTAATGGTATAGGGGTTGCTCCAATAGGCCTATTGATAGAAGGTTTGTGAAGAAATGTCATGCTCCCTTGTAAAAGTACTTCATAGTATTTTCAAAATACGAAAATACAGTGTTTTATTTTCATACATGTTGTGGCTGCTGTATTTTGTAGTTTATTTTGATACACGTAAAATTGAGGTATTTGCTATTATATTTTAAAATACGTTTCGATGTATTTTTGCCCAACCCTGCCAAGAAACATAACTTTAGCCTGAGAAGCATTTTGTTACATTTATGTAACTTATAAGCATAATATTATTCTTAATGCGTCTCATTTGCTCTCATTAAAATGTAAAATATATTTAGTTTGAACAAGCATGCCTGTTTGTTACATATTCTACTATCCACTGTGAAAAATCTAGACACAACACAGAAAATATAGAATTCATATCTGTGTTCCCTCTGGGCGCTCAGCATAGGACAGACAGACGCGTGTTTGCTGATGAGCGCACTCCTGTGAGGGCACATAAAGGGTTAAATCTGTGGGGAGGGGAGGTGACAGCAAACCAAAAGAAGAGGGGGATATAAAAACACCAAAGGCTTTGTGGGCACGAGTCTGACTGTGTTTGTGCTGGACTAAAGATACACAACGCTACACGCTCATACTCACACAAGTCTTGAGCTGTGGTCTCGTGTGTTATTTGACAGCGCGCTTTTACGCAGAAGGTGTGCGTGGAGACTCTTGCGCAAGAGCGGCTCAGACACCCTCCAGAGGACAGAGCTCAGATGAGTTAGTCAGAGGAGGAACTTTGGATCTTGATCACGTTGAAGATGGGCTTTACACTTCATCCGTGAAGACTTGGGCGTTTGGAGAGGATGACAGCACTTTGCGCAACACACCGAAGCGCAGCAATGTATCCATCTCAGAAGTTTTATATTAGAGAGGTGAACGAACCACGAAGATCTGAGCTTGCTTGACCTGGAGACATTAATATTTTATTTCATTTTGGAAAAAAATGAATGATCTCAGAAGTATGCATGATTTACCTGCGCACAAGTAAAACTGTCCCCAAATAAAGTAGTAAAACGTCGCATCACAACCTATAAAGTGCATTTTATTCTCATGTTAAAAAGAAAGTGAATACCTCAATGGAATGGTACACGACTTTGGAGTTTGTGGGACTTACTTTTCTATTTTGTAAATGTAAATCGAGTTCTTTTTGGACATCAGGATTACACCACTTTTAAGTTCAGGAGTTATAGATCACTCATTGATCTGATTGGTTTTCAAACGTGGAGTGATTGGGCTTCTTCGAGGGCATTTCCAGCCACTCTTTTTCCCGTGAGTATTGCTCTTCTGGACCCAGAGGTGGCTCCGCAGTGGTGTTGCGGCTCCTCGTCCGCGGCGGATCCGGAGCTCGGAGTGTCTGCAGCGGCAGGAGGCAGTAGCGTAAGCCCGGCAACAGCGGCGCAGGGTCCTAAGAGCGCTCGGGTGAAGAGGATGGTGCGTCTGGCGGCGGAGCTGCTGCTGCTGTTGGGACTCCTTCTTCTGACCTTACACATCACGGTGTTGCGGAGCAGCCCGCTGCAGCACGGGAATGACACGGCGAGCTCGGAACAAGACTCGCGGGTGGCCGAGGTGAGTTTATTGTAACTCGGTTTATGGATGAATTTTTTCGAAGACGTGTTTAGGTTACATTCCACTCCAAAAACAAAAGAATAAAAGCAATACAGTGTATTTGTAGAATCGTTAAAACTGTTAAAATTGTTTTAAAGTAACACACAGATATATAAATAATCCATATCCAAATATTTTTTAGTTTATTCACTTTAGTTATTTCATAATGATTCAATTGATTAATTTGGGGATATATTTAACAGAAGAAATCGTATTAATGCTGAAAAATATCATTTAAATAAGTTATAAGCAAATTTGCAGGATACATATTCATATTATTATAATACACTTTGTATTTACCTGCCTTTCAACATGGTATTAAATGTGTATGTGTTTAGGAAACTTCATAAACCCCCGGTTTCACAAACAAGGTTTAAGGCTAGTCATGGATTAAATTGCATGTTTGAGCTGTCTCAACTCAAAATAACTTGCAGTGAGACGTCTTAAAACATGTCAGTGTCATTTTTTGTCTACAGGTGCACACCAGTAAAGTATTTTTCTAAGGCTGTTTTTATAAATGTGGCTTAAATAGCCTAATTTAACTAAGGTCTACTCCTGGCTTAAGCTAAGCCCTGTTTGTGAAACTGGGCCAAAAAGTTTAAACTTAACATTATTTTTTGATGTTGCACAGATTGATGTATTGTTTTGACAGCTATAGCTTTGACACTGCATGTAGTTCAACCTGAGCTGAAGTAAGAGATGGCCATTTTCTCTGATGGCTGCAGACTACCGTTTATCACCACTGCTCCATCAGTGTCACACAAGCTTCCAGTTAATATGCTCTTGCATCAAACTGTGCATTTGCCAAGATCAGACCGGGAAAGCCAAATATAGAGCCTACATGTATTCAGCAGCATGATTGTGGGCCATTAAAACAGAGCAGGGTGACTTTCAGGGCCACCGAAAACATTCTCAGTTTAGACTGTCCTTTAGTGCCGCTGGCCGAGATTAGACCGGGCTTTAATGAGGCTGTGCAGATTTCAGCTAAAAGTGTTCTGCCATCTGTTTACGGAGCAAGTGCAATGCTTTCAGAGACCAGACCCCGGGGTCAAGAAGGGTTGAGATCAACAGGGCTTTGTTGGGTGCATTAAAAACCCTCCGGCTGGCTTTTTGATGTATTTTTAGCATGACACCGAGATGCCTTTGTCAGTCTGCAAACGTTGGCATAACCCCATGATAGATGTGTGTTCATCCACTATAGTGACTCTTGTAGAGCAACAGGACTCAGTGTTTTGGTTTGGTATTTAGTGGCCTTAAATATTATGTGGCAAATTGGTATGAAAGTTATAGATTTTTCTTTTTGTGCCAAAAAATCTTTAGAATATCAAGTAATGATCATGTTCTATGAAGACATTTTGTACATTTCTTACAGTAAATTTATCAAAACTTAATTTATGATTTGTGATATGCATTGCTGCAAACTTAATTTGGGCAACATTAAAGGTGATTTTGAACTGTCAGATTCTGGATTATCCAACAACTGCAACTGACAATTGCCATATATTTTCCAATCCTAACAAACTATGCATCAATGTAATGCAATGCATGGTTACACACAATCAATTTGTGTTGGGATAACATGAAGGAATTAAGTTATTTTATTAGTATTTACAAATTTAAGTGAATTGAACATAAAACAATTAAGTTGTCCCCTAAAAATTTAAATAAGTAGTTTGAACAAACATCATTTTTTTTAAGGGAAGATGACGCATCTCAATTAAATAAAAAAAAAAAAAAAAAAAAGTGGTCCAAGTTTACATTTGAGCTACAGGAAGATGCATGTTTTCATGTTCTAGTATCTAAAAAACATGACAGATGTAATTTGACCCATCCTCACCACCTTACACCTAACTATACCACTAACCATGTCCCTAACTTTACCCATATTTCACCTCAATAGCACCATAAGAGTTGTGCGATACAATATGAACACAATAAGTACATTAATTAATAATTAATTATTTAGCTTTTATGTAAATGCACAGTAGTATACAGCACTTAAAATAATGCAGGACATATTTTTTTATTATAACAGCTGCTTGGCATTTCAGAAGCTGAATTATATTACATCAGTCTGTTCACTGTTTTTACTGCAGTCAGTGGCTGGAGGAAGTGAATGAATCCCTGGTGAGTCTTTACAGTTTAGCCTTGGAGGTCAAGGCTGTGGTTTTGTGCGGAGAGTCTTGGGACAGAACTCACTTTTCTGGGAACACGTTTATGACATACACGGCTAGTGGAAATATGTCTGGAATGTTCACAGAAAGTGTCAAACGTAACCCAGTTTGTGGAGAGTTTGGGGTGGCGGTGAGGGATTTCGGTAATGACGGAATCTCAAAAACCCTGTTAATCTACTGATACAGTAACAGAACCACAAACACCTGCATATTTAAAAAAAGACTGTATAATTATGAGGTTTCTAATCCTGTAAACATAACGCCTCATTCACACGGGGTGCCAGCGTCAACGCTTCCCATTCACTTTGAATGGGTGACGTCAGTCATTGCTGAACTGAATTGTGGACCTGTCGGCGCTGCTTTAGCAGGGTTGTTGCTAGATCAGATACGGTTGCGGCCAGAAGTTAACGAGAATTATTTATTAAATTTCCCATTTATTGTATTTTATTAATGCCTACCCTCACCCCAACCCTAAACCTAACCGTCACAGTAACGTAAAAACAGTAGTTGTATTTATGCTATCTATTAAATTACCCAATAAATTGTATTATTTTAACGCCTACCCCCACCCCAACCCTAAACCCAACAGTCACAGTACTGTAAAAATTTTAATTATTGCTATACATTGTCATAAAAAAATGTTGCTATATTAACGTCCATATCGCAATTCCGGCCGGCCGTGTATTTGATCTAGACGTTGCTCGCAGCAGAAGTTGGGGATTTCTCAACTTTTCAAGCGCCAAAGGAAGCATCAGCCAATCAGATCGCTTTATGCAAATACCGCAGCTCAGACGGTTGCCGATTGTGGACTAATTTCATTGGCTGACGCTGCTATGATGATCATGTCAGGCCCAACTTCAGACACAGCGTCAAGTGTTGACGCTGAAGCCCTGTGTAAATGCACGGTAATACTTTCCATTTCTTCTATTTCATTTCACTGTCTTTCAATCTAACAGTTTATGAACAAAACAACGTCAGGCATATTCAGTACGCGAAACTTTTGATGACATAAAATAAAATTGTATATTTCCTAAACATTATCGTGCATTGAAATAACACTTTAGAGTCCCCAAATACAACTAAGCTCTATTTTAATTAGTGCATGTTATAATAAATGTGTTGTTTAATTTTTGTGAATAAAGTGAATTGCTATAATGGGAATCAAATTAGCTATACTCCTAAAATTGATAGTCTTAATATGGTCATATGTACAGTGACCAAGTCTTAAGATTTTACCTTGAAATCCTTGCCAAATTTTAATATTTGGTTATATAATTATTCAGACTACAAAAAAAAGAAGTGCATTTGCTAGCGCTGCACGATTAACTGAAAAAAGTATTCTGATCTCGATTCGACCCCCCACACGATCTCAATCCAGCATCTCTACCATTCAGCCAATTATATTATCAAGTTTGGGAGAAGAATAAAGGAGGTCGCACAAGTCTTCACATTGTTTTTGCTTATCCGCAAATGATGTGTAAACAGAACCTGAAAAGCTGTGAATAACAGGTAATAAAGTTGTAAATAACATTCAGTATGTTGCACAGAGCGATCGTTTGAGAGCCGCGTGGGAAGTATGATTTGCATGTATGTTTTTCCTCAAAGTGACGGCAGCCATGACATGAGCGCACTCGGCTGTGAAAGTGAAACCAAAAGCGTGCACATCATTTAAATGATCATATTGCATTTTAAAGTTATAATTACGACAAGCATTTGATATGTTTTTTCTTTCATAGCGAACACAAAGCGTTGTGCACGAGAATAAATGTTTAACAGTGTCAGTATAACTACTCTAGCCTATAGAATGTTATATAATATATATAAGAGGGAATCTGATAATGACAAATGTCTGACTTTACCAGTGAAAAAAATTGTCTAATAATGTTGTCAATGACAGATTGCAAGCAAACACAATATTTAAACTTTAGAATTATGAATAGTTGTATTCTGATTCATCACTTTACTGTGCATTAACATCCAGGACAAATTTAAAGTCCACCATTCAAAGTCTATACAATGTTTAGCAATTTAACCAACCGCAGACCTACCCATATGCCTAATATTATTGTTGTTGTTTTACTATATGTTTGAGAATTAACAATAATAATAGCCTACTTATATTATCTTTTATTTCACATCTGCAGAAAATTGTGATCTTGATTTTAATAAAATAAAAATGTTTATATTCTAATTTTAGCCAGAATCCTGCAGCCCTCTTTCCTCAGAGCTAAAATCAGAACAGCAAATATTTGACTTCTCTGTATAAGTGTTGTAATGAAAAGCCTTTTGCACTTTGTGTTTGGCCTTCGTTTCCTGTGCGCTGTCGTGGGACGACCCCCTCAGAGGGGTGTCATTGAAATGGTGTCATGCTCCTTAAGCAAAAGGAAAGAAGAGGAAGCAGGAGGTGGAAGCAGTCAGAAATGTAATGGGGGCGTCTGTATGTCACTCAAGTGTCTGTTTTCATAGTTAGAGGTCCATAGGGCTTGAAGGATGGTGCGTAAAGTCTACATAAGAACTGTAAAAATGTCATACAAAAACAGTTGTCTGCAGTATCTCAGGCCACATTTACACCTGTTAATAATTAATCCAATATTTTCTAGAATTTTTCACATTTTATTTCAAACCACATTTTACTGGAAAAGTTTAAAAGACTTAGCATTATATTATACAAAGATTTAGCATGATATTTTATTGACAGCTGATTTGGTGTTTACTTTATTGACATTTTATTTATCTTTCTGATGAACGTAAAAATGTGGGTAATAAAAAAAAAAGCTTTTGGTCCCCATTGATTTCCATAGTATGAAAAAATATACACATTTGAAGTCAGAATTATTAAACCCCTATGAATTCTTTTTATATATATATATATATATATATATTTCCTAAATTATGTTTAACAGAGCAAGGAAATTTTCACAGTATGTCTGATAATATTTTTTCTTCTGGAGAAAGTTTTATTTGTTTCATTTCAACTAGAATAAAAGCAGCTTTTAATTTTTAAAAAACATTTTAATGTCAAAATTATTAGCCCCTTTAAGCTATATTTTGTTTCGATAGTCTACAGAACAAACCATCGTTATACAATAACTTGCCTAATTCCCCTAACCTGCCTAGTTACTCTAATTAACCTAGTTAAGCCTTTAAATGTCACTTTAAGCTGTATAGAAGTGTATTGAAAAATATCTAGTAAAATATTATGTACTGTCAGCATGACAAAGATAAAATAAATCAGTTATTACACATGAGTTATTAAAACTATTATGATTAGAAATGTGTTGAAAATATCTTCTCTCCATTAAACAGAAATAAACAGGGGGTCTAATAAATAAGGGGGGCTAATAATTCTTACTTCAACTGTATACTATGGTTCTTGGTTCTTGAGTGCACTATCCCTTTAAATGGTTAGTTCACTCCAAAATGAAACTTCTTTTATAAATTACTTAACCTCATGTTGTTTCAGTCCCCCCAAGACCTTACTTCGTATTTGGAAAATAAATTAAGATATTTTCGCTGAAATCCGAGCCTCCATACACTTAAAAAATTACTTTTGCTGGTTGTTTAAACTACGTATTTATGATGAGTTGAAACAACACAATTGGTTTGTTTTTTTTTTTTTTGGGGGGGGGGGGGGGGGGGGGGGGGGGGGGGGGGGGGGGGGGGGGTAACTTAATTGCTTTATGTTCAATCCACTTAAATTGGTAAAAATGATTGAATTAACCGATTTGTGTTGGGATAACATGAAGGAATTGTGTGGAACCCAGTGTCTAGACTGCAATGGTTTTCCAGACATTCAAAGGAACCAAAAACACTGTCAAAACGTTCACATGACTTCAGGAGTTCAACTGTAATCAGACAAAACTCCAAGACCACTTATTTTCCACACCCCGCCCCAAAAAAATGTAAAAATGACTTTATTCTCCAATGTCTTTTCCTCCATGTCAGGTCAGGGTGCACTTTATTTTGAACATTTTGACATATTTCCCATTAGAGTCAGCAGAGTGACACGAAAGTGTCGCCTGTAGAAAACACACACCCTGATCTCACATAGAAGACACAGTCAAACAAAGTCATTTTTACAGGGCTTTTTGCAAGTGTTTTTTGGAGTTTCCTATGATTAAAGTTGAACCACTAAAGTCACATGGAATGTTTTGATGTTTTTTAACTGTCCTGGGATCATTGCTGTCCATGTCAGAGAGCACTGAAATATCTTAATTTGTGTTCTGACGACGAACAAAGATCTCAGGGGATTGGAACGACATGAGGTTGAGTAATTGATAACAGATTTTTCATTTTTGTGTGAACTAACCCTTTAAGTTATTTTGCTGTTTGATTTAGGGACTATTCCGACCTCTTAAGGTCACAGTATACTTTGTATTCTATGAATAGTCGAATGGACAGCCATGCAAACTTTTCTGATGACAAAATTTGCATTAGGTGCACTGTATCATACCTGTCAATATTGGGATGTGAAAATAAGGGATGCTCATTTAATACATTTAATTATTTAAAAAAAAACATCAAGGTCGACATCTTTAGATGTTGTTGCTATTATTATTATTATTTTTATTATTATTATTATTATTATGTGTATATGTCCGTTCAAACACACACCCAAAACCCAGACTTTCGCTCTGATCGCATGTACATAATCGGTTTTTGGAAACAGTGTCTATTTATCACTATGGAGTGTGTCTGACAGTCACGCACCGCTACATAACTGTTTTGAGGATTGCATAGGAGGGACAACGGCACCTGTAACAGAAAGGAAGGGTCTCTTCGTCGGTTTTAGTTACTTCAAAGTGTTAAGAGCAAGGGGCATCCCCTGGTGGTTCGGCGGTATGGATTGCGTATAGGGAGGATCAGCTGTTTAATGTTTATTGCCAACTTGCATATAATGATTGAAAATACGGGAGGATTGGGAGAATCCCAGGAAAAACGGGAGGGTTAACAGGTATGCACTGTACGCCGACACTTCTCCATACTGTGACCCTAGTTAAAAGAGAATTATACTTTGGGATTCACCAAGTTTTTGTTTAAAAAAAAAAAAAGCTAAAAGTAGTAAAATGTGGTACAGTACCAAATAGAGACAACTAGCTAACAGGCTTCAGCTACTAACATTCAAAGCAGTTGTCAACTCCACAAAAATATCACACACTATAATGCTGACATCCACCACCAGAACCAGTTTGTTTGAATGATTAAATTCACCAGTTTGGAAAATCTATTCATTGATAATCATTATTAAAGAGAGCAACTTTCGGTTAGTAGTCTGTAGTTAGGCTAAATGAATGCTTGACTATATTTTAACCACTTTAAAATCAAGTAACTCTAGTAGCTTCCCCGGCTTTCTTTTACCTGAAGTGAAACACATTCTACACTAGCGCACAACACAGTGCTCAGTCAGTCAGACAAAATTGCTTGAGTGAACAAGAGGGAGGAAAGAAAAGAGACAAAAGATTGATGGTGCCCTTTGATCTTATTCTCTAGCTCAGTATGCATGATTACAAGCTACTTATAGCTGTCCAATTGTGGAGTAATTGCCCCCTGTGTGTATATGTGACAGCAAACACATGCCTTGGCAGTCTTAAGGAAAAACAATTACAACCCTCTTTGACGGAAAAGCACATTTTTCTGTCATCCAGTGAGGTGCGCAACAGTTTTGCATTATGAGCTCCAGTTTCTATCTATTTCGTCTGCTCTAGAGTAGAAGAGAGGAAGAGTCTAGCCAGAACTCCTCTTTTGATCCAAAAGAAAGACAGAAGGCAGACTGATAGCAGTTGACAGCCCTTAAGAAATAACTAAAGAAGATCTCTTTTACGGTTCATTAAAACAGACGTTTTGTTTTTAGACTAATAAAACACATGATTTCCAACAGTGTTGGAGAAAGTTACTTTTGAAAATAATGCTTTACAATATTGAGTTACTCCCCCAAAAAAGTAAGTAGTTGTGTTACTCAGTTACTTTTTATGGTAAATGATGCATTACGGTTCCCAGAGATGGGTTGCGGCTGAAAGGGCATCTGCTGCGTAAAATCGTGCTGGATAAGTTGGCGGTTCATTCCGCTGTGGCGACCCCGGATTAATAAAGGGACTAAGCCGAAAAGAAAATGAATGAATGATGCATTACGTTACCTTCGCGTTACTTTTTATTACCTGGCTGAGGCTTGAGCTCTTACAGACATTTTTTTCTTTCTTTTTTTTAACAAGGGAACTTTGCAATTAACAACACACTGTATAACCTACACCTACATTTACCTTTAAAAAACGCATAAAAAATATATATTTTAGGATAATATTATCTGAGAACTTCCTGACACCAGAGCTATACATGCCGTATATACAGATTAATGAAAGTTTAAAGCAATGTGTTCGCTACTTTTGTACAATTTGTCTTAAGTAAAATCACTGTCCATTAATCCCCTTTTCGTTTTCTTCAACGCATTCAAAGTAATAACACATTCTCTCATTGACAGCGTAATTTATTGTGACTACTTTCATTTTATTTGAGCAATTTATTTTTCAAAAGCTAATTAACTAAACTAGCATATAACTTGCGTTACATTTTTAAAAAAAGTGACTCAAATATAATTACTTATTTTTTAAAGTGACACGTTTAACTCATTACTTAGAAAAGTAATATTATTATGTAACTTGCGTTACTTGTAATAGGTAAAGGGGTTGCACACCGGATGCACTGCTCAGTGACGCAACGCTCCTCGCAGCACCATGCATTTTAAATTTTAGAATTTTAAATAGATTTCTCTAGTTGGCAGCTGTCCGATATTCATATTTCTGCCGTGCCACAGAGCACCATCTGAATAGTTTCATATTAAATAACATTCGAATGTGCGCGACTGGTGTGCGATACTTCCAACTGTCATGTATGCGCAGTGTTGCGGCACTGAGTGGCACATCCGGTGTGCAACACCCTTGAGGATGGTTTATACTTCTGCGTCAAGGGATCGGCATGACCCATGGCGCAAGCCGTGCATTTATACTTCTTCGCGCTGTTTGTGTTGCTCTGCAATAACACTTCCGAAACGCTAATTGGCTGTAGGTTTTTATGTTCCTCTGTGTCGAGTTTCTATTATATTTTGTTTTCTCTAAATGCTACAAGTAGCTAAAACTCGCTCATTCAGAGGCGGGAATTGGCGGACGTGAAACAACTTTAAAGTAAACACAGAACAAAAGTTTCCATCTGGAGCTCCTTCACGGGACTCAACACTCGCTTCAGCAGCTCGCAGCACCGCTCACACTCAACACTGGTACCAAGCCGACCAATCACAGAGCTTACATTTTTTGAGAGGTGCGCGTCATCGTCAGCCACGGCGAGGGCTATGCAACTGCACAAAGGCTGCGCAGGAGCTCACGCATGCGCTTGATGCAGAAGAATTGGTTGCCAATATGAAACACAACAGAGGTCATATTGTCAATATTGACAGTCAAAATTATTAGTACATTTATGCAGGTATATAAACTAGTTTTAAAAACTGTTGCTCAGAAATGTAAATCATATAATAAATTTACTCTTAAGCAGTGGTGGAAAGAGTACTGAAAAATCATACTTGGGTAAAAGTACCATTACTTGTACTAAAGTAAAAGTACCATTAGCACTGATAGAATACGTGCAATTTGTAGAGGTGTTTACAAACGTAACATTCTGTAGTGCATTTAGCTACTGTTTAAGGTCATTTGGCATTTAATATTAACATACAGTGGACGTCCTTCATCTTCTCATGAGTGAAATGCAATCCTTACAGACTCTTGGTTGTTGTGTGTAATGATTTTGCATCTTCTTGAACACTTTTAATGCTTCCACACTGTACATGTTTGCTGCATTTATAAAACATCTGTCTTGACGTCGCTCTGTCTGATATGATTTTTCTGTGCAATTTGACTGGACAGAAATCACTGATTATTCTACTTAGCCAATCGCCATAGACAAAAAAAACAATGTAGTGACTGCAGGTTGACGGAAAATAGCACAGAAGTAGAAATATACAAGTAAAAGTACACCTTTTAGCTTAGTGGTTAGCACTGTCACCTCACAGCAAGAAGGTCACTGGTTCGAGTCCTAGCTGGGTCAGTTGGCATTTCTGCATAAAACAAATACTGGAATAGTTGGCAGTTCATTACTCTGTGGCAACCTCTAAAATAGAGACTTAGCCGAAGGAAAATGAATGAATGAATGAGTACACGTTTTTTTTTATTTGGTAAAGTACATATCCTGAGAAAAGACTACTTAATTACAGTAGAGTATTTTTAATTCATTCTTTTAAGCATGTGTACTGCTATTTTTAAAGAATTTTAAAGATATTTTTGAACGTTTACACCAAGAATCATAAAAAAGGTTTCATGATTATGCATACATGCTTAATTTATATAAGAAACTGAGTTTTAACCACTCTGCTCTCAGTTATCCCTCTATAATCTGTAAATGGTGGGCTATTGTTTTAGTTTGCACAGAAAGTCTCTAGTGAGTGTGTGTGTGTTTATATTATGGGGCGATAAGGAGCAATGCAGCACCTGTGGGTAATTAGGCCATTTGAGGTGAGATTGAGTGAGCGGAGCTGCTAATGTCTCTAATCTCTCTCAGTGTAAACAAACAGTGCTGGGCTCAGCCAGATGAAACCAGTATTGTTTCCCTTGATCTCCATCTTCAAGGTCTCTTTCGTGAACATATGGCTGGTTACAGAGGCGTTAAAGACGTCTAGGTTGCAATCGCACCTTTCAAATGTAAAGAAAAAAAAATCTTGTATTCTGGTAGCCATTTTTATATAGGATTATGAAGTCTACGGTTACCATTACTTCATATTAGTAACATAACATTGTTAATCAACTACTTGAACAGACTTAATGAGCAAACCCTGATTTTTGAAAAAACGTGTCAAAACATTGTGATTGGTATCGGATGTGTTGTGAAAAACAATTTTTTTAAAAATAATTTTAATAATTATTAAAAAATTCTTCAGTGCATTGCATAAAAACACACAGATTATGACTGAAATCATAGCTGGCATCAATAACATTTTATTTTGATTGCTTTCAATTGCTTATAAGCTGTGTAACATGAGTATTTTCATTCATGCTTATGTAGAGGGTGACAAAAGAGAAAAACACCTAGACAAAAAATGAACACGATGCAATTGAATGCATGTTAAAGTGACATTCATTCATTTTCCTTCGGCTTAGTCCCTTTATTTATCAGGGGTCACCACAGCGGAATGAACCACCAACTTATCCAGCATATGTTTCACACAGCGGATGCCCTTCCAGCTGCAACCCAGTACTGGGAAACATCCATACACAGCCATTCACACACATACACTACGGCCAATTTAGTTTATTGAATTCACCTATAGCGCATGTCTTTGGACTGTGGGGGAAACCGGAGCACCTGGAGGAAATCAACATGACCACAAGTTAAGCTGCAGTCACACTAGAGTTTGAGCTTGCGAAATTCTGTCGTATGGCGCTGCGAAAAGGGGCGGGATTAAACAAGATGATTAGGCATTAAAAAAGCGAGCGATTGCTCCATGTTTGAAATTTCTGTTCAGAGAGGTCAGGTTTTGATCATGGAATGGTCTCACGCAGTCAAGTGATGCGATTTCGCAGGTCAGAGTTCACCAAGTTTAAACTTTGCACCGCAGCAACCTGCGAAATCTGACGCATGACCCTGCGTTTTCGGTCTGACGCATTCGCGTGCGTATGAATGGAAGTCTATGGAGGGAAAAGTCCAGTGTGACCGCGGCTTTAAACATGCAAACTCCACACAGAAATGCCAACTGGCTTAGCTGGGACTTGAACCAGGGACTTTCTTGCTGTGAGGCGACAGTGCTAACCACTAAGCTACCATGTCACCCTGTTAAAGCGAGAGTTCCCCCAAAAATGTAATTCAGTCATCATTTCCTCACCTCTGACTTGTTCCACATCATTTTTTATTGTTCTGTTGAACACAAAAGAAGATACATTGAAAATGTCGGAAACCATTATTCTTTGACTTCAATTGCAGGAAAAACAAACACTATTGATGTGAATGGTTATCGGTTTCCAACATCCTTCAAAATATCTACTTTTGTGGATATTATGACTGAAACATTCATGAAAGAAAACAGTAAATAATAGTAAATAATAGATAGAAGCGAGTTAATGATGACAGAATTGTCATTATTTAGTGAAAAATTCCTTTAGCATTAGGTGGAAACAGGGAGATAGAGATGTTGGTGTTTGTTGCAATCCGGATTTTTCATGTTGATGAAGTTTGATAAAGTCAGAACATTGTAGCAGTTGTTTTACTGCTCCAAATGGGTGCACAAGCACCAACCAATTTGAAAGCAATGGTCCACCATCAGGTCAAAAAAATCTAATGGTGCCTCTTATGGGCAACTATAGGTGCCCCTTTTCAATTAGCTTGTGAAACCACGCTGAGTAGGATAAACGTTTTATTTGATAAGAAAAGATGCACATAAACTACAATGAAAACACTTTTATCGAACAAAGTCCAACATGTGCATTAAAAAAGGTCATGTGATTTTGTTATGAGATCATGTGATAATAAAAATGTGTGTGAATAGACAAACCAGCAGGCTGAGCACATTGTAAAACATCTGAAATGTTGTTTTGGTCATTCTGAAACGCCTTAACCATTTCAGTATTAGTGTTATTATATTATTACCTCCAGATTTGTTAAAAACATCTGTGCTCCGCGTCTCACTCTTCCAAACGCCATCACGTGTTCATTGCGTGTCGGCATTGTCTTCTGAGGCGCAAGTCATTTATTAAATAAGGAAAAGATTCACACAGCTTCTCCAACCGCAGCAAATTCTGTTACTCCTGATAGTTGGTGCCAGTTAATCAGGAAGTGACGATTTTGATCTCTTTGACTCAATGGACAGAAATGCTGCTTTATTCACATGTCTTTTATGCAATATCCCAGTTTTGCGCATAAATTTAATTAGCATCTTTGGATGAAAACGTAACTAGTGTTGTCAGAATGATCTTCATTCACATGTATCAATTACAATGCCTAAAATTGCTGTATTATGTACTCGGAGGCAGTAGTTGATGTCACTTTGTATAAAAAAAATTAAAAAAAAATTAATAAAATAAAATAATTCTAATAAAAATATGGGTCTGTAGTCCAGCATTGTTGTTGAAGGGATAACACAAATGCACAACATAATGCTGTATGCTGTTTTCACCAAAATCACCCTTTATAGTCTACACAGATCTGATGATATATTATTTTCAGAAAGTACAAATAAAAAAAAAACTAAAAAAAAAAAAAAAAAAACTCACTTTAAAACAAAAACAGAAATCATAACGTTTCAAGATTTTACTTCAAAACTGTATACTATTAGTGTAATGTATATAATAATATGATTATAACATAAAATGGTGAGACTTCACATTTTAACTGCGGAATATTGAATCTAACAATGTTGAGCACTTTTAATTGTTCTCATCTGTATTTACGGAATCAAGCTAATAACCGAGATGAATTTCTGAATTTGTGACAACAGAGAGTCAAGAAGTGTATACAGAGGGATGATTCACTCGGATCGGCTTCCTTGAACATTTATCTTTTCTAAGAATAATCCAAGTCCATGAATGTCTGTGGACCAACTGAATGCTCACAATGAACTGATTTAGTGGACTGCTGTGAACTTTGCAAAAATAAAAAATAAAAAGTAATAAAAAGTAACTAACCATTAAGAAAGCGAAGTGACAGAATGCTAAAATGCGGCTCCATAAGCAGAGACAACATGCTAATCTAATGTTTTTCTACTGTTTCTGTTACGCAGAATAATGTGAATGCAGATAGCAGCTCCTCAGTTCAGCTGGGGCCGGGTGACAAACAGATCCGGGTGGCTCATATTCCAGCTTCTCAGCCGTGGGCTCAGAGTCCCAGGACAGGGGGGAGCCTGCAGAGAGACGGCCCTGGAGCTTTCCTGCTGGACCTGCAGAACTTTCCTGATCTCTCCAAAGCAGATATAAATGGGCAGAACCCCAACATACAGGTAGATGCTTGCTATCTTTATTAGGGTCGCTTCCAATATTTGTAAATATATTATATATTACAATGACATTACGGTTAAGGGCAAAGTTATTAGCAATCCTGTGAAATGTTTATTCTTTTTAAAATATTTCTTAAGTAATATTAAATGGAGCAAGGAAATTTTCACAGTATTTCTGATCATATTTTTTTTCTTCAGAAGAAATTTATTTGTTTTATTTCAGCTAGAATAAAAGATTTAAATTTAAAACAAAAACAATTTTAAGGTCAATATTATTAGGCCCCATAAGCAATATATTTTTTTCAATTGATAAAATAGGTAAGCTTTTAAATGTCACTTTAAGCTGACTACTAGTATCTTGAAAAATATCTAGTAAAATATTATGTACCATCATCATGGCAAAGATAAAAGAATTAAGTTATTAGAAATTAGCTATTAAAACTTTAATGTTTATAAATGTGTTGAATTTTTTTTTTCTCTTTGTTAAACAGAACTGGGGGGGGGGGGGGGGTATATTCAAGAGTTCACACTTAGATAAGGCTTGATACTAATTGAAAGTTTGGCATGCTGTCCCAGGAGAGAACCCTGAGCTCTGAGATTATTGAGCTCAGGACTCCCACCTGGTCATTTAGCATGAAAAAAGGGTCAGAGATCAGGTAGGTCTCGAAAGCTCCCCCTGGTAAAGGAGGAAAAGAAGGAGATGGGCTGGACGGGGGGATTCTTCCAAAACGAAGATAAGGGAAGGTAAAAATGGGCTATTTATTGTAGGCTTGGGTTGATCTGATTGGTTTATTAATGATTGCGGATGAGACACCAGCCTCGATCAATCATCTCGATTAGTTTATAAAACATCACAAAGAATAAAAATATTACAGAAGGGCTAATAATTCTGACTTCAACTGTATATGCTCAAAATCAGGGTTGTTCCACCAAATATTGATTTCTTAACACTTCTTAAATGTTAAATCATAGTATTGTGTTGTCTAAAAATATTATAAACTTGTTTGAAAACATGGCTTTTTTTTTTTTTTTTTTGCATTTTTAGAGCAAAAAGAAAATTGTCTAAATGACTTTATTCAAATTAAGTATATTAAATTATATATAATTAAGTATAAAACAAAACTAAAAATGTGTTTTATAAATTATGGTTATGTCTGACTGAATCATACTCCTATGTCTGAATTAGGACTGCAGGATATTTAAAAAAAGTCTATATTTTGTTATTAGTGTTATTATAATGCGATATTAATTCAGTCCTTTTCCTTTGGCTTAGTTCTTTTATTCATCAGGGGTCACGATAGCGGGATTAACCGCCAACTTATCCAGGATATGTTTTACACAGCGGATGCCTTTCCAGCCGCAACCCAGTACTGGGAAACACCCATACACACTCATTCCCATATACTGTACACTACAGCCAATTTAGTTTATTCAATTCACCTAGCCGCTTGTTAAGTCGTGACGTATCAGTGATGTATGGAATACTCTTTCCGCGTCCAAGCTGCTACTCATTTGAATTGAGAAAATATTCGTTTATGGCCACTTTTTAAGTCCTGTCACACATTAAAGTGAATTTTATATAAAATCATGGTGTACACAACGGTCTCTGGATATGCTGCTTTTACAAATACCAAAATTTTAACAATTTATAAAAAATGTATCACTTTCTGGCAAACAGATATTAGGCATGGATATATAGATTGCGTTTGTGATTTTTGAAAGTATTACAACGCTTTGTAAACGTTTATTAATACCATTTGATGAGTCTCCACATACAGTTTGATACAGCGCTTGGACCCGGAAGCCGCTTCGCGTGACGTCACACTTAACAAGCGGATAGCGCATGTCTTTGGACTGTGGGGGAAACCGGAGCACCCGGAGGAAATCCACCCAAACACAGGGTGAACATGCAAACTCCACACAGAAATGCCAGCTGGGACTCGAACAAGTAACCTTCTTGGTGTGAGGTGACACTGCTAACCACTGAGGCACCTTGTTGCCCCCTATATAGCGATATAAATACAATTCCACCAGATGACTTGAATATCTATATATATATAAAAAAATTATCATTTTAGATTAACTGAGATGATTCTGTTGGGGATTTTATCTGCATACAAAATATTAAACAACAAACATAGATTCATATAGATTAATACAATAAAGAAAAAGATACAAATGAAATTACAAGTTTTTCCAAGGAGTCCAACAGTGTCCATGTATACAGTAATTGAGTAATAAAAATGTCAAATAACACTGAGTAATCTTCAATGTATAAATATGTAAATACAATTAATCATCGTTAAAGTTACAAAAAGTACATGAATGCTTTTAAATTCCTTATACAGTCACAGGCCTCTAAAACACAAGCAATTGATAAATGATAATCCACAATCAACAGTACAGATCTTTTTTGAGATGTTTCAGCAGATTAATTGGAGTTCACCTGTGGTAAATTCAGTTGATTGGACATTATTTGAAAAGGCATACACCTGTCTATATAAGGTCCCAGGGTTGACAGTGCATGTCAAAGCACAAACCAAGCATGAAGACAAAGGAATTGTCTGTAGACGTCTGAGACAGGATTGTCTGGAGGCACAAGGCTGGGGAAGGTTACAGAAAAATTTCTGCTGCTCTGAAAGTTCCAATGAGCACAGTGGCCTCCATCATTCGCAAGTGGAAAATGTTTGGAACCATCAGGACTCTTCCTAGAGCTGGCCGGCCATCTAAGCTGAGTGATCAGGGGAGAAGGGCCCTAGTGAGGGAGGATCAATAACCCGATGGTCACTCTGTCTGAGCTCCAGCGTTCTTCTGTGGAGTGAGGAGAATCTTACAGAAGGACAGCCATCTGTGCAGCAATCTACCAATAAGGCCTGTATGATAGAGTGGCCAGACGGAAGCCACTCCTTAGTAAAGAGCATATAGCAGCCTGCCTGGAATTTGCCAAAAGGCATCTGAAACTAAATTCTCTGGTCTGATGAGACTAAAATTGAACTCTTTGGAGTGAATGCCAGGCGTTACATTTGGAGAAAACCAGGCACCCCCACTCATCACCAGGCTAATACCATCCTTACAGTGAAGCATGGTAGTGGCAGCATCATGCTGTGGGGATGTTTTTCAGCAGCAGGAACTGAAAGACTAGTCAGAATAGAAGAAAAGAACGCAGCAATGCACAGAGACATCCTAAATGAAAACCTGCTTCAGAGTGCTCTTGACCTCAGACTGGGGTGACGGTTCATCTTCCAGCAGGACAATGACCCAAAGCACACCGCCAAAATATCAATGGACTGGCTTCACAACAACTCTGTGAATGTCCTTGAGTGGCCCAGCCAGAGTCCAGACCTAAATCCTATTGAACATCTCTGGAGAGATCTGAAACGGCTGTAGACCGTCGATTCCCATCCAACCTAATAGAGCTTGAGAAGTACTGCAAAGAGGAATGGGCAAACATTCCCAAAGACAGGTGTGCAAAGCTTGTGGCATCATATTCAAAAAGACTTGAGGCTGTAATTGCTGCCAAAGGTGCATCAACAAAGTATTGAGCAAAGGCTGTGAATACTTATGTACATGTGATTTTTCAGATTTTTAATTTTTTATAAATTTGCAACAATTTCAAAAAATCTTTTTTCACATTGTCATTATGGGGTATTGTGTGTAGAACTTTGAGGAAATAAATGAAATTTATAAATAATATGAATATGAAATAAATAAATTCATTTTGGAATGAGGCTGTAACAAAGAAATGTGGAGAAAGTGAAGCGCTATGAATACATTCCGGATGCACTGTAGATATTGACAAAAAGACAAAGGTAATGTCAGCAAATGATTTTTCACCATGCACAAATGCAAAAACTTTTAAAGGAGATGTGCCTGACCAAGCACAGAAACTAAAATCTTGGCAAACAGAAAGTGGCAGAAAGCTCTGATGCACATCAGCACTTCTTTTCAATAAAGAGAGCCTTCTGGTTCTTTGTTTTTCTCTCTCACACACACACACATTCACCTATTTCAACTCTCCATAACCACATACACCTGCGCAGCACTGACCGCCAACTAATCCACCTAATGCACAATCTACATCAGAAAGAAAAACATGTGAATTTTGACCAAGAATGGCATAATGGATGAAGTGTATCGATGTCTTAAGATGCCAGTGAGTGCGTGTGTGTGTGGGGATCAGGGGGGGTGTGTGTGTGTGGGCAAGGGTATCTTTGATCCAAAGCATCATCTGGCTTTCATGGTCTTAAGGAGGCTGAGAGGCCCTTTGAACTTGATGTTTAGGTGGAGGGAGAGCGAGAGAAAGAGGCCCTGCCCCAATCTGTGAGGCACATGTGTTACTGCTGGGGTTTTTGGGGTGGGATTGGGGGGTGTCGTTGCAGAATGGCAGCCTCGTGGTGCATGACCATGACCTGAGCCAACGTCCATCTGGACCTCCACAAGATCACACTAACCCTCGCTGTTTGATGTGCCACAAACAAAAAAAAGCCTCTCTCGCTACAACAAACACTCTTGATCTGTGTGATTATTCTCAACATGTGCAAGTAAACAAATTAGATTCGCAATAAAAGGGCCCGATACGAACTGCAGTGTTTGATTTAGTTTTATAGCACAGCATGAAATTACTGTTTGGAAATGTTTCTTGCAAAAGGAAATTGCTATGAGGTATGATGGTTTCTGTATCTGGTACGACTATAATGCTGATTCAAATAAATACTTCATGTGGTGTATTCAATGAAAAATTTATAAATAAATAAAAAGGATTCATTTCATAAAATCTTACTGGCCCTAAACAATTAACACGTTCATATTATGCATATTTATTTAAAGATCCCTTAATTTTAAAATATCCCTTAATCATACTGCAGCCCAAGACCGGCTTCTCACTGAGGCTGAGTCTGGTCAATACCTGGATGGGAGACCATATGGGAAAACTAGGTTGCTCTTGGAAGTGGTGTTAGTAAGGCCAGCAGGAGGCGCTCAACCTGCGGTCTGTGTGAGTCTTAATGCCCCAGTATTGTGAGGAAGGGGACACTACACTGTCAGTGGGCGCCATCTTTTGGATGAGACGTTAAACCAAGGTCCAGACTCTCTGTGGTCATTAAAAATCCGATGTCATTTCTTGTAAAGAGTAGGGGTCTAACCCTGGTGTTCTGGCCAAATTCCCTTCATCAGCCCTTACCCATCATGGCCTCACAATCGTCCCCATCCACCGAATTGGCTGTAGCACTGTCTCTCCACTCCACCTATAGCTGATGTGTGGTGAGCACACTGGCGCCGTTTTCCTGTGACTGCCATCCAATTGGATGCTGCACATTGGTGGTGGTGTGGAATGACCACCCTCATGATTGTGAAGTGCTTTGGGTGTATGGCCATACACAATAAATGTGATATATCAATACACATTACATTACAATCTTAATATTTACATAATGTATTTTCTGGGAATAAAACATTTATTATTATTATTATTATTATTATTATTATTATTATTATTATTATTATTATTATTACTATCAATGATGAAAGTATTTTTGAAAACAGTGACCTATTTATTAAATATTTTTATGTATAGAAAGTTAAAATAAAATGACTTATTTGAATAAAAATATTGAAATAAAAATGAATGAAAAATGAAAATAAAAATAAAGCCAGGACAATAAAAATAATACTTATAGAAATGTCAATATTAAATGTCAATTTTTTAAACATTTTGTAATTTTTTTTTCATTAATTGCATTCAGACGAATTTAAATATTAAATAATACATTTATTTAGGTATCACTCATTTTTCAAATTATTTGCAATAATTATCATGTTATTTCATGCATCTTTGCTGAATTAAAAATATTAACATCTTTTTTTGTTCATTAATTGCATTCAGAATTATTGAAATATTTCATAAACAAACTCTTCCATACCCCGCACTGCACACCATCAAGATGTAGCATGCACTGCACTTTAACAAATCCATACTTAAAACAATACTGCCTACGTATCGCTGTCAACATTGTCAATTTTACATTTACATTGTCTTGTTTTTTTGTGAGTATGTTGATGTATATTGCACTGTCTGTATTTTACACTGTCTGTATTTTGCACTGTCTGTTTTTTGCACTGTCTGTATTTTGCACTGTCTGGAGCCAGCACCTAAGCTTTTCACTCATCATAGCACACGTGCTGCTGATGATGTGACAATAAAAATGATTTGATTTTGATTTAAATAATACATTTATTTAGGCATCCCTCATTTTACAAATCATTTGCAATAAATTCCACATTGAATTGTAATTCTTATGGTTTGGAGTGATGATTAATAGCAAAGTTTGCCTCAGTAAACACTTGTAATGACAATATTCTTCCATTGTTTTAGGTCACCATAGAAGTGGTGGACAGTCTGGAAGGTTCTGAGCCAGAGAAGGGAATGCGTAAAGAAAACAAGCCTGGCTGGGCAGCTCCTAATTGGAGGAACTGGTGGCAGCGTTCATCATCCTCATCCTCATCGTCTGTGTCCACTCCAAAGGGGCCTGAGGAACAGGACTACCCCTATGAGAGCAACACAGAGGACAGCAACTTCCTCAAGCCGCTCGGAGACTGGGAGAGAAGAGTGAAAAGTGAAGCTGGAGCGGGAGGCAGAACCCAGACTGAATACGGTATTATCCTGTTTTCATGAATATACACATGAGGGTATTGATACAGTGCAAGTGACACAAATTTCATCAGCAGCACATTATGTACACACTAAAAAAGTTTTAGTTGAATAAAAAAAATTAGAACTCTAGTCATTTCAACTTACTACAACTTATTCATTTTAGTCTAACATTTCAACTTGCATTTCAAACAGACTAAAAAATATTAAGTTAAATTTCGTATAATTAAAAAAAAATAGTCTATTTTAACTTATTGAAATACATTTTTAATTTTTGTTGTCATGACTTTGTCAAATGTTTTATGTTTTGACACCACTTATTGGCCATATTTTTCTAATTTAATTATTCACAATGCAGCAAGACTGCCCCAGTCTTAACATTTTCTTAAAATTCAATAAGATACAAATACTTTTTGTTAAAATCCGAACAATACCGGTACAGACAAACATATGGATAATGATGCAGCCTATTTCTTAAATGGGTATGTGCTTTTTAAATACTTAAACCATCTTTAAATTTATATTTAATAAATAAATAAAAAATTACAACAGTGTTCTCAATATCTAGATATTAAAAGTTGATTTTACCTCTAACGGTCTCCCCTGCCTTGGAAAACAGCATCTGTGTGACGTTTGAGGAAGCATGTGCTTGCTTCTCTGTCACATAACACAGGCCAGATAAAATGACGTTTTGATATCAAAAGAGTTTTTTAGGACAAACATCTCACAAAAGAACTGAAAAAAAAAGTTGAAAAACTGAAAAACTATCAATACAACACATGTAGATTGAGTATATATTGGTACTTCAGTATTATTATGGCATCTCAACATACTACTGAAGACAGCAATGGTTGTGAGAGGGGATTAAATCCAAGTACAAAATTGTTATTAATAGTTAATAAAATGCTGTTTTTATTAACTTTTAGAGAGAAAAGGCACACACGCTGGACAAGGATGAATCTTTTTGCATTGTATACACTGTAGACTTCACCTTGAATGGTTAAAATGTGAATAAAAAAAAAACAAAATACACTTTAAGCTAGGGTGGATCATGACCTATTGTCTTAATGAAGGGCTCTGCTGCGAGGTGACAGCATCCGTAATTTCCACTGCAGATGATTTATGCTGTCACTATAACAAGGACAGCACCTCATACGGAGTCTGTGATTGTAAATTGTTTCCTGTAAGAGACAGATTCCTGTGTGGCGGAGTCTGTCTTCAAGACAGAAAACACTCCTCAACATCAAAGGAGGAAAGAGAGAATCCAGAGCATCTGCTCCTCTAGACTAATAGCTCTCTTTTGGACTTTTTTGGTAGGTTAGTGAGGAATATACGCTTCTTTTAAAAACATTTAAAAATAGTACAGATCCCAGACTTTCAACAGGTAGTCGAAGTCAAAGTATGTTACTGTCAGAGACTGACAAACACATTCTTACCCTGTCACCACTTGCCCAAACTCTTTTGCACTGCAGAAACTTTCTTTGATAGAGGAGTAAAGATAATACCAATCTGAAGCTAAAAAGGCAGCATATGAACGGTCTTCATAACTAACAGAAGGTCTGTTGTGGCCATGACTCATTCCTGAGGGTTTGCTGTATTTGCTCTTGATTGGCTTATTCGTTTGCATTAGCAGTGAGTGTAGGGACTGTGGCTCGTGTGGGTTTTAGACATGTTGTTGCCTGTGATTTGGCCCGCACTCGACTGTGACCATGTGGTTTGACGGCGCTGAGAGTAATGTTGTCTTTTTTAGACCAAAGATCTTTGTTTTTCTCTCATCAGGGGGGAGTGGATATAAATGTGGTTGCTTGCTTGGTTTAAGTGTGTGTGTGTGTGTGTGTGTGTGTGTGTGTGTATATATATATATATATGCATGTATGTATATACTACCAGAGAAGTTTGGAATTATGTAATGGCCAAAAAGAATGTTAAACAAATCCAAACATCCTTATAATTTAGGATTTTTTTCAAGGTAGCCACCCTTGGCTCAGCTGATTTTTCAAACTAAAAAAAAAAAAAAAAAAAAGGAAACAGAAAAACAATTGAAAATACAAATGAAACTAATAAATACACATTTTAAACACCAAAACAATTACAACAAATAATAATAATAATAAAATAATAATAAAATTTTATATTCATAAAAGTTTATGCTCTAAATTTGTTTTGTATACAAATATAAATGTGGTAACATTATTATTATTATTAATAACTTTGACATCATCATTATCAATAATAATAATAATAATAATAATAATAATAATAATAATAATAAAGCATTTTACAAATTTGTATTTTCTATATAAATTATTATATATTCTTATTGAATATAAATAATAATAATGATAATAATGATAATAATAATAATAAATTAAGCATTTTAAATATTTGTATTTTATATAGAAATTATTTTATTATTATATTGGTTATATAAATTAAATAATAATAATAATAATAATAATAATAATAATAATAATAAATTAAGCAATTTATATATTTGCATTTAATTATTTTATTATATTTTTATTGGTTATATAAATTAATAACAATAATAATAAATTTAGCATTTTAAATATTTGTATTTTATACATTAATTATTTTATTAGTATATTTTATTGGTTATATAAATAATAATAATAATAATAACATTAATAATAATAATAGCTGTGTTGTGGCCTAAACAGAAAATGTATTAGCTTATGTTGGTTTCACGCTAATACAACATGAGCAGATATCTCTGCATCTGGTAGACTAATAGTAAACGCCCAGGATATAAAAACTGCATTAAAGGCCATAAAATTATGGGAATGTCAGAAAAGGGCATTTTGGTATTTCTACAATACTCCACCTCAAAACGTCTGTTCTGGTTACCCCCCAATCACGTCACTGAAATTTACCAGTAGTGCATGCATGTTGTTTAAAAAGCAGTTGGAAGCTGGCAAGTAAGTATGCAGACTTGGCTCATTCACTCACCCTCTCCCAAGTGTATCAGTCAATTAGAGAGGTATGCTAATGGTATAGAGCAGCAGGCCTGGTTTAAGTGCCTCAGGTATTTGAAACATACGGTCTGAATCAGATCTCCTCAGTGGGACAGGAGTACAACAACACGGCCTGCGCTGGAATCATGTCATAACACTCAAGTGCCAGTGAATGTGTGAGATTTGACTGATTTCCTGCCTCTCATAGACTACATAGACGGGGAAGGTGACTGGAGTGCTTGGTCTCCATGCAGTGTATCCTGTGGAAATGGTAACCAGAAGCGGACCAGGTCGTGTGGTTATGCCTGCACCGCTACAGAGTCACGGACATGTGACATGCCCAGCTGTCCAGGTAAGACTGTGTTCATTTGAAGTATCCCATCCACTTGTTAAAGGTCCCGTGAAGTGCTTAGTAATGTGCATTTTTTAATTCGATGTTTGATGTAATCTGAGGGTGGGACAGAGTAGCTCCTCCCTTTAAAAAAAAAAAACAGCCAATAGCGTTTAGTTTTTATTTACAGCTCTGCCAATGAGAGTTTTTGAGCTCAAGCGCATGAAATGAAAAGCAAAGGTGAAGCGTCTTGAAGGGGGCGGAGCATGTCAGATACTAAAGAATATTTGATTGGTTAAGATTTGATGAGAAACTGAAGTATGATGCCTCATTCAGACTAGCAGCGACTTTGTAGCTGCCTGTCACTCTGGGTGGCGACCTTCTGCAAACACAGGTCTGTGTAGGTATATACAGCGTGAATACAACTGGCAAGCGGAGAGAGCATCAGGATTGGCTGTCGCTCAAGAAAGTCGCTTTTCATTTGCATGAAGTTGAATAATTCTCAACTTTGTTGCATCACTCGACACGCCCACCTGGTCACCAACTGTCGCCGTTGCTCGAGTAGATGGAGGTCACCGGAAGTCGCTCGCTCTACGTTGAAATGAACGGTCGTTTGTCGATTTGCCGCTGCGAGTCGCTTGTCATAGATATATACATTAGATGACGCCTACCCTACTGTTGTCTATTAGATGGAATGCGTCAATAGAGCCGCCATTTTAGTACAGGGTAGCGCTCCTTTGAAATGAATGCAGGACCATGTTGAAGTGGAGGACTGTGGCCATCCAAAGCCAGAGAAATACACATATACACATATATCTATGATTGGGAGTTTTCCCCGGTGGTTCGTATGCAAATATTTTTTTTAATTATGAAATATTATAATTTTACATCACTTTTCTACATTGATGGATGTGACTGCATGGGCATTCCTGACAAAGAGTGAGTGTTTGTGTGCATGGAAATGCATTAACCTCCTTCCCTGTTTAATTTGATCTAATCCATGTCCTGAAACACACACCCCCTCTCCTGCTTTCACTTCTCATTCTGACATTTGTGAATGAATCTCCGTTATGAATGACTCGTTCACTTAGCCGACAATAATACAAGTTTCTGGCAGCGCAGCGTCTTCTTGTCATATTTTATAACATTGTTTGCTTATTTTATTCAACAAAACTACCATAAGCTTAGAATTTAGTGAGTTGGTGCTACTTTGCCTTATGGTCACTGCAGTAAGAGACTGTATTATCATCAATAACGTTACTTGTTAAGCACAAAAGTTCATAACATACAAAATCATAAAAAACGAAATCTTACCTATGAGATGTTCTGCCTTTGTGGTTTGTTTTCTTTGTTTGCTCGTTACTACACCCGTACACAGCGCTAAAGTCCAGCATCTTCACATTGGCACACTGTCTTGACTAGTGCGGTTGAATGACGTTTGTCCTAGGAGCACTGTACCAATGTAGCGGCGCTATTGACGCATGCTCAGGGTCCCTATGTGATATCTAGTGTATAAATCTATGGTCGCTTGTAGTGTGAACGAGGCTTGAGATGACGTGAAAAAGATCGTTGATTGATTTAGTGACAAGGTGACAAATTGCAAGCTTTGGATATTTATATTAGTGCTATATTGTCTAAACACAAATATTGTCACTGTGTTGAAGCACACTAGTTAATAAATATCCTTAAAAATAACATCTAACGTGTTTTATTTTAATTTCACGGGGTCTTTTAAATAATGTTTCTGATTCCAAGCCTCTACTCACTTGAACTGAGAAAACTCTGTCTCTATAGCTGTGGCTTATGACCATTGTTTAGTCATAAAACACATTATTACATAATGTACTTTATCCTGAATATTTCAAAGATATTCATGTTCAAATCCAGAGTAATAAGCAATTTTATCTAGTGACATGGTCCAAGTTGTGTGGTGACATCATAATGACATCATAGACTCTCGATTTCCTGTTTGGTTTTAATAAAAAAAGTGTTTTATTAGACTGAACAAAGCAGTAGGGCTGTGTGAATTGAAATCGAATCGCAATCGCGATTTGAAACGCTGCGATTAGCTAATCGCCAGAGGCTGTGATATGAAATATATATATAGATTATATAATTTCCCCCACCCAGAGCAAATGCCTGACTGCCGTCTGTGTGTGACTGTCTTAGGGCATACTCACATGTACAGTTGCCTTAAACCGGGCCAAAGCACGCTTGTCCCCCCTCCCGTCTCCCCGGACGGCCCGCACTCACATTACATTCGGGCCTGGGCACGCTTACGTCATCGAAGATGGGCTGTTCAGTTTAGGAAGTGAAGCGCTCTCGCTCAGCAGAGTGGAGATTTCTTTAGTTATATCGCTTAAGTCGTTTATTATGCAGTGACACGCAGTCAAATATTTTGCCGAACAGATCAGCCACTTTTGACGCTCATAAACAATCATAAAGTCCTCGTGCTGCAGGAATTAAGAGGTTTGCTGAAGGTGCAGCTGTCGTGCAGTGAGGGGTTTGCGTCTTTAATAAACTACGACAGTTTGCGTTCATTAAACAGTACAAATGATTAATTAATCCATATCAAACGGTCCTGTAAAAGTCACGTCTTGCTTTCGGTTTCGGGCTCAGGCACGCTTGCACTCACACTGCAAGTGTACCACACCTGAGCCCAAGTGAAATGCGCTCAGGCCCACCTCTTCCAACCGGGCCAGGGGTTCAGGGCCAAGTGAACCGTGCATGAGCCCGATTCAGAGCACTCACACTTATCAAACTATCCGGGAAACGGGCCTGGGCATGGTTCGAATAGCATAGTGTGAGTACCCCCTTACTAGCCAATTGAGTGAGCACACTTTTGTTCTGCCCAATCAGAACTGAGCAGCAGAACTATGCAGAATGCCCACACTAACTAACTCTCACTGTATTTAAGCAGTAAGAAGCTACAATACAGAATATTGAGCTGAAGCTTGACTACAAAATTAAAATCAAAATCAAATCAAAATCACAAGATCTTAAAAAAAATTAAATTGATATTTTCCACAAAACTCACAGCCCTGCAAAGCAGCATTACAATGTTTTTAGTCTTAAAATGTATTTAGTATGACTGAACAGATCTCCCCACACGATCACTAGCAAAAGAACCAGAAGTAGTGGACTGTGGCATGGGATTTAATAAAGATGACAACTCTCTTGATTCCACACTCAGTCAAACTACACCTTTGTTTGTTGTGAACACGTGCCCTCTAGTGGCGAAAATTACATACTGTGCCTTTAAAGCAAATCTTTTACAAAATCATGGAGTGCACTAAAGTCTCTGGACTTGCTAAACCCCAAACACCAATATTTTAGCAATATATTTAAAAGATGAACAACTGTCTGACCATCTGTGATTATGATTAGGCATCAATAGTTTTACAACACACTGGGAGCATATATATTTTGTACCATTTTGTATTTGTTTTAAAAAAAAAAACTGAACCGTGACATGAAACTTAACAAGCAGATATAGGTTATACAATACAAGTCATTAAAACTGATTACAAGTGGTACATCCACCACTATTTTTCAATATGGAAGTAAGCCATTTCTGTAAATGTGCAAGACTTCAGCTTCATTAGCAGTAGGGAATTAACAAAAATGTTAAAAAGAACAGCACTACAAACCAGTGTGCTAATTAGGAAGAAAACACATTAAAATGATATGGTGAGAAATACCTGTTTGCACTAAGCAGCATAATAAGCTATTCTGTACAGCTAAATAGAACTACAACGCACTGGATGCCAGATTAATTAAATGTTTTAATTAAATGTTTGTGCCTTTTCTTATGTGGGAAAAAAATAGGTGGATACATGGTCAAAATGGCCATCGTTAACAAGGGTTAACTTTAACATTAACAACACTTTGTTTGTACAGGGATTGAAGATGCTTTCAAGACGGCAGCAACCGAAGTCAGTTTGCTCGCTGGCACTGAAGAGTTCAACGCAACAGAGCTGTTTGGAGTTGGTGAGTTATTTTGCAATTTAACATCACCTGGGTAACTGGCCGCTAACAAAATAACAACTACAACAACAACAACAACTACAACAACAACCCAGTCTTGCTCTAATACAGTTTTAACTTGTATACAACTATTCACGTACTATCCTAAATGCACTGTAGGAATAAATATAGTCAGTGTGCGAATTACAGGGGGGTTTGAGGGGGATTGACCCCCCTAATTAATGCTTGGAGGACCTCCCCTGAAGGACGTCAAAACAAAATGTATGGAGGGGTCAACCCTTTAATAGTGAGAAATAGCTTTCGCTGATCTGTATCTTAAATAATAATGTTAATAATTAAAATATAATATAAATACTGTATACATTTGACCACCCCATAACGGTACATACCATTGTGAATGCCTAATCACGCCAATCATGTCAAAACCGGAAAAAATTCATTCAGCACTCTGAAACTGATCTAGAGCCCCGTAACTCTTCACAAGACACCTTTCTTGTAAAATATTTGTTTGTATCTACAGTATAACCTACAATTAAAGTAACATTAGTTTGTATAATATGACCTACAATAACCTCTAAAATAGCTTATCAGAGGTCAAAATACATTAAATAGCCATCAAAACATTGAAAACTAAATGTGTTTTATTAATAAATTAATGATGTAATTTAAATAAATTCAGAGATTTGATTTATTGAAGCATGTACTGTATTACACAAACTTCCATTGCCACAGAAGTTGACACTCTCGATCTTCAATGTATAATTTGTACCCTGAATATAGTCAGAAATAATATTGTGCTTTCACACAACACCACTGCTGATTCCACAGTGTGAATAGTGTGATTCTTAAATATGTTTAGTTACTCAAAACCATAAAGCGCAGCTAGTTTAATTCATCTTTAATCATTGCACTGGATGGTTCTGATTCATCAAAGACAGCCAGCTGCTAATCAGGGATCATACATACATATATACACACACACACACACACACACACACACACACACACACACACACACAAGCAATATCACACGAGTAGCAGTACAATGTGGCTGTATATCGGCACTGGTGGGAGGCGTGCGTGCACCACAGTGCCCCCACCAGTGACCATATTGAACCCCCCCACCAGTGACCATACAGTGACCACAGCCATATTGCACTGCTACGAGTGTGATATTGCGTTTATACAACAGTTCGACGATATAATAGTGTGTATAAAAAAGAAAATCAAACACGGAGAGTCTCAAAAACCCTTTTGTACGAGGAACTACTTTCTTTCGCCCTTCATTCACATCTAGAAGAGCAGAAACCTTGCTCATTCACTAACGCCACTTTAGATCTAGTGTTTGAATGATTCTCTAGCGTAATATCTAAAGTGAAGACAAAACAGGTGATTTTTGCTCACATTCTAAGATTATAGGGCTGAACGGCATGAAATGCCATCAATCTACAAAGATTTCCCAGTATTTCTTTGTTGCAATATTCGATCACAATATTACTATGGTATAAATACAGCACTACAACATACAAAAGAGAGAGATCGACTTAGAAAGTCATTTACCTGTGTAATAATGATTTGATCAGCTGTAGTAGAAACCACGCTGTTTTTTCTCTTAGGACTTATTATGCGGTCTCTGTCGCCATCTTGTGGATAAACATAGTCAACCGTCTGCTCAAAGACAGGATAATAGCCACCAACTCGCTCTCTCAGAAATGACAAATATTTTAAAATAGGCTCTAACCTTATAAATAAACTGCATAGTTGCAATCCAAACAACTCGACTAAAAAAAGCCTCAAAGGTACATTATGTTGTCCAACAGCAGCAATTTGTGTCAAACTGTAGAGTACTCTGGTTGTTGCTGTATGTGGGCAGAGTAACACACAAGGGTGAAGGGTGAAGAGGCTGGACGAGTGCAGTTACTGGCAGAATATTGCACAATCAGACTCAAGAACCAGACAGAACTGTTGCATAAATATATATATATATATATTTATTATATTACAGTCTGGTCAGTAGAATGAACCGGAAACCCTTATTTATATATCAACTAATGAGATCTGATTAGGTCAGTCACATCAGTGCACCTGCATAGTTTTCCATTGCCCCACAGGTTGCACTGCAGCGCCATGCTAAGACTGATTTATTCATGAAGTCTTGCACAGAAACCTTGCATACGTTTAGTTTGAGTCTATGCAGATACATATAGAAACGATGTCGAGTTAACTTTTTTGTTTGAATGATGAAAAAAGATCAGCTCTGTCTTTGAGTGAACATAACTGAAGTCTAAACATTACTTTAACTGTGTGATCCTGACACCTGTCATTCACTCCTCCTCAGATACCGACAGCTGTGAGCGTTGGATGAACTGCAAGAGTGAGTTTCTCAAGAAATACATGAGCAAAGTGGGCACTGATCTACCCAGCTGCCCCTGCTTTTACCCAACCGAGGTGGCCTACAGCACCGCAGACGTCCACGATGCCGCCACCAGACGCAACTTCCGCTGGAAGGACGCCAGCGGGCCAAAGGAGAAGCTGGAGATCTATAAACCCACGGCCCGCTATTGCATCCGCTCCATGCTCACGCTGGAATCCACAACATTGGCGGCCCAGCACTGCTGCTACGATGACAGCATGAAACTCATCACCCGCGGCAAAGGAGCCGGTACACCAAATCTCATCAGCACAGAGTTCTCCGCTGACCTACACTACAAAGTGGACATCCTACCCTGGATCATCTGCAAGGGGGACTGGAGCCGCTACAACCACGCTCGACCACCCAATAATGGACAGAAATGTGCAGAAAACCCTCAGGATGAGGACTACTATAAACAGTTTGAAGAGGCCAGGGAGTTTTGAACACTATGGACTTTCGAAAACAGAAGCAGAACTCGTGTTGAAAGCTGGCTGTGCGTTTGAATAGGACTTGCTATAAGAAACAGACAGCATCGTCAACAATACGCAAAGATTTTCATATGGTTTCCCTCGAAACCTTGTGTTCGAAAGTGAAAACCATCATGATTCTATTTGTATTATGTATATTATTTGGGGAATCTCAACATTGATTTTTTTATTGAGTAAAGGGAAAGAATGAAAGGGAAGTCATATCAGGAATTCACCAATGCACAACCAACAGCAAGAGTTTCCCATATTTTTGCATGCTTGTATTACACTTAACATGCAGTTGGAAACCCTCTCCTCAGGACTCTCCAACAGGACATTGGATACAACATTCAGGTTCCTGTGTAAACATGAGTATATTTGTGTTGCTGGATGAAAAGAATTCCTATATAATGTCCTGTTGTATCACGGTTCCGTTTTTACTAAGAACAAAACAGCCCCGCGTAATCTTTGCAAAGTATTTATTAAGTCATAGTTATGTGTCAGTGGTAGGGATTTGTGCATCTAGATGTATGGACACGTTTTGAGTGCTAAATAAACAGACCATGTCACATTAAAGGTCACCATCAAACGTTAAATGTGCAGGAGATGATTCCATATGAACTGCTGGGGTCAAAGGGTCTTTCACCTTCTATTACAGTCAAATAAGATCCGTCTTCAGATATGAAACACTTTAAGCCATTCCACAAGAATCCTATTAGCTCCATCTAGAAACAGGTCTAAGCTCTGCTTTTGATGTATGACGCAAAATACTCTTCCCCCTTTAAATGGGGCTCAGATTCTTTCTCTTTTTTTTTTGCAAGCTTGCTCATATTCTCAAATTCCTCAGTAATTTCTCTGACTACGATCGCACAGTCACATGAATAGCGGGCCACATTCTTATGGTCAGTGTTAAAACCTCAGAGCATTTCTTGAGATGTTTGTGTAAATTAGGTTTTCACGGTTTTGTGCTGGATCAATATTAGCATAAATCAGCACTCCTAGCATTCATCTGATGGAAAACACTATCAATGAATTTGTAGCTGTCAGCACATTCTTACTGAGGTTTTTGAAAATATTAAGCAAATTCGGCAATACATCGGCCATGTCTAGACTTTTTAGTTGGCATTTTAGTTGATTGGACAAACAGGATTCCCAATATTGTTTACCACTTTTTATTCCTATTCATTTTTCATCCACTTTCTGAAGCAGGGGTGTCCAAACCTTTTTTTATGAAGGGCCAAAAACCAAACTTGATTGAGGCTGGTGGGCAGAGGTAAAATAAACCAAAGTGTTATAAGGTAATATCTTAAAATTTAAAAATAAGTTTACTTTTAAAAATACTTTAATCGTATTAATAATTATATATTTTTTACATTTTATAATGAACTTCTTACAATAAAAACAAACAATCCCATTTTTAATGCTGAATATATTGAATACACTTGATTTGCTCGTCGAGGATCCTTACAGTTTTTAAAATCTGATTAATGCACAACATTTAATTGAAAAATTTATTTTCACTTGCTTTTTTGTATCTCAACAATTAAACAAACAAACAAAAGGTTACGTTAAAATGAGAAATGATGAGCTCTGTTAAAGACATTGGCCTTAACTCTCCCATCATTCTTCCTCTCTTCTCAGATGGAAAGGCGGGTCAAATCAGAGGTTACCATGTGGCAACTTTGGCCGGCGGGCCTTAGTTTGGGCATCTCTGATCTAAAATTAATGGTCAATGAGCAGGCGTTTGTATTAGTGATGCTTATTTTGGTTAATTTTTACAACCAACAACCGCAACTCGTTAACCGAATATTAACCATTAACTGGTTAGAATAATATTAATTTATTATTTATATTTTTTTTAAATATTAATAATTGACGTGTATATTTTGTGTCTGACACATTAAAAACTACATTTTAAAATACTGATTTATTTTAACATGCGAACATATTAACAGAACATCTTCACGTATCTGCAGTGTTTCCAACAGCATAGAAAAAAAAAGAATAAACTAAATAAAAAGAATAAAATTAATAGCCCTGCCCTAGATATTTTTCACTTAAATTACAAATATAAATTAGAAAAAACGAAAACACTGACTGAATCCTTTTTAAGAACCAGCATAGGCTGTTTTTTCCCCATCATGTGTTTTTTTTCTTGCGTCAAATAAAATTATCAGGCTACCTCAAATCGATCACTCCATGGAAAATATGCATTTAATTAATGCTCTGCTGTTGTTCTTATATCATAAACCTCTGTCAACATTTTTAATAGAAGTCATTATTTTAAAGACTATGTCTTGAGCATCAAGAGGTTTTACCATAGAGCTTGTGTGCTTTTATTTCCCCTCTTACTTGCGGTTCATGTGCGTGTGCTGTGTGTGATGAAAGACAATGATAAGGCGCATATGTTGACTTTTTGTAAAGTATAGGCTACTATAGCATATAACAATTTAGTTGTTTACATATGATATTACATTAATTTGCATACATGTTTTATAACCTTTAAAATGAAAACCTCAGTTTGGTGCAGAGTTATCAATATGCAAAAATCAAGAAAATCTTTGGATTTGTTTGATTTGTAGATTATGTAGGCTATTTTAAAAATTGATATTTTAGAAGAACTATTAATAACTGTAATTTTCCGAATGGAAAAAAGGTTGGTTTTTTGGTTATACACTAAATCATCACAACTATAGCCTATCTGTTGTGTTTATGAGCGGTGCCGGAGAGCATACTCTGATGGAGAGAAAATCTCGACCCTCCGACTTGTGGCCGGCTTTTTTTCAAAGCAGCAAACATTTCAGAAAGTTTTGTTTTGCTGCTTCTTTCTCCAATTGTGCAAATAAACAGAGATGTTTATGACATGGATCCAGGACAGAGGCAATCAGCATCAGCGCCGGTTTGGCACAACTCGTCTGTGTCAAACTGTGACTAGCAATATTCTTCTTTCATTTTGCTTCTTTGGCAAAATATTTGTTGCACATTTATGCAGCCAATTAATGAAAAAAAAAATTATATATATATATATATATATATATATATATATATATATATATATATATATATATATATATATATATATATATATATATATATATATATATATTTTTTTTTTTTTTTTTTTTTTTATCGTGTAACTGATACCATTAATCAGTTAACGGTGAATCGTTATTATGAGCATCCCTAGTTTGAATATAACTTTTCTGACCTTTAGATCTAATATTATGAAATAGGTTTGCAGATTTTACATATGAATGAGAAAGGAAACAATGGAAATCATTAATGCTCTAAGAAAAAAAGAAAAAGTATCAGAAATGGTTGTAAACATTGACATTTTTTAACCTTTAATCCAAAACCTGTCAACTTCAGATGACAAATTTTACATCTAATATCCCTTAATGATTAAAAATGAAAGTGTGGGTGATTTTTTTGTTTCTGTTTATGACATTTATCCTGATGAGTGTTTACATTACAAAAAGAATCCGATAAAGGCCATTTACCTACACTCAGAAAATATTTTTGCTTCTGAGCTGAATCAACACAATTCTTGAGTTTTTTTGGGGACAACTTAATTGTTTTATGTTTAATCCACTTAAATTTGTAAAAACAATTAAGTTAATACAACATTATCTTGGTTTAACATCAGCGACTACCTACATTTGGTGCCTGGCAGCTGTTAAATATTGACGCATGTTCGCAGTAAGTCAAATAATTGTACATAATGACCTTAACAGGTCAAACTTCATCACAGAAGCCCACTGTGAGTAACATGGAGCACAACCACGTTCTGACACGATCAGCAGGACGTAGATCAACAGGCTTTAAAGTGCATTTGCCATTAGTATCAAGTGAATTCTCATGGTCTTCTCCCCGTCTCACCTTCATAAAAGCTCTTTGGAGTGAAGGCTAAGCTTACAGCATGGAGCAGGATAAGCAGCAGTGATCTTTATTGAATCAGACCGTCTGCTTCAGAGGCCTCTCCACATCAAAGCAAACAGCCTGCTTTATTTTAAAACATCAGGCCTGTGTTAAAGCGGTGGCAGATCCCCCATACCAACTCTCACACATACAGTCCACATGTCCTACGAGAAGTTACACCGTTTCTATTTACAGCGCTGCTCTGCTTCCGACGCTCTAAAGGCTGTGGATAATAACAGACTTCTGCCGTCACTGAAAATTTAGTTGTTATTTATCAGAAAAAAAAACAACAACAAAGCTCTTAAGGTTCAGAGGCCTGTTGCATAAAACGAGTTCAACAAACTCTGGGTTGCAGAGTAAGTTTTGGGTTGACATAGCCAAACAAATTCAACTTGGTTAAGATCAAGTTAAGTGGTTTCACAACACATGATATAAATTTTTTTTGTTAACAGTTTATACCAGAGATTTTGATTAACATATCGAAGGAATAAATTAGGGCTGCACGATATTGGAAAAATCTGACATTGCGATATTTTGTTTTGCTGCGATATAAATTGTGATATGTATATAATTTTACCAGATGATTTGAATAGCTTTGGAAAGATTTCATTTTAGATCGACTGGGGTGATCAACTAAAATATAGCAAATTTCAAGCACAAAAATAGGATAGAGCAAAAATAAAAGTGAAATAAAATGTGATTTATGCATTTCTGGGTAGTCTAACAGTATTTAAATATAGAAATTAAACAATCAAAAGTAAAATAACCTGGTCATCATTATATAAATAACTTTACAATGATATAAAAATAATATCTTTATCTTTTGATCTTTAATATTAGTCTAATACTGCTATGTGTCTATTGCGGATACACACATTGTGATATCAATGCTCAAACTATATGTAGTTTTTTTTTTTTTCCCTAGCATGCAGAGGTATGAATAATTAATAAAGTTAGATAAATTTATAGCTTATTTTGTTGAACAATTTTTTAAAATATATTATATCACTCACTTATTTTCCTTCAGCCTATTCCCTGCGTTACCATGGGGCGCCACAGCGGAATTCAATTCAACTCATGTTTATTTCTATAGCGCTTTTACAATGTAGATTGTGTCAAAGCAGCTTAACATTGCAGTTCTAGTAAATTGAAACAGCGTCAATCCAATTTCCAGAGTTGAAGTTCAGTTTAGGTCAGTTCAGTGTGGTTTAAACTTCACTGCTGAAAGTCCAAACACTGAAGAGCAAATCCATCGATGCGCAGCTCCACAAGTCCTAAACCAAGCAAGCCAATGGCGAGGAACAAACTTTACCAATTGACGAAAGTGAAGGGACAAAAAAATCCTTGAGAAAAACCAGGCTCAGTTGGGCACAACCATTTCTCCTCTGGCCAAACTTCTTGTGCAGAGCTACAGTAGGTGCCGGAGGCTGAAATGAACCATCAATTATTCTTGCATATGTTTTACACAGTATATCCCCTTTCAGCTGCAACCCAAAACTAAGAGTACAACCCTCAGTGCTGGGAAATACATTACATCATATCTAGTTAGTTTTGTACTTCAAATGCTTAAAAACATTATAAATATTTTAACAATTATTTTGACAAGTTCAGTTCATAACACAAAGGTTTTAAAGCATCAAGCAATTTATTTGTAGTATACTGTAGTTGCATTTACTTCTCATATATTACAATTTGTCCTGTTTAGTTAAATTTTTAGCAAAAACTTATGATTTTAAAGATTAAATTATCATAGAGTGTAAAAAATCATACAATTATTGGCATATATAGAAAAAGAAGTGCTCAAATTATTTGGAATTTAGTATTACATTTCTTATCTATATTTTATGTACAGATCAGAAAACGCATGTCGTTTAACTTGTCAGCCCCTTTCACACAGTGATACCAGTAAATATCCGGAAAGACTACCGATAAATTAAAAAAAGCGCTGTTCACACAATTAACAACATTCTTGATTTTTTCCAGAAAAAAGTTCACACATCCATTCCAAAATACAGGTAAATTCTAACATCATTAACCAGAAATGACCTTTAAACGGCTGCGCTGGTATTTGAAAACATAGAAGGGGTCAGGCTTTTGTTCATGGTTTCACTTTTATTTAAAGCTTTAGCATTCATGCAGCTGCTTTGTCCCAGAGACATCCAAAAGCAGAGGCGCAACGAAATGTTTACACATTTGACCTCATTACAAATTCTGTGGATGGATAAGTATTGTGAACAACTTTGATGAAAGCATATATAGGAATACTTTCGCATGTCGAGATGTACATAGTATGTGTGTGTGCTGGCGCTCACCGGAGCACGCGTCAAGCAACTGAAGCAGAGCTTAAAGGTGAACAAACAGCGGTTTATCATAAGCAATTTATCGATATTTTCTTACACAGTTGGCATTTAGAAGGAACATAGAAACATTATCTGACTAACATCTAGCAGCTAAATGTGTCTGGAAAAATATTCAAAGGCTTTTATTTTCATAAACAGCGTGGATGTGAATGAGTCTGAATGTTCTGATTGGCTGGAGTAGACGTCTCACGTCAGCGTGTTCTAGACGTGAACATGCTCTTTCTGGCAATTTTCCATCTGCGTTCACACAGAGCGCAGCACTCCAGCAAACTAATGGTAATGTTACAACTTCTTTTTCTGGAAAATTGCCGGAACAAATTTACCGGTATTTTCAAAAAACATGAAAATCACACATGATCCTTTTCTGTAAAATTGCAGGTCTGTATGTGTGAAAGGGGCTAATGTTACACTATTTTACCATATTTTGACAATTACCCTATAAAGTAATTTGAAACACTAGACACTTTACTTTTACATTGCTATCTAGGAGTATAGCATTGTTTATAAATGATTGATGCATAAACATAGAACTTGTCTTTGTCCCATTACAAATACTAATATTATAAAATATCCTTAACATTACAATTTTTTTAAATCCCTTTACAATCTATCTGAAGCGAAAGAGGCAAAAGTAATGGTTGGATCATTTTACAACTAAAAAACACTTTGCAATGATGCAGAACCACTACTTGGCTTTTATATGAGAAATCCCACAGTGCCGCTAACCAGCTCTTCAGTTATTCTCCCTCCTCCAGCGAGAGGTGTGGAGTGGTGGTTTGGAGCGAGGCTGTTTTTAGACCAAATCCAATTCGCTTTTGCACTCTTTCTCTCAGCGCTGGCACTTTATGGGTGGTGTAGCACATTTCAGGAAGTGTCTGGCCCGCAATGCCGCAAGGGCCACGGCTGCTTGGCGGGCTTAATTAGAAGGCAGGAACCTGGAATAGCTGACCTGATCTGCCAGGTCGCTGCTTGGCGAAGAAGACTAGCTGGAATGCCTGGGCTCACAGGGAGAGTGAATGGAGTATTACCTGGCCCCATGCCTGACCTAGAGACGACTTGTTGGCACAGGGTTCACAAAAACTCAGGGAGGGGTTGGGAACGAGGGCCACGCAGCTGAACAAACAGGTCAAGTAGCTGACAAACACCTTAAAGGGGCTCCGATTAACTCTAGCGAGGGTTCGTCCTTATAAGAACATATAAAGGCAGCTGAAAATGCACACATGACCTTACGACCTTAGCCGTGACCTTAGTCTTTCACCTCACTACACTGCACAAGTGTGTGACCTTAGAGATAACAGGACTAGACTATGGAAAATTAGAAAATTAACATGTTTTGTAGCTTCAGATTTTCAGTTATAAATTACACTGTTAAACCTATATTTTATCTGAAACTATGTTGTTGTCAGTAGTACATGAAATTGTAGTAGACATCAAACATCATCTTATTGGTTGAAATAAATGAGAATACAAATCAGAATTCAATGTTTTACAGAAAAGATTACTCATTTAATAAATTAGAATATACTCCTAAAATACATTTTTAACTTTTAAAAAAACAAAAATAAAAAAAAAACAAAAAAAAACTCGTGTTATTTAAAACAAAAAACATACAAGAACAATATGAATGTGTCAAAATCATACTGAAACAAAGATTCAGACTCGGGAATATATTTCTAAATATTAATATCTATTAATATATTTAAGATGTATTAAGGAAAACACCATTCAAAGATATGTGCAAATAAATCATCAATTGAAAATATTATAGTATATTATAATGTGTTTTTGTCCCAGCTGGGTCAATTGTCATTTATGTGCTCTGGTTTCCCCCACAGTCCAAAGACATGCGCAATAGGCACACCTGTCAACATTGGGATGTGAAAATAAGGGATCCCAATTGAATAACAGATGTTTCACTTTAAAAATGCACACATAATGAAAGCCTTCGATTGCTTTCCTAACGGTTTATGCTCATATAAGACAAAATGTTTTGTGTTTAAAAGAAAACCCACCAAGATCGACATGTTTAGATTAGTTCCAACATGCACCCAAAACCCAGAGTGTCCACTTTCGCTCAAATTCAAATCGCATATACAGTAGGGTTGGGCGATGTTGACCAATTTGGCATCGCACAAATGTGTCTAATGTGAAACATCGCGATGGACGATGGCATCGTCTTCATAGGCGGAGGTGAATTTATTATTTATGAATAATTAATTAATTCATAACGAATTAATTATTTGTAGCCTACCGTTTCATCCACCACCGCGGTGGATGGCGGAGGGGTGTCGCGGACGAAAGTGAGCAGCGCGGGGGTGTCACAGACGAAAGTGAAGAGGGTTGGGGAGTCGTGGAAGAAAGCGAAAATGAACAGCGGACAGGGGAGGAGGGCGGTTGAGGAAGGAGATCGGTAAAATGAGGTGCCGCATCCGGATCCGGCGTTCCGGCACAAATTAAGCCCTGGATAGAGACAAGATTAATTAAATATCATGTTTAACAACTATAGTGAGACAAAATCCAGCGATAAACCCTTAATAAACGGTCCGACGTACACTGTTCTCTGGAGCTCAGACGAGCGCATGACAGTGTGTGTGTCTGTGGCTGGCTGTGTGTGTGTGTGGTCACGTGATGTGCGTTTTCAGTGGATGGAGGGCTGTTCAGAAATGCTAGATGAAACACCAGTGTGGACGTGGGTCATTTTCGTTCTAAAATGTCATTTTAAAACAAAGCTGTATTAGTGTAAACGGGGCCTTAGTGTGTATTTTTCACGAGCGGGTTTGCGACGGGGGTGGGGCAGAGAATCGGCGATGCCGGCTCAGCATCGCGATGTCTATAGGCCATCGCCGATGGACGATGGCATCGTCTATTGGCCCAACCCTAGTGTACAGAATCCGTTTGGGAAACAGCGTCTATTTATCGTTTGACAGTCTTGTTTTGAGGATTGTATAGGAGAGGCAAAGGCGCCTGTAATGCAAAGGAAGGGAATCCTGCCGTTTTTATATTGATTTCAAAGTGTTTTCATGCCTAAATAAAATGAGCACAGAATAGATTCACATTTAAAAGCAAGGGGCGTCCCCTGGTGGTTCGGTAGTATGGGTTGCGTATAGGGACTATAGGCTCTTTAATGTTTATTGCTATCCTTCATAGAAAGATTGAAAAAATGGGAGAAATATGGGAAAATATCTTATAATAGTAGGTCAGAATAATAGTAAGACAGATCTTTACCATGTTTACCTAGCCAGTCTGAAATATGACTCTGTTCCACCATAAACAAATAGTAAACTAGTCAGTCTGTGAGGAAAGTTATGGCAAGTTCTCTTTCTTCTGTTCTACGCTGAAGGGGCGTCTGCCTGCTATTTCCAGCACAGAATGTCCTTGTGTGACAAGAGCAGGAGAAGACGACCTGTGAGCTCTGTGTACGTGACTGTCTCTGTATACACACTTCAAGCATGGTAAATAATAGTGCCAAGTATAGAGACAAAAATGTTACCATTTTATTTTAACTGGGGAGCTTACGGTTTGATTTTAGCATTGAATCATTTAGATACAGGCATTGCACCTCTCAACTAACGCTGCAAATTATACAATAAATATCGTTGGTTGATAACGTTACTGTATTAAATTGATTTGTGAGCAAAAAAAAAAAATTTAAAGGCAAAATGTAAAATAATATGAATGATTAATAACATACTTCTGCTTGCTGATGTAATAAACATGTAGGGGTACGGATTGCCATTGGTTGTGGTTTTCGATGCCTTATTTTGTCTTTAGCTCCTGTAAAAATGTAAGTCATTAGTAAACATATATATAATACAGTATATTGCATATATATTTAGCAACATGCTCATTTCTTATATTAATTTTCTAGCTAACCATTGAGTTTATGGACGTTGAATGTGTTTGCTGAGGTAAATGTGATGATAATTTACGTTATATTGTTTACAAGCTGTTTCACTGATGTCTTTCCTCTGTCAAACGCTGATTACTCAAGCAATTACTTGAAACATGATACATTGTAGCAAGCAGCCCTTCCATATACTATATTTCTACTCAGAAACCTTCTGATGTTCATTTTGTAGCAAAGATGACGATATTATCTGTTGACGTTTGAACTGGGATAACAGCAGTCTATCACATGACATCACATCACATCAAAAGAGCGCCTAGACCAGGGGTGTCCAAACTCGGTCCTGGAGGGCCAGTGTCCTGCTGATTTTAGCTCCAACTTGCTTCAACACATCTTCCATGAAGTTTCTAGTATATCTAGTAAGAGCTTGATTAGGTGGTTCAGGTGTGTTTGATTGGAGCTAAAGTCTCCAGGACACCGGCCCTCCAGGACTGAGTTTGGACACTCCTGGCTTAGACGGTATTTGTAGTTTGAATTTAGTAATATAATAACAGACACAAATCATAATATAACAGTTTATTGTGCTTTATTGTATGGGAGACTCATGAAAACAGCATATGATTGGGATTTAAAGTGACAATACCCCTAAATGTATATTTTTTGTTAAATAGTCGAGTAGTCACCCCCAGGCCATGCAAAGGACTTTTTAAAAATACTTCTTTCTGAAAACTGTGAACCAGACAGTTGTGTGAACACATTCAGGACTGTTTCCTGCAGCTGTGGATTAAAGATAAAGATCTTGTAAACAAGGTTCAGTTTCAGATTGATAATATCACTTCAATACGTTCCAATGTATATGGAGGACCAGGAGTGGCAGTTAGAAATAAAATGAAGAATCAAATTATCAATTTAATAATTGAAGCATTAAAATGTGTATAAATAAATCACAAATTTAAATGGACAATTAATGGACATCATTCCATGTGTTTATTTAAATTGTGATTTTAAATGTCATTTAATAAAGCAATAAAACAATGCATTTAAAAATTACTTTTAAAATGTACAAATAAATAAAACATTTTATAATACGCCAAAGAAGAAAATGCTGTTTGCTGGTTTTACAGCTGCAAAAAAGGCAATTATACAAAATTGGTTTACTCCGCACATGTGTGCAAAAACATTTTGGATTCATAGCCTCCTTAAAATAGTGACTTGTGAAGGTACAATAGCACAAATTAATAAGGCTAGACCTAGTACCATTGATGCATGGCAATGTTTTTCAACATTTTAGACTATATAAAGGAATGACCATGTAAAGGTGTTTTTTTTTTTTTGTTTGTTTGTTTTTTTTTCTTTTTTTTTTCAGATTGAAAATTGTTGATTTGTCTGTTGCTCCCCCTCCCCTGCTTGTCTGTTTGTATGTCTTTTATTTTGTTAATCTAAAGACAATAAAACGTTGATCACAAAAAAAAAACATTTTATAATATGTTTATTTAAATCATGTTTTAAAACACTGATTATTCAATCTTTAAACTCCCGCTAAAATGAGCTATGGTTTGTCTCTGTCCAACGACATTGCGCATTTCATTTACAAGAGAGAGAGTTTTTAGCTCGACTTGAGGTGACAGTTGATTGGTTGCTCCCACGTGTGGACTGTCCAATAGCATTTTTTAACTCGATTTATTTTCAACTCGAGAAAAGAATGTAGCAAATGAAAAACAAGTGGCAATAGAAAGAGAAAAGCATTTGTTAAATGCCTTTTTAAAAAGCTATTTAAACTGTGCATTTAAAAGCATTTTAAATGATTTATGAATAAATTTTTTTATTGTTTGATTAATCAGCGTTTTAAAACAATAATTGAATAAATGTTTATAAAATTGTCTATTTATCTATACATTTAAAAGTTATTTTAAATGCATTGTTTTATTGCTTTAGTAAATAACATTTAAAAACACACTTTAATTAAACACATTTAATTATCTCTTTTTTTTTGTCCATTCATTGTCCAACTAAATTTTGATTTATTTATACACATTTTAATGCTTCAATTATTAAATTGATAATTTGATTCTTCATTTTATTTCTAACCGGCACTCCTGGTCTTCCATAAATGTATTGCCAGGAGATGCAGGAAAAAAAATTCCTATATACTCTTTCATGACAGCCAAAGTCCTAGTAGCTGTAGACTTGAACTTAATCCTTGTTTCCGTCGAGTGAATACACTGCAGTGCAGTTTTGTACGATTCTGAATAGTAAACCCTGATCCGGCTTGCATTTCCAATGACAACAGAATCCATACTTGAAAAGCATGTTGTATGTCAGAAAGCAGTAATGGAGGCACTTTATAGGTGTGGTTTATGCCAGAAAATAGCAATCAATGTCATGTTGTAGTATGTGCAATTCAATCAACCAACGCTCTGCAGTGAGTCTAGCTCAACCTTTTAGGTACTGGACTACTGTTTACAGAGAAAAAACAAATGGTAGAGTATGGATTGCTTTTTTGGTAGGGTAGGGTTCTGAAGGGTTCCACTTGCTAGAAATTAGACATTAACAGTTAATTTAATTTAAAAATTAACACTTTCAACTACAAATCTTTAACTCTTTGTTGAAAGAAATATCACCAAGATCTTGGATAGCATTAGTGTGAACAAATTAACAGCAAATTTAAATTTTAGGGTGAACATTTGTTTAAAAATTGCATCAAATTAAGAAACAAATCCAGCCCCAGTAGCCTAAATAAAGAGATTTTGGTGAGCATAAGCTGTAGCTACCTGTTACGCAAGTTGGTGTGCGCAGAAAGACACCATGCAGCCACATGGCAGCGATTCAGTCTGACAGGAGAGCTCAGCATGTGTGGACAGCAGGCCACGGTCGCAGTCTTTGATCTCCATTCGCATTGCCGTCTGTTTTGCGTTTTAGGTCTCGCTGAGTACGAGGCATTGGATACACCTTGAATGTTGGGGGCACTCGCTCCTGTGCCCTGCCACCTCTTAAAGACCAAGTATCTCTTTTCAAAGCTGAAGGGGCCCTCAGCAACCCCACAGCCTCACAAATAACATTACGGCATGCACAGGATAAAAGTGTCAGCCAACTGGATTGAAATGGAAAGTGACACAGGAAATATGCTTGTGTTAAGTGTTCAAGGTGAGCTACACCTAGTATTTTGTAATATGTGTGTGTGCTTATGCAGTGAACAGGTGGAAGCTTTATTTTAAGAGTTATTGGGTGAAAAAAAACATGCAGTTTTATTGAGCTAAATCCGATTTATCTTATGAATTAAACTTACAATAGTATGCAAAACAAATTTTAACATTGTACCAATCACTCCACTAAGAACAAATGCAATTACTGTATTTGTGAAATAGCAACTCTGCAAGTACATGTCAACATACAGTGAAAAAAACAGTGAAGCAAAAATCCATCATTCTTACAGGCATAACAAACAACAAAAAGCAATATGGCACTGACCACATACACAATAGGACAAGTATAAATCCACAGAGGGACAATTTTAAGGACAACATATGGGATAGCCACAATTGTTCCTTATTGTAACTTATGGACATTAAAGCAAAGCACAATTAACTTGAAACATCCAGCCACAAAACACCATCAATCTGCAACCTGACATTAAACAAAGGAATTTGGGAGTTCTTTCATTTCTTTAGAAAACAGGAGGAGGACTTTATGTTAGGAGTTCTTGGGTGATAAAACATCATTTAAACTAGGGCTGCACGATATTGAAAAATTCTAACAATGTAATATTTTTTATTTTGCAATATATATTGCGATATGAATACAATTTCACCATTCGACTTCATATCTCTATTTTAAAAATAATGTAAAATGTTAGATTGATTGGTATGATACTGCAGTGGGAGTGCATCTCCATAAAATCTAATAAACAATCTATAAAAATTTGGGGGTTCCATGACACATATTCGTTGTTGTCTGTGCGATTTTGTATTTGCATGTGTTGTGAGTGTTTCCATGCACATGTTTAGTCAGAGACTGATGAATTAATGTTGCATCTCAATCAAATCTAATAAATAATCTATAAACCTTTTGGGGTTTCACGACAAGTTTTTGTTGTGGTCTTTACTATTTGCAGTACATTTCTGTATTTGCATGTGTTATGAGTATTTTCATGCATAGCAATCTATAGGGGAATTACCAACCTACGTCACACACGTTCAACCGAGCATACCGGTTGCAAAAAAAGACCGGTTGCAATAGCAAACATGTTGTGTTGTGCTGTAGAACGCCAAAATCCAAAAATAGAAAACTTTCATTTTACCGTACACCACACTGCTTTTAATGCCAACCGCAGACGTCTTTGGCTAACAGCCATCAGAAGAGCTGATTTGAGCGAGGACCTAATTAAAAATGCTGGATTCTGCAGTTCTCATATTATATCAGGTAAGTTCCCGGTATGCTGAATCATACACATTACTCGTTTTTGATTGCAGCAATGATTTCAGCAAAAACAGTTAAATATGGTGAATTAAACTGCGGACACTGAATGCTTAGAATGAAATGTAAAAATGTAAGTTCACATACCCTGCCGTACAGGTGCAGTTTGCTGTCAGAATACAGTTGTTTTGCTCATTGATGATTACCCAGGCCTTGTATAGCTCTGTCTTCTTTCCTTGTCTTTGGCTAGGAAGAACCTCGATTTTTAGCACTACAAAGTTTTGAATCTGGTAATGACAGAACATCATTTCTTGCACATGATCACCAAACAGAACTAAACTGTAGGCATCCAAATACTTGTCGATCTTTAACTTCTCTCTTGTAAAATCACTTGGAGTTTCAATGAGATAATTGTATATTTCAGGCTGGACGCGCTTGGGAGGGTGCTATCGCAAATGGACCTGTCAGACGAACGCGCTCACTTTAACGCTAATTTTGCAGAATAACTGTGTTTATCACTGGGTGACAAGCTGTTATAATACGCTGAAAGCATTGTGTAAATAATATATATAATATGTAATCAATATAACTTATCTCTAATACAACAACAATCTCTGTACCGCACCGGATGTCATTCCCTCTCTGTAAATGCTAGCGCTCCTGTTTTTTTTCTGCAACCTTGATGCATGCGCATCCTGAATGTTTACAAACCGATAATTCGCCTAATAATTCCTTACATTTATATAGTACTTTTCTGGACACTCAAAGCCTATATGTACAATCAAGAAAAAGATACAATTGAAATAAAGCGTTTTATTATTTCCCCTAGTCTAACGGTATTCAAGTACAGTAACAGAATAATAAAATAAAAATAATTCAATAAAATGAATTCTAGTTAAGGTCACGAAAGGTAAAATTTCTTCTAGCTGAATGTTTTTAAAATCATTATACAATCACAGCCATCAAAAACACATGCAAAATTAGCAATAATAATACAAACTCAACATTGCATATCCTGCGATGTGACTATTGTGAATGATTAATTGCGATATCAATGCTTAAATGATATATTGTGCAGCTCTAATTTAAACTATTGCTAAAACTGATTTATTTTATGAATTACACCTATGTAAAAAAAGAAAAAAAAAAGAACATAATACCAATCACTCCCCAAAGAACAAATGCAATTACTGTATTTGTGAAATAGCAACTCGGCAAGTAAGTGTCAACATACAGTGAAATACGTGGTGAAGTAAAAATCTATTACTCTTACAGGCATAACAAACAACAAAAATCAATATGGCACTGACCACATACACAATGGGACAAGTATAAACCCAGACGCCCTGTAGGACAAATTTAAAGACAACATATGGGATAACCACATGGTTGTCCCTTATTGTAACTTATGGATATTAAAGCAAAGCACAATTAACTCAAACTACAAACTGCCATCAATCTGTAAATCTGACATCAAACAAAGGCATTTGGGAGTTCTTTCGTTTCTCTAGAGAGCTTCTATTTTCACCTCTGGGTTATTGTCGAGTGTGTAATTTATTTCTAGACTATAAATCTTTGGCAGCCCACAGTTAAGATTATAAGATGTGGGGAGTAGGAAAGGCAGGGGGAAGACAGGGATAGAACTCGTACTGTCTGTTAGAGCCTCAAAAACAAATACGATGCTACAAATAGAGCAGTCTGGAACTCTACAAAAGCTCATGGGATATAATGACTAAACAAAACACTGAGAACAATAGACCTTCGGAAATTAAACAATTCATTTCAACATAGGAAGCATTCAAATTATTCAGCATCCACAAATTGCAGTGTAACAGTACAGTGCAAAGTGAATGCAAAAGTTCTTTTTAGTTTACTTGAACATCCTAACAGTTTCTTACCTGCGTTGCTGAGCTTCTAAAAGCATTTCTGATTAAAACAGGAAGTTTGGGGATGGGCATAAAGAGGGTTAACCAATTAGAGATAGTTATGCAAGTTTTAAAGTCATTTCACTCGGCGGCCATCTTTGAAACGCCTCTCGGCCAGCATGCTCGGGCATTCTGTTTGAATGGGGAAACATCAAATTCTCCAAAATTGCTTGCCAAACTCACGATTACATTTCATATTAGGAATCACCAATAAAACTAAACAACAACCGTCACTTTAGTTTCACTTCTAAACGTTTGAATCACACAAAATCTGCAGAAACTCACGTCTGGTTTGACTCCCTCCCCCGGAGAATCCTCAGCATATAGCGATCGATGATTGGCTCTTGTGCGCAAGAAGGCGGGACTTCTTCTTCTTCTAGTGTTTTATGGCGGTTTGGCAAACCAACGTATTTACGCATTACCGCCACCTACTGATCTGGAGTGTGAAGAGTGCATAATTGAGGTTGAAAGAAAAACTCAAGCCTAAACTTAATAAATATATATATATATATAAAATTAATTAAATTAATAATAATAATAATAATAATAATAATAATAATAAATAAATTGTTCTAAATTCTATGCTTTACTCCTATGTTTCCGAAATATTTCATTAACATTTCTTGGATTCTTGATTGCCTAATCCCATTTCCTAGCAAGACTTTTAAAGAAATTACCTCATCTTCTAGCTGCCTTAGTTCTTGTATTAACTCAAACCTCTCTCTTTCATAAGCAGGACATTCTAAAATTATAGACCTTTTTCATGGAACGCCAAATTACCCATTATGCTTTGCGTGTATGCGCAAGGAGAATGCTAAAAACTTCCGGTCGGCAGCTGATGCGTGTAAATGGTCACATTTGGACAGCTTTGAAATGAAAGTTTTAATCTATTTTACCTGATTTTATCATCTTTGAACTAATACTGTTGTCGATCAGCGCCACCTCCTGGACTGATCATTTAAAAAAAATGTGATCTAATACGATGGCTGAGGCATTTTTCTTTCGTTGACAGACGGCATCTTCTGCCGTTTAAATGAAGCCTCGTCATCGCTAAAGTCAACAGTTTCTCTTTCTTTCAGATATATAACTAGTCTAGCCCAAACAAATATAGTTCACCAAAATGTTTAACACACACGTAGCCCACTGTACTGTCCCACTAACACACTGATTTAATAACTGTGACAAAGTGTAAAGTGACGTTTTGAAATGACAGAAAAACACAAACCGTGGTAAACACAACACACTAAATGAAGCATAAACGGCTCGTGATTAGAATGAACAGCAAATCAACCAGCAGAGTATCAAAAACAGACTTTTATTGGTCATTTTTATAAATTGCATGACTTACACACCTGTTATGTTTCATACCAGTAATCTGGGTTTGCTCTATGATGCAGTGGAGTATTGCGTGCGTGTGTGTGCTAAAGAGCCGCTGAGCTAACAGCTGACAGGCAGGGGAAACACACACACACACTGTATTTCTGACGGCAAACATGTGAACTAGGAGAACGTTTTTCTCTCGCGCTTGAACCACATCTGAACGATTATAACGGCTTTAACACACACCTTTCAAAGTTGTGTGTCACCAAATCACTCCGTAATCCACTCAAAACGCTATTGAAACCCATTTTCGGAGCGCAAATTACCAGTTGTAAACACTGTAAACGGAAGTTCTAACCATTCACCGGAAGACGCTGGTCGCTATGGCGGCCTCCATGCAGCAGCCAAGAAAAAGGTCTATATGATTAACTGTTTCCAATTCACTTCTTCTTCTTCTTCTGGAGTTTTATATGGCGGTTGGCAAACCAACTTTAAGGTGCATTTTCCGCCACCTACTGAATTGGAGTATGGAGCGCTACATGGAAATCCTGAGGGATTAGCAAGGAATACTACATGGATTAACTATTAAATATATATAAATATTAAATATTAAATATATATCTATATCTATATATATATACATATATTATAAATATATTTATTTAGAGATACATAAAATAATAATAATGATTTTATTCTTGTAAACATTATTTTAAACAGTCATTCTTTAAATGACTTTAACATTCATTATTTAAAACAGTCAAAATATGGTCAACCATTTGGTAGAGCAGGCAGTTAAAGGCTTAAGGCATTTCAGGCATACCAAACCTGAAGCCCTCATTCATGAGAAAATGATCTAGGCTACTATTAATTTATTTGTGTGAAACCCAAATAGACAATATATGAATGAATGAATCAACACAAACAAATGCACACCATACCCCAGCTTTATTGAGCATTACAATAGCAATAGGTTAGTACGATCTGCTGTTTGAAACGTTCACAGACATTTCTTCATAAATGCAAAGTCAAGTAAAACTAAAATAAGCGTATATGCCTTACATTGTATACTGCAAGAGTTTTAACATAAGAAACGATAGATTGCAGAACTTGAAATAACAGCCCTGCCAGAAACCCTCATCAATGTAATAACCTTTAAAGTATAGGATTCAGTGTAATTAATAAATACATTTTTAGAGATCCTCTTATTTTTCTGCCATTATAAAATACAGACCTAAAATATACTTTGTATTTTCAAAGATGGACTAACAGTCTTTTTTTAAGCTTGTTTTTGTTTTTTTTGGGGGGTCTCATCTCCTGAGCACTACACTTGGCATTAGAAAACACACAAAACTGTTCAGCTGTTAATAGAGCTCAACCAAGTGCACTATGTACTGTAGCTTTTTCATTTTTTTTCAAGTGAACTCACAGTACGCAAAAGAAATGCATACATTGATTGAGCAACATGCGCCATGTTATTAGTACACCCACAAACAGTGCAGTTAGTAAAAGTAGTGCACTTATTTAGTAAGACGCTGAGCAAAAGTGCGTGTGCATCTAGTCTCATCACAAGATCTTTCTCTGAGCCTACTGCCATCGACTTTGTGGTGAAAGTGTAACGACCACGGACCGACTCGTTTTCAACAGTGCATATCATTAGATCTGAGAAAAGTCCCACTATTTAAAAGGAACAGTTCATCTAAAAAAGACACAACTCTCATTTACTCACTCTCTTGTTATTCCAATTTGCAAAAGCTTTTTGTTTATATGGAGCGCATTAGTGTTCACCTTTTTATATTGGTGCTGGTTCCAAAAGTATTTTTCCCATATATATCTTGCCATATATTTTGGGGGAAAAAGAATCTTAAAGCATTTAAATGGCTAAAAAGTGGATCATAACATTACAGACTTTGATTTGAAACAAAAATGTATGAAAATTGGACAAAGCATGCAAGACTCTCTACTTAAATAAGGCTTAAATAAAAGAAGAATACTTCTACTGGGAAATATAAATTGATTGATTTAAATCTACTGGTATTTATATGAAACAAAAGACTTCAATTTTATATACAACCAATTTCCAACTCAACCAAGTCATCATTTGCAGTGCTCAATAGGAGTGCTTGGAATATTAGAGCTCTTTTGGTGCTCTTTAGTGGAACTTTTCTGTCCACAAAAATTCTGATTTTATTTTATTTTTTGACACAAACTCCACTATTAATCTCATAAAGTCAAGAGCCATTTTGGGGTTTCCGCCTGGAGTTTGCTTACCCAAATCTTAAAGCTTCCCAAATCCACATGCAAAGGTGTAAATGCAAAAGTTTGAAATCATTTAAAAGAAAACCCTTTCATTTTTATTTTCATAAAACACTGTTGAATGTGATTAAAAAAAAAACTGGATATGTAGTCTGTGTTATAATAAACTCTTCCAAAAAGAGGCACTTTTACTGTACTTTTTTTTTTTTTTTAATAAACTCAAATTTAAAATATGTACCTTTTAGGTTCTGTGTGGTCTAGGGTGCTGTTATTAATTCTGGTAGTTCCAGCACATGTCAGTACTCATAGGAAAGAAGAAAAAAAATTCTATCATAATCTATGCAAAAGTTATTCTATTCCAACTGATGAGAGAAGAAATAACATTTTTAATGTAATTTCCACCAACCAAATTTTGAAAGCCTTCCATATCCAAATGCAGTGGTATAAATGAAAAATGTCAGTGTTTTTTGGACAGAAAACCCTTTGAATTTACATAAGAAACTGCTGAAACAACTGTTTGAATTAGGTTTGAATAGATAGGTCCTTAAAGTCTTATTCACTTTTGTTAAAAATCTATTTCAAAATTGGAGAAAACAGTTTTTACTTCCAAAACTTAACTGCTGAGCTCTGTAAATGGGGAAGCTATAAAAAAAGGATATAACCGTGTATTAGATTATTTTAGATTAGATTAGATTTAGATTATTTTAGATACAAATGTGTATTATTTTAAGGTACCAACTTTAGTACAATTTGTGTATGATAATAGACATGGACAATATTCAATGTTTTTTTAAAGGAATAATAATTTATGCAGTCATGCACATGTTTTGACAGCTAATATGATGATGATTTGATGCTTCGCAAAAGTTGCAGACACCTTTATCGATATCAAAGCTTTTTTGATGCAAAATAAATTTAAACAGCCAGTTATTACTTAAGCCGATTAAGAAACTTGAATAGGCCTATAGGCTGCTATAATAAAGAAACTCCACTGTGTAAAACTAAATAAACTGCTAAATACTCTTGACATATGAAAGTGTAAACATGTAGTCCACAACAAAGGTGGAAAGTTATTGCGTATCATATTTAACAAACCGTTTACTACGAACTTTATGTAATTTTGCTCACCTGGATAATTGAAAATTAATTAGATGATGTCTTTACGCTGATGTGCCGTCGGCCAATCATTGCATTGCTGATCATGTTTTCGAGGATCGATAGATTCAGACATTTTAATCTGATTCGCGAACTTGTTTGATGAACCAAATTAGCCAGGGATCAGTCATCAAGATTAAAAAATCCAGGTTCTGTCGAATCATCTTAGGTCTTTTAAGCGAGGTACGAAGAACGGACCACAGGATGCACATAAATATAACCTTTTGTGTTCCACAGTTTGGAATAACACGACAGTGAGTAAGTGAATGTATTTTTGGGTGAACTATCCGTTTAACCAAACTGGTATACATAGCTTTAAAAAAAAAAGTCAAATGTATTTTTTTTTATTTTAAAAAGGATTGTATCCCATTTTCCACACTGCATATACGCATTTGCGACTCACATCAAGCACACGTGTCAAATATCTCCACTCAGACTTTATTATGAATTACTAAACTGAACTTCTGCACAAAACAAGCATCTCGGCTATATATAAAAGTAATATTAAACGTCACGTGAGCCAAAAAAACCCTAAACTAAAAGCTACATCAATGACCACCCTGTTTTTAACAACCCATAGCTTATTTACAATGACAAGGACGGTGCATATTGTTTCAAGGAGGAATAGAAATGGAGTAGGGTTGTCACAATACTGGAATTTGATACCAATCGGTACTGAAATTTTAAAAACGTCCATTTCCTGCTAACATTTGAGCGCTGTTGAGCTTGTCCTTAAACACAGCTTATTTGCCATTGTGTTTATGTGCTCAACATAAATGACTTTGATTGGCCGTAAAAGTCATCGGTTCACCAAACGGCCAATCACAGTCATTTCTGTTGAACACGTGAACACAATGGCAAATCAACGCTGTTTAGGAACGTGCTCCAACGCGCTCAAATGTTCACGGGAAATGGATGTTTTTCAAAATTTCAGTATCGATCGGTACCGAATTCCAGTATCGTGACAACACTAAAATGGAGCATCAAGTCTTATCCAGCACATACTAGAAGCTGAGTTTCTTGGAAGCCCACTAAAACCAGAGCAGCGCACTAGTCCTGAAGTGCACTTGGCATGTCCTCTTTTCATAGCAGACGCTTTAAGCAAATTACCCTGCTAACCTTGTCTCAAGTGACAGTAAAACAGATGACGCTGTCTACGCTGTGCCCGTGAATGCAGCGCCAAAAAAGTATGGTAGGTTGTATAAAAGAATTGAATAAATAACATATCGGAAATAACCGTTTATATCTGTGCAAGAAAGAAAAAGGTGGAAGAAAAGACATATTGCAACCTTTTTGTCCCTTTATGATTGTGTCCTACAAATGACACAACGTCAATCTCTTGCGAAGTGAAGATCTCGACGCTGACATATTGCTGCAGAAATAGAGGATGATGATTTCAAACCGCTTCAGTCACTCGCGGTCCCGAGTCGACACACTCCACCTTCGATCGCCAGAGACTGTCCGGCCACTGCTCCAGGAGGAAGTCTGGATATGTGCGTCTGGCAAACAGAGAGAGAAACACACAGCTGTTGAATGCTGAGACAGAGGTGTTGTCATTTCAATCAAAGCAAATGCCGCTCGCTTTGGCCACACACCCTGGTCGTGCTCTTTGACAGGCTACGATAAGCGGCCCTCAGGGAGCCGGAATGAAGCAGACAGAATGGAAGTGACTGAGGGGTATCTTCTCAGAGAACTCTAGGCCACCTGTCGCCAAACACTGGCTCGTGGTGGGAGGGCATGCATATGGCAGCAGTCAGTGGAAAAACGTGACCCCTTTCAAAGCATCGTCAGTAATGCTATCATAGTGATCCATATCTCGCTCCCACGCTCCGTGTGACCTCTCAGCACATGCTGGACACTAGCTAGGAGACAATACCTCAAGACTATAAACAAACTAAGGCAATACCAACCGAAAACACGTAATATGGACTCTGTTAAAAGATACAAATATATCTAAAGGTGATAAGTCTTTCAAAAAAGTCTATTATCTACAGATTTGGGTGGACAATTATATAGTGCCTCTAGAAAATCATCATACCCTGTGAAAATCTATACCTTTACAAACATTACACCCTTGGAGAAGGCTACACAAACATTTCAAAGGCTGGAAAAGTTATTTGGAATGTGATTTTTATATCAGGCTGTATGACAAAGTAATTTCTTCTAAGAGGTATGATGATTTTCTATAGGATTTTTCCATATATTCATATATGATATAAATAAAATGTGATGTTTTGTTGTTTTGAAACATGGAACCAGAATCAACACAGATGACTTAGTATGCCATAGAATTCAGCAAATTTTGGATGAATTAATCGAATGAAATAATTAATAAAAAAAATTATATGTATATCATAAAAAATAAATAAATGAACATGAATAAAAATAAATGACCAACATAAGTGAATGGTAATTTAAAAAGATATAGCAATCTTATGCATTTGTCTTTTTTTTTTTTTTTTTTTTTTTTACATGCACGTTTATGTGTTGTATACACAAGTAATTATGTATGTGCATATTAATATGTGTATGTATGGCTACGTTTACACTGCAGCCAAATGTGGCCCGAATTAGATTTTTTTGCCCACATGTGACTCAGGTAATGACAGTGTGAACAGGCCAAACCGCATGGAATCTGATCTTTTCAGTTCCGATTTGTGCCACTTTCATATGTAGTATATTAAATCAGACACAGATCTGATGTTTTGCAATGCGACCACAGTGTGAACGGTTATGTCGGATTTCATGTGACTTTTACATAGCCTAATCTTTGAGCGACATGCGTCATCATTCTGTGCTGCAAACATCATCTACTCCTCAGCAGCATGGTAGAATGGCAAACAGGGCAATTACTTTAGCACAGAATGTTGGTTGTTCATGTTGAAAAAACTTTGAAGGCAAAACTGGTGCTTGTTAAACAATCTGGATAACGATTGGGGCACGGGTTGATCGAGAAGCCGAAGAGCGCCGGGGGATGTTGCGGATAGGGGATCCGTGCGCAAGAAGAAGCACTTTCATTTTAAGGATGAATTTTCTCTTAAAGAGAAATAAAAGGCAGGTGCTCAAGCACCCAAACCCTTCTTCTGCACGTGCCTGTTGTTTATAACGAAGTAAAATTAAATAACTCCACAGTTCAGTCTGCGGCTGCTCATTAATGAGTTGATGAGTTCACTACACAAATGGTCAGACAGACGCACACTGCGGTTGTCATAAATCACAAATGATCAGTGTTTTTAATCACAAGTGACTTATTTTAGGTTTCAAATGCCGAAGTACACATTAGTAGTAGCAGAACAACCCTTTACAGTTCATGAAATACACCACAGTTTGTCTGTGAAAAAGGCAATAATCATATTAAGCATAATCTGACAACGTGCTTCGTACAGTATAGGCCTACACATTGTGTGCATAATTAGACATTTTGTGCTGTCCGTAATTGTACTTTTGCGCATGCGGGTCAGTTTAGGACCATGATCTGTTCACACTGCAAATTTGATATTGGCCACATTTATAACAACAATGTGAACAGCTATGCAAAAAAAACAGATCTGAGAGAAAATCTGATTTAAGCACTAAGCCTTGCAGTGTGAACGTAGCCTATGTAATGATGTATGTTAGCATGTTTTTTTCTGTAAATTATTGTTTTGTATTGTAAAAAAAAATTACTAAATAAAAATAAAAGTAAAAAATAAATAAAGAAATAAATGACCGACATAATATAAATGATCATGATGCTGCATAAGAGGACTGTTGTCATTTGTGTTTATAAAAAAAAAAACAGAGCTCAAATGTATTAAAAAAGGCTTTGCTTAAATGTAGATAAGGAACAGATGTAGAACATTAAGTTTCTAACATGTTTCTGCTAATCGCTAACACACCCATGTAACAATAAACGCGTTCAAACATTCAGCTGAAAAATGAAATTCTTTTTTTAAAAGATTAGGGAGCTTTTTTTTTTCTTGCTTCCAATGTTTTTTCCATACAGAGATTAAAAACCTTCCTTTATACAAGCCCATTACATTGTGCAATTACATAACCCAAACACTGAGGACAACTTCTGCATCTGAGCTCAGCCTCAGGCTGGTGCAGAGTGACATCCAGTTGGTGAACAAATTAATCTTTTGGTCTGAATCTTTTTAGAGAATTTGATTAAATAGTCAACTAAATCAACAGAACTATCTAAAGCATGTCCAAACATCCAAGGTTCATATTATTCCGGATTACTAATATATTGTATATACATCAAGTCAATGTGTGATTTAAAACAGAAACAAATTGTTTTTAATAAGTCGTTTGACCATTGACTTATATGAATCACCAAACACCACAGTTTAGCTAAACATCCTCTTTAATGTATTACTGGTTATGAAAGTCATCTATATCAAGGCCAGCTTAAGGGTGAGTAAATACTTTTTGGATGAACTATCCCTTTAAGTAAATGCAAACTCCCCTCCATGTTTCAAGGTCTGTTTGTGACTGTGAGCTGCTAATGTGACCAGAGTGGTTTTTAGCACTATGCTATGCAGTTATCAGGTTCAAGTCTCCATGACATTGTGGTCTTGAACTGGCTCAGATCCCTCATAACAGAAGTCTGTGGGACTGTCCCTTAGCTTTCTTTCTTTCTTTAAATAAAACAACATGTTCAAAAGATAAAAATAATTATAATCAATCAATAAAAGAAAGCCCTGTCCATACTTGAGTTGTCACGATACTGGAATTCGATACCAATCGGTACTGAAATTTTAGAAACCTCCATTTCCTGCTAACATTTTTTAAGTGTGTTCCTAAACAGCGCTGTTTTGCCATTGTGTTCATGTGCTTAAAAGAAATGACTGTGATTGGCCGTGAAGGTCATCAGTTCACTGAACTCACCGCTGTTTACTAAGTGTAACCACAGATACAGGGACACTGGAGCATTTTAAAGCTGTGAACTTCAGTTGTCCCTGTATCTTTTGCTCAAATGTTAGTGGGTAATGAACGTTTTTAAAACTTCAGTACCGATTGGTATCGAATTTCAGTATCGAGACAACTCTAGTCCCTACTCAATATTGCGTTTTAGTTGAAAGTACATCAACTTCCCTTTCACGCTGACTTTAAATTATTAATTATTTAATGTATTAAATTAAAAACAATAATGCTATTTAAGTGATAAAACAAAATAACATGACTGGAAATTCCTTGATATGGATGATTTAGTGCACGGTGAGTTCAAGATGCCTTGTACTTCACATTCATGTAATTCACCTCCAGTCATCAAGTGTAAATCGGACTCATTCTTCTTCTAAATGAAGTCGAACACATTTTAATCTTCTCTGTGGTGTTTTATCTGGAACGGCTGACATGTGGTTGGGATTACCACTGCTGGGAATAATTACAAAGTCTTAACGCAACCTGAAGATTAGACTCAATTTGGTGTGGCAAACCAGAGATTCACTGACTGAGATGAACATCAACACTCGGCCAAACATTTAAGTAGTTGGACAGAAACACAAAACTGCTTTGTTTGAGAGACCAAAAATATGCCATTAAAATGCTTTCTTAATTGCCATGTTAAAAAAATGTATAAAGTGTTAAAGAGCTGAAAACCAAAATGTGGGGCCGCGGTGTGAAAACACATTTATGACAATGGCCAAATTTTCAGCTGTGGTTTTCACACACATTTTTGTCCGCCGCCACAACGTGCCATCCCTCATTTTAAGACACTAAATGGAAAAATGCAAAAGCGAGCAGTGACATGGATTAGTCAACAACCAGAGCAGGAAGAGGACACAAGAAGACTAGTTGTTCTCAAACAGCATTGATGCGTGTGGATTTAGGAATTGAGCTGGAAGGTTTGAAATCTTGCCATCCCATTGCTCTACCAGAAAAAAAAAAAAAAAAAAAAGATGTAATCCGCATTCCAGGCTATCTATCGGACAACATGTTTGTCAGTGCACCAAACACAGAGGCTCATCTGTGTCCTGTGTGTATACCAGTTTCATGACCACAAATATCCTGTATACACTGCAATAATTTCACCATGTGCAAAGTTTACCTTCACTGAATCTTAATTTAGATTTTGGAATAAAACTATCCATTTAACCCTTTGATGTATAACATGTTAAACACATCTTATTTTCTGTAACCCTGCAAGAAATTTATTTCATCATCCATTCAGTCGTCAAGGATCTTCAAAAATCCATCATTTACCTTTTCCTGTTTGAATAAAAAAATATTTGCAAAAATTTGTAAATATCAAATATTCCTTTATTCCTATATGAATATTTTTGACATGTTTGTGCAAAATTGAAAAAAATCAGAGACAATTTTTAATTAATAATAATGGAATTGATTGAGAAGTGATTAAGCTTACCGCACACTGAATCTGAAATTTTCCTCCATAAGTTTTGCACGTTAAAAAATAAATTTGATCTCACAGTATGCAACATTCTTAAATTATTCTCTTAAATAAAGAGGAACAACCTATTAAGTGTCATATACTGTAGCCTAGGGAAAAATGTAAATGTTTTAGGTCTCTCCGGAGCATTAGGGATGAATGTTTGACGGCATCTACTAAAATGAGGATGTTATAAAATACATTTTATACCTAGTTATTATCAGAAAATTTCTGTGGTTTTATATTATTGATGGTGCGCTGGGTCATCCCTCCGATAGTGGTGAGACCTCTCGATGTGCGATGCCAACAGTTGGTCGACGAGTTAACGAATATAATGAAAGAAATTACATAGGCATATGCATATAGACATATAATGTAATGCTGTACTGTACAGTAACCTGTAATTTGTTTGTTTTGGTTGTTTCCATATTAATAATTTTGCGATGATGATGATGCAATGGTGTGCTTTATCTTATTCCTGCTGAACTGGACGGGTTGTGTGACATATAATTCGGGGGACTTTCTGGGGGCGGGGTTAGCATGCTGTGCGGCGAGCTATAGGTGAATTACCTGTTTGTAAACATTTCAGGATGCGCTGTTTTTGTAAACATTTCGAGGTTGCAGAAAAAAAATGGGAGTGCTAGCATTTACAGAGAGGGAATGACATCCGATGCGGTACAGAGATTGTTGTTGTATTAGAGATAAGTTATATTGATTACATATTATATATATTATTTACACAATGCTTTCAGCGTATTATAACAGTTTGTCATCCATTGATGAGCACAGTTATTCAGCAAAATTAATGTTAAAGTGAGCGGCGTTCGTCTGACAGGTCCATTTGTGATAGCACCGTCTCAATGGATATTGGATAAAACGAAATGGCCAAGCATCCAGCCCAAAATATACAACTCAGCTCTTCTGATGGCTGTTAACCAAAGATGTCTGCGGTTGGCATTAAAAGCAGTGTGGTGTACGGTAAAATTTAAGTTTTCTATTTTTGGACTTTGATTTTGGCATCCTACCACACAACACAACATGTTTGCTATTGCAACCGGTCTTTTTTTGCAACCGGTATGCACGGTTGAACTCGTGTGACGTCATGTGTGACGTAGGTTGGTAATTCCCCTATTGGCCCGACAGTGGAAACGCAAAATTGTTTCAACCTCACTGCTCAAGCTCCCGGGCTACTGGCACGGACCGGCCCAATAAAAGCCCTGGCTTGCACTGGCCTGACAGTGAAAATGTGGCTATTGTGTCAATTGTATTGACACACTGCCTCCGAAACTTTCGTCCGTCATAAAAAATAAAAATAATAATAATAAAAAAATAAAAATCGAACTGGATTTGATTTTTTTTCCATTTTTTGCAACTGAAAAAGTGCTTTAAGAGGTGTCTGACAGCTCAGAGCCACCGTACAAGCGAAGGGCAAAATACTAAATGCTGTAATTTGAGCTCCAGATAATTTTATGACAAACGCATGCATAAAATGAAGACAGAATGTGGCAGACAGCTGAGAAACCCTATGCTGGATTCAGTGACCTGCGCACATCTCCACTGCTGCTGTTTGGTGTGTGTATGTGTCTATACCTTTGACATAGCCTACTGCCAGTCTCTGTTCTGGATTTGTTTACGTATGTAAATGTGTGAAGTATCACAAGCAATGTATCAAAATTCTACTGATTTCCTGAAATAAACTTTGCATTTATGAATAATCCAGGTGGAGAAAAAAGTATCACTGCTTGAATTGATTCCAAAATGTTCTGCGTTTTTTCTAGAATTGTTTAATTAATAAGCATTGGACTCAGTGTGCAAGGTTTGTGTACGTGACGAATTTTTCGGATATGAATACTAAGAAAACCTTTACACTGATTTAAAAATTTTGCAAAGAAACACTGGGTCACTTTTCTTGCATTAAAATAGCTTGTGCATCAAAGGGTTAAATTGAAGAAACTAAAATTAAAAAACTAAATTAAAATTAATATAAGTATTGTATTAAAAACAACTACATGAAATGACAATGTTGTCTAACCACATATGTGTTAAATACAAACCGAACAAGAAGTTGCAGAAGTAAAGAGGCTTTTTAGCATAAGAAATTCATCAATGCCAGGCATGAAAGCCAAAGAGCTCGAAGCAACAGAAAGCCTCCGCTTCCAGCCAACCTGCGCTGACAATAGACCGGATAAAGAGTACACTGGCTCCTGCAAGAACTGACTAGAGCCCCTGTTCGCAGCACAAACCCAACAAAGGACTATTCTAAAACGGGTCAATGCACACTTCCAGACGCGCTCTGAGCTACGAGCGTGAAAAGAAACGGTTAAAACGGCACACACTCCGAGAGCTCTGGACTGTGTTCTATCTCACTGAGCTGCCAATCAGCTCTGGGCTTTCATCTCGTCAAACACGCACACACACATGCAGAGCACAATGCATGCAGGAATGGGAGGAATGTTTCTGGAATGGTGCAGGAATGAGTTGGTGTCTTTCTGCTAAAAGCTTTCCTTGGAGTCATCGGAGGCGAGAGCAGTCACAATACAGCAGTGATATTCACTTTCAACAGCTTCATTTTATGAGAACCTGCTGCCAGCTGAAAACAAGAAACTCAAGCAGCATATACTAATACTACATAAAAAGTATTTTTCGGGGCATTTGAACCATTTTTTATTTGAAACCTAAGACAACTGGAGCTTTGATAAAACTGTAATAATAATTTTGAACAACAATAACATGGATTGCAACTGAAATGGCAATTTAGCCACAGATATTTGGATTTTTAAACGTTAAAATTCACAGAACTGCACCAAATATGTTGGCACATTATGTAATACAACCCAGCAGGCACAAGACATCACTATGACGCTGTACCCCAACGTCAGGGGATGTTGCATTTTGTTTGAAAATTAAAAAAAGATGTCAATGTCAAACCTAAAATCAACCAAATACCAACGTCTAATTATGATACAGCTTGGAGTTACCACTATGATGTCTATCAGACGTTGGATTTTGCTTGCCATACCTGATGAATAAATGTCAGTATTCTCGATGTTGGATTTTGGTCACTTTCCAACACAACCTAAAATCAACCAATTATCAACGTCATTTGACATTAGACGTCAAAATAACGTCATTAGGCGCAGGCTAGACATAGATTATTGGTTACCTGATGTCATGACCTAAATCTAACCTTATATTTACATCTGACGACGTGTTCCTGCTGGGTATGCACCTGTTTGTCAGTTCATTTACTTTAATATCAAATCCGCAAGGCTGTTTTTTGCTATTCCTGCTCAGAAAATTTGTACAAAATTTTAAGCGTATAGTAACTAAACACTTACAGTGTTAATATACAATACACGTACAATATGATACATGAAATACAAAAATAATAATAATTTAACTTTTATTTAAGGTGCAATATGATGCAAATCTAATTAGAACCACTTCTTTGTTAAACAAAGTAAGTTTGATATAATATATCTACGAAAAGCCAGAAAATATTATTACTTTACAAACTATATCGTACATAAATCATATAAACATTAGCATCTTATTCAATATTATTACTGAAATTAATATAAATACTGTATCAATCTATATTTACACACACCTACATAAGTAAATAAATAAACTGCAGGTTTATGCACATGCAGATTCCGTTAATCAGTCTATAATATGGCAGCAACTCAATGACTATGAGTGGCAGACCTTTAAAATATGCTTTGTTAATGCCAGAGGTCAGAAGAGAATTGGCAGACTTATTTGAGCTGATAGAAATACAACAGTAACCTAAACACTCACTGTTTACAACTGAGGTCTGCCGAAGAGCATCAAACCTGAAGCAGATGGACTCCGGCAGCAAAACAGCACATCAGTAAGACCTCTTGTCAGCTAAAAACAAGAATCAGTTCATACAGGCTCAACAAAACTGAACAATAAAAGATGGCTTGGTCTGAGGAGTCCCAATTTTTGCTGCAACATTCAGATGGCAGCTGAAAACCAGTTCTAAGCCTTCCACAGATGATAGAAATACAAATCTTTTATATTTAGACCACTTAACTTAATGAGTGATATCGAGATGCGAAGAGACTTTCAAACAGCTTAACAAAAAATGTTTTTGAAGCAAATCTTCTACCCTGTCTTTACTTTATGTAGACAACATGACTATATCATGACGGCTACAATACAATCAGGAGGAGAACACAACGTCTCAACGCTCAAATCATCTTTGTTTGGTTTCTTAAAGGTGCAGTATGTAAGTTTGACACCCAGTGGTTGAACTAGGTATTGCAGTCCTGAATCATAATAAAGGTACGCCGGGTTGCCAGTTTGAGTGATTTTAAACTGTGTTCTAAATAAAAGCAACGACACGCGATTGAGGGAATATTCTCCATATTAAAAGGAGTTTTGGTTCTAACCAACACCTCGAATTGATTTATTAGAAGCGGCTTCTATTTCTCACAGCTGAACAACAGAAACCTATGACAGATCACCTCAGGTAAGCCTCGTGTGCTTTATTCAGAGCTAAATGCTAACAATGCGAGTTTGAATGCATTTTACATGACATGTATTACCATATACTGAAAGCAGAAAGTTCACCTCAGATCTGGAAAATACAATAAACCGTTTAAAATTGAACTTTAGAACTAAACACATATGAGTGATTCAGCATGTACATTTAATGATGTTAAAGAGGGTTAACATGTATTAAATAGATTCTAAACCTTACCGTTTTGTGAGTGAGTGCATATTCTGTGCTTCTGAAAGGCTGTATTTAAATTTCTGCCGTGTTTTGTGGTGCAAACAGCCAAATGGCTCATCACTCATAACAATCTCGTCACAGCATGTTGTTAGGACACGCGATGTAACCTGCTCACGTTCCTAATATTTATGTCATTTGCTAATTAACGTCATGTGGAACTGAATCTGTCTCATTTTGACATCTGATACTTTCCACTACACTGTAGCATTTCGCTCATGGACGCATGCTTTCAGAGTCTTTCTGAATGAATGAATGAAATATGCTGTTTTCCAACAAGGCAACCCGGGGTGCTGAATTATAATTGGCTAAACTGGCATGTGCATGTGAAATTTACCTAAACAAAGACAGCGTTCCGGCACGGAAAAAAACATTTTCAAAGCAGAATATCTGACTTCAGCATTGTTTGTCAGTTAAACAAGTATGTTCACTTGGGATGTTTCTTAAATATCTGCACACATATTATTGTATTTTTATGCTTTAGAAGAGTCAAAAACTTACATACAGCACCTTTAAACATGACAGTTTACTAGACTCCAATGGCCTCCACAGACACCAGATCTCCATCCATTAGTGCACCTCTGGACTAAATATGGACCAAAATCTCCAGGACTTTGTTAAATTAATGTGAAAAAACTAACTAAGATAAAAGGCAGTGCAACGACATACTTGGCAAGGTTTACCTAAAAATGGGGCAGATGAGTATATTTTGACATGCAATTCATCAAACATCATGAATGTTAGAGGCATTAATATTGAATGAATTAATATTAAACTGATCCGATTAATATTGAATGAATAAATGGATGAAATTCTTACCCTGGCTTTACTGTCCTGAGCAGACATGTATCCCACACACATGCTCTCTGTGGTGTGGCTCCATAAAAACTCCACTGTCAATGAAAGAGACACAGAATGATTGTAAGATGCATTAACTAAAATACAGGAATATCAAACACCATCTAAAAATTGCAGTTTTTTTTAATTAATATTTAAATATGAGAATGACTAAAAACAAAACATTTGTCGACTAAACAAAATGTTTTATTTTACTCTTTAATGGAAACCCACATTTCCAAGAAAAACTACAAAGTGAATTCAATAACTTGATTAACATATCAGAAAAAGGTAATTTTTTTTTAGATCTTCTTCAATTGACCCTTCGCTAAGCCACACCCAAAAACCGCCATGCATCAATCATGGCTTAGCAACCGTAGCTACACGCAGGGGCTCTGTCAAGCTTTTCGAGCGATTGAATTCTTTTCTAATCGGTTGCCTATTATGTCGTGAATATACCCCTTTAATGCATACTGCAGTCCTTTTTTGGTCTGGCTTTCTTGGATATCTCACCTGTTCGTCAAACATGAATAATTATATCCCTGGCAATGTCTGACACCAGCTTATACACATTGTAATAGACGTGCCAGGCACGAGAGCTTGACAGGCGTAGCAACAGTAACTAAGGAGGGCAGGGCTTAGCGAATGGTCAATTGAGTGTCAGCTCAAATTATAACAATGCCTCCATTCTGTGAGAGCAGACCACACTTTGAGACCTGTTTATTGTGCTATTTGTGAATGCAGGGAGCTGCCATGTTTATCCTGAACGTTTAAACAAAGATGCCTGGAAAAATAGTCAGCATCTTTAGACAAGAATGTGAGAGAGGCATCAGAAAGGAAGAATGGAGGAAAGAAAAAAAAAACAAGGTTATGAATAGCTTTCAGAGAATCTTCAGTGACACAGATGTACTTCAAAAGTCCTCCAAAAACATTCTTGCTTCAATGTGTGAAAAAAAAAAAATCATATACTGTTGAAGTCACAATTATTAGGCCTCCTGTGAATTTATTTACTTTTTTCCCCAAATGATGGAAAACAGAACAAGGAATCTTTTACAGTATTACCTATATTATTTATTTATAAGTTTTATTTGTTTTATATCGAATACAATAACGTTTTTTTTTTTTTTAACCATTTAAGGTCAAAATTATTAGCACTCTTAAGCAATATTTTATCACTTGTCTGCAGAACAAACCATCATTATACAACGACTTGCCTAATTACCCTAACTTGCCTAGTTAACCTAATTAACCAATTGCACTTTATTAACTAATTTAACTAATAAAATGTCACTTTAAGCTGAATACTAGTATCTTGAAAAATATCTAGTAAAATATTAATTACTGTCATCATGGCAACGATAAAAGAAATCAGTTATTAGAAATGAGTTATTAAAACTATTATGTTTAGAAGTGTGTTGAAATTTTTTTTTTGTGTGTGTTTTTCTTTTGTGTTCAAAAAAATTGAGGAAAATATACAGGGGCTAATAATTCTGACTTCAACTCTATATACAGGTATGTACCAAAAAAATTTGAATATCGAGGGAAAGTCCATTTATTTCAATAATTTGTTTCAAAAAGTGAAACTTGTGTGTTATTAGTTCACTACACACAAAGTGAAATATTCCAAGCCTTTAATGTGATTCAATTTTAATGATTATGGATTAAAGATGAAAAAAACTCAAATCCAGTATTTCACAAAATTAGAATATCATGACAAAGTTCAACACTGTAGGCTCCCAGTGTCTCAATCTAATCCGTTAATAAATGCAAAGCCTTAAAATTGTCCCAGTCTGGCCTAGTTGGCTTCAGAATCAATGGATAGACTTCTGACTTGACGGTTGTGCAGAAGACCAACATTAGAATCCTCCATAAGGAGGAAAAGTCTCAATAGGCAATTGCAAAAGAAGATGGATGCTACCAGTTCCTGGTTTAAGGACCATGGTATCCCTGTTCTTAATTGGCCCGGAAACCCCCCTGTTAAACCCCATTAAAAATCTATGAGCGATTGTCAAGAGGAAGATGAGGAAACAGAGACCTCAAAATGCAGACGAGCTAAAGGCCGATATCAAAGTAACTTGGGCTACCACAACACCTCAAAGGTGTCAAAGGCTGATCACTTTAATGTCACGCCCCCTTGATGGTGTAATTAGTGAGTACTGAGGACATAATACAGTGCATTAACACACTTTTCAGAAGGCCAACATGTGTTTAAGATCCTTTTTTATTGATTATTGATCACATGAAATATTCTAAATTTGTGGAATACTAGATTTGGAATTTTTTCATCTTTAATCCATAATCATTACAATTGAAACAAATGAAGGCTTGAAACATTTCACTTTGTGTGTAGTGAACTAATATAACACACACGTTTCACTTTTTGAAACAAAATATTGCAATAAATAGATTTTCCCTCAATATTAAAATTGTTTGGCACATACCTGTAAATATACACATACATTCATCCATATAGAACAGAGTAGATTTGAGGACATTAGAGTAGATACATTTACAATGTTACAAAAGATTTCTAGATCAAACACATGCTTGTATTTGAAACATTCTGTTCATTTAAAAACCTGCATCCCAGTTTCCCCAACTGTTTTCTATAGAAGCAAGGCAATTCTCAGTTTTCTTCTCAGAATTGTGTGATATGTGCTTACATTTGTTACTCAAGACACGATAGTGAAATACCTAGCCGTAACTGAGAGAAAACTAGTTAACCGGAAAAAACTAGTTAACCGGAAGATATAAATACAAAAAAAATATGACTTTTCTACTCAAATTAAATAATAAAAATACAACACTGGATCAGATCAATTGTCAAAGAGCATGTGACTTTCAAAGCTGGAGTAACGGCTGAAGTTTTGCCTATAGGAATAAACTACATAGTTTTTTTTTTGGAGGGGAGTATCAATGAAACATTATTATATAAAATCACTATTTTTATTTATTTATTTATTTATTCATTCATTCATTCATTCATTCATTTTCCTTTGGCTTAGTCCCTTATTTATCAGGGGTCACTACAGCTGAATAAACCACTTAAAATCACTTTATATAACTCAAAATTAAATTAAATCATTGATTTTTCCCATTTCTCAGAATTCCCTCCATTCTATTTCATTTGACGTTCTTCAACGCACCATCATGCATCATCATAGAACTGGACTCCGTTTAATAGCATCACGTACCCAGCAGAGCCTGGATGTCTTCAGAGCGCTGGGCTTCTCCACATGTGCAGCACCTCAGAACAATCACCCCACCCAGAACACAGTCCTCGCCAGCCAGAAACGGCGAACCTTAAACACAAACAAGCCAACATGATTTCAACCGTGACCCTCCTTCCACTACAATCAGTCTATTTAGACGTGAAGTAGAAATGAAAGCAAGTTGGAGACATCTAAGAAAAATCCAACCATTCTGTCAATGATTTATTAGTTCTGCTCCGTTCTGAGAAGTTAATGAAATGAGCGGAAAAGCCGTACATTTCCGTACTTTCCTCTGCCAACCTAAACGACTGAAAACAATTATTCTTTCCAAAGCTTTAGTTTTATTAACCAAATGAGAAAAATTGGGAGCAGAGCCACTTTTCGCTCTTTAATAGGTTAATGATGGAATGAGTTATTTCTGTAACCCCTCACGGAGCTCTGATAAAGGGACTCTGTTGAGAAAGCAAGCAAATGCTCGTACTTTTCCAAATTGAAAAAAAGAAAAGGGTTTTTTTTTAGCTGAAAAACAGGCTTCAAGCCCATTCCAATGATTACATCTCTAAAGCAAAAGGAGTGCTGGACATGGATGAGATTTGAAGCACTCAAGCAAAATACAACGAGTTTTAAGTTTCACCTCAGATTATGTAGGTGTTCGCTTTCATTAGAGCCAGATATTGATTTTGCACAGCATGCTGTGTTACACTTGTTTACGCAAAACAGCTCTTTTTTTTTATAACACCTCTCAATTAAAACCCTTTGATGAAATTCTGGATTGCCTTCACACAGAACATGGTCTTAATGCTACTTCAAAAGACGTCTTAAAGGAGATCTTTATCCAGGCCTTTTATTCTTCTCTTTCTGGTTCATCTATAAGCCTCTACCTAGTTTGATTACATTTACTGAATATACTTTGTTCTGATTGGTCAGTCACTGAACCTTAAATTATTTATGTCTATTAATTTAGTCGTTCAGTAAAAAAAACAACATCCTTTCCAATAAATTAAAAATAAAGGGCACATATTTAAATATATGAAGAGTTCAGATGCAAAAGCCGCTAAACGCCACTTCCGCCAAAAATGAGATAATGACATTGAGTGAATGCTTTAGGCATGTAGTACACCATCAACAAATAGATTTGCTTCAAATCATGTAAATCGCAGCATCAGCGCATTCAGAAATAACAGTTTGTTGGCAAAAGCCGCTAAACGCCACTCCCCTTTGACAGCAAAAGCCGCTATGTCCCGATAACTAATCAGAAGGCGCAAATCGAATCATATGTTTTCAATGTAGCAGCGCGCTGATACGCCGGCTTTTATGAGGAGGCATATTGCGCTTTCGATTTTAAAAGATGGAGTTTGATGAACTGGATGAGCCTGTCCGACTGTCAAAGAATGGCAAATGAAAATGTCCCTTACCTCAAAACTCTGTGCATTATAAGAAAAAGAAAACACAATGTACAGTCGGAAGTGTAGCATGCATTCATAACGATTTTTTTGCGCAGTGACGCTCTTTGAATGAGTCTGATTTACTATACATTAAACGGCAACTGCGTTTCACGAAAGACAGAGTTAAGATGCTGTTCTTTTATCCCACGTAGATGCTATGAGGACAAACAAGAGACCAAGACCATAAGTATGATGAGAATGAATGAATGACAGCTTCTAAAACTGACATCCACTTTTTGCCCAGTAGGCCTACCTTGTGTTTTATTTGCTAATTTAAGCTATAGTTTAGATAAAAGATAAATATAATGTATAAAACTATACATTATTTATATTACTTCATATTACCTATACGTCTGATAAGTTTTTTGTATTAATGGACAATGCACAGATATTGATGTTTCACAATGTTTTACACTACATTATTTGAGTCTACCAAGCTTAGTTTATAATGTTTGCAATGTTTACATTGCTCTACTTACATAAATCTAAATCCCAAAATATCAGAAATGACAACAGATTCATTCATTTTCCCTTCGGCTTAGTCCTTTTTATAATCTGGGGTCGCGACAGCGGAATGAACCGCCAACTTATCTAGCATATGTTTTACACAGCGGATGCCTTTCCAGCTGCAACCCATCACTGGGAAATGACAACAGATTTAATTTATGTCAATTTTAAAATCCTTGATTAATGCACTTAATTGACAGATTTTATTCATTTTCCTTCTGCTTTTTCCCTGGTTTATCACAGTAAGTGTGGTTGTATCACATTATTTGGAATGAACCGCCACTTACTTGACAGATTTATATATTTTTAATTTTAGTTATTTTTTGTAATGTGTTTTTTATATGGTAAAATAATTTCTAATGGCATCTTTAGTGATTTTTCAGCTAATTATACTTGGCCCAATAGGTGGATTTAGAGCAGGGGTGTCCAAACTCGGTCCTGGAGGGCCAGTGTCCTGGAGAGTTTAGCTCCAACCCTAATTAAACACACCTGAACCAGCTAATCAAGCTCTTACTAGACATACTAGAAACTTCCTGGCAGGTGAGTTGAAGCAAGTTGGAGCTAAACTCAGCAGGACACCGGCCCTCCATGACCGAGTTTGGACATCCCTGATTTAGAGGTTTTTGCAAAAAAAGCAGAAGTGGATTTAGCTGGTTTTGACGCAAAAGAAAATTGACCTTGTTAAAAACAAAAGAATTGTCTAAAGTGACATTTTTGAAAAAAAAGTAATTTTATTTACTAGCTAATAACTTTTTCATTATCGATAAAATGAAACTTCTGAACCTAATCAGAGGAGCCTGATGGAAAATGAAAAAAGATGAAAAAAAAGGTATTTTAGGGGATTTAGAGGGTTTTGCATCTGAACTCTTCATATATACTTGACTGTATTTTTGTGGCTGTCAGTCTAATGATCATTTCAGGTAATGTTTTGGTTTCCACAATATTTAAATAAAAGTTTAGAATGAACTTTTTTTCCCCAATAGGTATAAACAATGCGTACGTTTACATGGACACCAATAATCTGATTTTGATAAGATTAAGACAATACTCTGATTAAGAGTCTAACATGTAAACAGAGATTTTTGATTGCCTTAATCTGACTAAAATCTGACATGAAACCCCGGAAGAAAATGTGGATGGTACGGTGACGCAATGACGTTAATCGAATTATGTGCTATAACATGTGAAACGGGATCATGAAAGGAACATTCAAAAGGCAACTCATGTAAACACCTTAATCATATTATTGTCTCATTCAGCTTAAGGGAAATCATTTGATTACTTATGTTCATGTAAACATAGTCAATGTTATAAAGTAACATTCTGAAGAACAATTGAGTTTGTAGTTTAGCCTTTAAAAATAGAGCTCTTATTTTAACAGGAAACGTTAGGGAAAGGTCTCCCTAAAATACTTCTTGTATGATGCGAATAGATTTATAAACCATTTTATAAACTTGCTGCTATTTAAAATATATGCTTTACAATTCAATATAGTTACTACACAATCTTTGCAATTTGATAATTGAGCTAAAATTATAGACCATTTCAATGTGGTCATGTCATTGGCCCATGAACATTTCCTGCTTGTTATCAAACTTTCATACATGTAACAAGAGACAATTCAATCATAACTTAATGTTAAAACAGCTATCATAACATTATTTATCAATATGTGGCTCGTTTTGGATTCTTGGAAGCTATAGAAATTAAAAATGTAAAACAGGAAATACGTTGGGACCGTTGTTGTTGTTTACATCCCTCAAAAGGATCAATATAAAGTTTGCAGGTACTGGTTGAATTAATAAAAGGAATTACAGTTTAACTGATGAGTAACACTGTTTCAAGTACTCGCCTATGCCAATTTTTACATGAATTTAGCACTTGGCAAGTGTTAAAGGGACAGTTCACCCAAAAATCATGACATCATATACTAACCTTCGAGTGATTCCAAACATGTTTGAGTTTATTTCTTCCGTTCAACAAAAAAAGATATTTGTTTTTTTAGCAATTACTTAGACTTAGTAAATATACCCCCGGTTTCACAAACAAGGTTTAAGGCTAGTCAAGATTAAATTGCATGTTTGAGCTGTCTCAACTCAAAATAACTTGCAGTGAGATGTCTTAAAATACATCAGTGTCATTTTTTTTCTCCAGGTGCACACCAGTAATATCTTTTTCTAAGGCAATTTTAATAAACTACGGCCTAGTCGTAGCTTAGGGCTTACTCGCACTATGCTATCTGAACTGTGCCCAGGCCCCTTTCCCGGATCGTTTGAGAAGTGTGAGTGCTCTGAATCGGGCTCAGGCACGGTACACTTGGCCGGCCCTGGCCCGGTTGGAAGAGGTGGGCCAGAGCACGGTTCACTTGGTCTCAGGCGCGGTACGCTTACAGTGTGAGTGCAAGCGTGCCTAAGCCCGAAACTGAAAGCGAGACGTGACTTTTAAGGGACTGTTTCATATGGATTAATTAATCATTCGTACTGTTCAATGAACGCAAACTGTCGTAGATTATTAAAGACGCAAACCCCTCACTGCACGTCACCTGCGCCTTCAGCAAACCTCCTAATTCTTGCAGCACGAGGACTTAATGAGCGTCAAAAGTGGCTGATCTGTTCGGCGAAATATTTGACTGCGTGTCACCGCATATCAAAAGACGTAAATGATATAACAAAAGAAATCTCCACTGTGCTGAGCGAGAGCGCTTACTGAGCAGCGCGTCATCGATGACGTAAGCGCGCCCAGGCCCGAATGTAATGTGAGTGCGGGGCGTCGGGGGAGACTGGAGGGGGGACAAGCGTGCTTTGGCCCGGTTCAACGCAACTGTACATAGTGTGAGTACGGCCTTAATCTAAGCCCTGTTTGTGAAACTGGGCCATAGAGTAATAGACTTACAAAGCAATTGTACACAGCCCTTTGTGCACTTACTATTCCTCCTATAGATGTCAATGGCTTTCCAACATTTATCAAAGTATCTTTTTTTGTGTTTAACAAAAGAAAGAAATTGAAACATGTTTAAAACCAAGTGAAGGAGATCAAAAATGTCATATTACGATGAGCTATCACTATAAGTTCAGGTCCTGACCATAATGACTAACTATTAACCTCAGATCTTGACAAAATCTTATAATACACAAGAATGTCAAACTATGAACCGAACTTTATGTGAACAAACTATTGATTGCGGTATGTTTAAATAGGGAACCTGCTCACACAATCTTCAGACTGGCTGAGATTTGTATTATTATGTTGATGAAATCTTATCGCATTGCATTTAGATAGAACACTGCGGAAGGTCCATAGTAAATCTGATCACTTGTGCAGACTGTACATTACCCAGTTTAATTTGAATAAAATATTCCACTTCATTTTTAATTGGGCATTTATGTTGATTTATGCAGGTCAAACTAATGTTCATTAACCAAGCTTTGCTCCAATGCACAATGCTCAAAACAAATATGAAAATATCCAGAAGTTGTGGATTTCCGTGCAACAAAACTATAAAGGTCACAGGCCAAAACCAGCAAATATTCCCACCACATGTAGTTAGTGTGTTATATTCAATGTGAAATGCAAGCGGTCACCCGATTTCACAAGCCCCGAAAAAGGATCCGAATGAGCAAAGCTTCTGAACATGAAAGCGAGCGACATCTTCAAATACACTGTCAACAGAGTATTTATGGCATCTGAAAATAACTGTGGCCACAGAAATATGATTTAACCAAAAACTTGTGGAGCCCATTCAAAAGAATGTTATTGATCCACAAATCCAAACAAAAGTGTTGCGGCTGCCGAATTTTTGGAGCTCTCATTTCCAGTCAAGCAAGTTGTTAATGATTTTGTTGTTCAGTTTTAGCTCAGGGCTGCTCTTACTCACACAAACTGTGGTGAAGTGATGCTAGCCTGCTGAAAGAGAGAAGAAAAAATAGTCACTCACTGATGAATTTGTTTTGCATAGCCTCCAGAAGGGCCTGGTGTGCGTTTTCAGCCTGCATGGCGGTTGAACACTCTCTGGCCAACATGGTGCGAATCAGATGCTCTCCAGAGCCTGAAACAGACCCACATTCGACAATTCAATATTATTGTTACTTGACATAAACAACACAAGACGTCATGCACAGCAATTAAATGATAATTTCTTGTTTACAACAGTCATTTCCCATTCTCTAATTTGATTTATTAGTCCAACAGTACAGAGAGACCGCTCGATTTCACTCTGATTTACTGCATTCATGGAGAAATGGCAGAAATTATTTTAATGCTGAATTGCAATAGGTGTTTAGGTTCCTAGTTTCTGTTCTGTTTAGGCACAGCAGATCAGATTTTAAGCACAGATTTTCATAACAATTCTTTAAATTGCCACTATGTTATTTGTGACTGGTATTAGGGTGCATCTTGTTGGATGTTCAGGCTGTTGCATTGGTTCACTTTCAACCCACTAACTCCTTTGTTATCATCATTAGCAGGGAAAAAAGTTCTTTTTGTACACGATTTCAGCAATAGCTAGAATATTAAGGCTGGCTGTAAAGCTCCATCTCTGGATCTATCTTTCAGTGTGGACCTTTGACCTGGTTGCATGTCTGTGAGGTAACATTTCCTCTCCTCTCTTGGCTGTTACAGTGATACTTGTGAATCCAAACATACAGTTGAATTCAGAATTATTAGCCCCCCTGAATTATTAACCCCCCTGTTTATTTTTTCCTCAATTTCTGTTTAACAGAGAGAAGATTTTTTTCCACACATTTCTAATCATAATAGTTTTAATAACTCATCTCTAATAACTGATTTATTTAATCTTTGCCATGATGACAGTAAATAATATTTGACTAGATATTTTTCAAGAAACTTCTATACAGCTTAAAGTTACATTTAAAGGCTTAACTAGGTTAATTAGGTTAACTAGGCAGGTTAGGGTAATTAGGCAAGTTATTGTATAACGATGGTTTGTTCTGTAGACTATTGAAAAAATATATAGCTTAAAGGGGCTAATAATTTTGTCCTTAAAGTGGTGTTTAAAAAATTAAAAACTGTTTTTTTTCTAGCCAAAATAAAACAGATAAGGCTTTCACCAGAAGAAAAAATATTATCAGACATACTGTGAAAATTTCCTTACTCTGTTAAACATCATTTGGGAATTATTTAAAAAAGAAAAAAAAAATAGAAAGGGGGGCTAATAATTCTGACTTCAACTGTAAGCACAGAGCAAGTGTTCTCCACCAAAACTACCAGAGGATCCATCTATGAGCAGATATGGACAGTCACTCATGGATCCACTGATAGACACAGCTTTCAAATGCTTCAGTGTCTGTCACAACTCGGTGAACAGCGCTGATCATTAAAGTCAATCACAGCCATTTCTGTTGAGCGTGTGAACTCAATGACCAAAGTCTTTTAGAACTCACTCGATAAAGTGCTCAAAAACAATCAATATTATGAACATCCTTTTGTGTATATGTTCTAAATGCTCCTGTTGTTTTCTGTGTCTGTACTTGAGATTTGTTTGATACACTGAAACAAAATTATTCATTGGATTTGCTACATTTTTTAAGGTAAGTGGTTGCTAACTATTTATATGGGCTGAATTTAAGCAAACAAATAAAATTTAGTAATGTTTAACTTATTTTTTTTTATTCACCCATATAAATTGTTTGCAACCACTTACCTTAAAAAACTTTGTAAATTCAATGAATAATTTTGTTTCAGTGTATCAAACATATATCAAGTACAGACACAGAAAGCAACAGGAGCATTTAGAACTGCAACCGAACCAAACTATGAGACCAATGTAGGTTCAACCTTCTGGAGGAAACCTATGCAAACACAGGGCGAAAATGCAAACTCCATACAGGACCTTCTGGATGTGAGGCAACTGTGTTAACCACAGAGCCTCAGTGCTGCCCCCTTTACTTCAAATAGATACTTTGAAATTCCAAATCAAGAGAAACCAATCATTTTGAAGTGGTTTCTTACAGAAAATTTTAAATCTAAAAATTCATAGGTGTGGGCGGCACAGTGGCTCTGTAATTTTGCCACACAGCAAGAAGGTTGCTGGTTCGAGTCCCCATCCTCGTTTCTCCCCATGTCTGTGTGGGTTTTCTCCAGGTACTTTGGTTTCCCCCACAATCCAAAGACATATACTGTAAGTGAATTAAATGAACTAAATTAGCCGTAGCGTATGTGTGAATGAGTGTATGGGTGTTTCCCAGTACTGGGTTGTGGCTGCAAGGGCATCATCTACTAAAAGCATATGCTGGAATAGTTGGCGGTTCACTCCGCTGTGGCAACCTCTGAAATAGAGACTAAGCCGAAGGTGAATGACTGAATGAGGTGAAGCATATATGCTGTCTCCAATTTAAAACTAATTATAAAATACAAAAACTCATCTAGCTGTCAAGACACTAAAGAGAATCCCAATCATTTCCTTTCACAGGCAAACGTTTACAGCAGTCAGTGTGTAAAGGGAGGGAGTGTAAAGAAATGCCTAGAACACAAACCGCCTGGCAGCCGCTCAAGCCTAAGAAACCATAAAGCCTTAAGAAAATAGCAGTGTTGTTTCTGTAAACACAAACGCGGGCCTTGTAAAATATCAGGTAACTACAACAAAACTCTGTGCGGGTTTGTCGCCATGACAATTAGATGCTAATTTCTTTTTTTGTTTATTCTTTTCTGTTGTTTTAGCAAAATAATGAACAAACGATTGGCTCCACAGTTGGCTCGCTATTTTCAAGTTACCGTAAACCCTCTCATTCTCTCTTAAGAAATGGATGTTACTGGCAACAACACCACAAGTTAACAGTTAATTTAACAAGCAAACAGTGCCATGATAGTGCAAACTCAATTTCCAGTGGAAAGTAAATAAAACGCAACAAAGCAGAGGTGGCATAAAACGGGCAAACGTGGCGAAAAGAATCAACAGCGACTCGCCTTCAGCGAAACCACATTGAGTGAAGGGTTGACCTGCGAGAAAGCAAGCTCTTTGTGTCAGGATGAAGCCAGAACGATTGTTTTTCTCCTCCTTTTGATAGGAACGCCTTTTAAGTTGGGAAATGAAAAGCAGGTGCACCGCTGGAGCGCACACTCGAACGGCCTGTCCTCACCGCCATGCGTTTTCAATTTCGAGGAGGATGAAAGAGAAATGCATGCTGAAATGGCCATGGGGGGAGAAGGTGATAAAATGTGTGATTCTGCTTTTGTTTTTGGAATGGCGGGCGATCAAAAACAAAAGACGCACAAAAACACGATGCGGGTTTCGTGCCTGTTGCACAGAGTTTGAGTGATTATAAAGTAAAAATGTCAACAGGGAGCACACATGTAAAACAGCGCTAGTAATATCTCAGAGCTGTTCGATCAAGCAATAGAGTGCATTGCACAAAATCTGTCCAACGCATGTCTGGGTAATATTTCCCATCAAATCAAAAATCAAATAAGAAATATTGCCTTTTATGATGAATGATTTAATCTTCACAAAAGCAACAAAAAAATAAAAAATACAATAAATAAATAAAAACATTTTGTGGGTGATTTAACTTGAAAATAGATTCAATTTGAAAGAAAATAAAACTAAAATCATTTTAAAACTGTAGAAACAAAGAAAGCTTATTAAAGCACTAATAAAAATGACAAAACAAAATAAGTGTAACTTTTACAATTTAAATAAAATGAAAATATATACTCACTGGCCACTTTATTAGGTACACCTGTCCAGCTGCTCGTTAATGCAAATTTCTAATCAGCCACTCACTTGGCAGCAACTCAATGCTTTTAAGCATGTAGACATGGTCAAGACAATCTGCTGCAAATCAAACATCGGAATGGGGAAGAAAAGTGATTTAAGTGACTTTGAACGTGGCATGGTTGTTGGTGCCAGACGGGCTGGTCTGAGTATTTCAGAAACTGCTGATCTACTGGGATTTTCATGCACAACCATCTCTAGGTTTACAGTGAATGATCCAGAAAAGAGAAAATATCCAGTGAGCAGCACTTCTGTGGGCACAATTGCCTAGTTGATGCCAGAGGTCAGAGGAGAATGGCCAGGCTGGTTCGAGCTGATAGAAAGGCAACAGTAACTCAAATTCGTTACAAACTCGTTGCAACCAAGGTATTCAGAAAAGCATCTCTGAAAGCACAACACATCAAACTTCGAGACGGATGGGTTACAGCAGCAGAAGACCACACCGGGTGCCACTCCTGTCAGCTAAGAACAGGAAACTGAGGCTACAGTTCATACAGGCTCACCAGAATTGGACAATAGAAGATTGGAAAAATATTGAGACAATCGAGTCTCGATTTCTGCTGCGACATTCAGATGGTACGGTCAGAATTTGGCGTCAACAACATGAAAGCATGGATCCATCCTGCTTTGTATCAACGATTTAGGCTGGTGGTGTACTGCTGTGGGGAATACTTTCTGGGCACACTTTGGGTCCATTAGTACCAATTAAGCATTGTGTCAACGCCACAGCCTACCTGATATTGTTGCTAACCATGTCCATCCCTTTATGACCAAAGTGTAACCATATAACGCGCCATGTCATAAAGCACAAATCATCTCAGACTGGTTTCTTGAACATGACAATGAGTTTACTGAACTCAAATGGCCTCCACAGTCACCAGATCTTAATCCAATAGAGCACCTTTGGGATGTGGTAGAACGGGACATTCGCATTATGGATGTGCAGCCGACAAATCTGCAGCAACTGCATGATGCTATCATGTCAATACGGACCAAAATCTCTGAGAAATATTTCCAGTACCTTTTCAAATCTATGCCACAAAGGATTAAGGCAGTTTTAAAGGCTAAAGGGGGTCCAACCTGGTACTAGTAAGGTGTCCTTAATAAAGTGGCCGGTGAGTGTATATAAACATTATATGATAAAAAAAAACTAAAAATATGTTACAAACCAAAAAAATTAACAATATTAAAAGCAGTATACATATAAAAACTATAATGGCTGCTCACCAATACTAAAATAAATAAAAATAAAAAACATTTTGCAGGAAGAAGTTTATCTAAAATTTAAATTAAATAAAACAAATTATATTCAAATTATTAATAACAATGACAAAACAACAAAATCATTTTTACTTTTAAACTAAAATAAAAGCTGACAATTAATTGAAAATATATATTGTTTTAATTGTATGAATAAAAATTAAAATACTTTTTTAAAAGAATGAAAGAAAAAAAAAAACAAGCAGAGCAAGCTTAACTGGCCCTAAATAAACAAAACAAAAAATAAACATAACGCATTATACATATAAAAACTACAAGAGTTAGTTTTCAAAAACACAATTTTTAATGTCCCTCAAATGCAAAGTCTCTGCAAGATGCAAAGCAGAAACTCTCACAAAAGCTTGTGCTACTAACAGCAACACCGCTAACATTTTTTTTTGCTTGTTTTTTTTCACCAGAGGAAGTCATACATGCTGCACCCCTGTGCAACATGCCAAGCCTGAATGAGTCCCAGTCTCTCCTCAATAAGCCAGGTGTGTGTTCACTGCAGGGCTCAGGCCAGGCCAAAGGTGCTTTCACACAAGAGTGCCGGAGGACAAAGCGTGAAGGAAAAAAGAAAAGAAATATGGCCTTCATCTTCCTCAAACACTCTCTGGAAGTTGTGCAAGTGATTATGGCACATGGAAGCATATTACCAAAGGCTACAGTTCCACAATTCAAAGCCAAGCAGAGTCTTTTACAAGGTGCCTGGTTGTTAAAGCAACGTCGCTACCTTGTGAAATATTATAATAAAGTTGCAGGTGCAGTTATGGTGGAAAAGTTATTCAGGGTTATGTGCAAATTTACTGCAGTAAATGAGGAGATTGGATGCATGAACCATTTAATAAACTTAATTTAAAATGCATTTGCTATGGCCACATCAGGTACAGTATGTGCAAATTTAGGCATGGGCCGACATAAGAGTCTGATGGTATAATAACCATGGACAAATATATCACAGTTTTACAGTATTGAGATTATTGCTCGAAAATATATTCTTTTTAAATGTCTGGGTAAAAAACAACACATTTTTTCCCCATTGAACACAATATATTTTATTTTTAAAAATATTTTAGAACAGAAAATAAATCAGGCTAAATAATTAAACTAAATCATTGACGTCTGCTATGTTTATTAGTTTTAAAAACACAGATTTCTGTACAACTTGTAAAGGCATCTTTGGATATCTTTTTTATTCTTTGGATATAAAGTAAGCCACAGCACTGTTCAGGTCTATAACATGCTTTATGTAGGTGCATGAATGATTGTTGCCCTAAAAAACGAAATAAAATAGTTATAAAAACTATATAAAAAAAAAACGCTTACATTTTTTGTTATACTGTTCATATGTATATATGCGTATATATATATATATATATATATATATATATATATATATATATATATATATATATATATATATATATATACCGTAGGTAGGAACAGTATAACAAAAAATGTAAGCGGTTTTAAAACCTTGTAAACGTTGAAACTAGTTATCATCCCATGCCTAGTGAAAATAAAATAACATTTCTCTTTCAAATAAAAAGAGTTACTATAACAGTACAGTATAATGACATGAGTAATGTCCACCTCATAGTCAACTATTTGACAAGAGGTCTACAATTATCTTAGGAAGATATAGAAAAGTGTGGGATATTGAAAGCAGCTCTCTCATACAAAAAACTTTACAAAGTATTTCAGTTTTCTACTACTGTATATATATAAACACTACCGATAAAAAGTTTAAGGTCATTTTTTTATGTTTTTTTTTATTATTCTGTTCATCAAGGCTGCATTTATTACATGTAAAAAAAACCTTTAATTATTAAATATTTATTAAAATTTTAAATAACTGTTTTCTTATTGTATGTAGTTTTAAATTAAATGATTACTCCAGTCATTATTGCTACCATTAATATTAATAATAATAATAATAATAATAATAGTTAATATCAGAGTGATTTCTGAAGGATCATGTAACTGAAGACTGGAGTAATGAAGCTGAAAATTCATCTTTATATTCACTGGAAATAAATTCTTACATTAAATGATAAACTACTTTTGAACAGTTATTTTATAGTGTAATAACATTTCACAATTTTACAATTCATACTGTATTTTTTATTAAATAAATGCAAATTTGGTGAGCAGGATAAACTTATTTTAAAACATTTAAAAATCATAGTGACCCAAAACTTTTGACCGGTAGTATTGTATATCTATTTGTTATTCTGTTTAACTTCTAAACTGAAATGTTTTTATTCAAGGTTTAACTCAAGGATTAACACATTTACTGTTCTGTAAATGTTGTTTTTGCTCTGTATTCATTTCTAATCTTTTCTATATGAAATATAGTTAAAAATTTTCGAATAAAATATTATCAGTTTGTTTAGTTTTTGTTGCACAAAAGATGCCAATGCATCAAACAATACCAATTTTTTAGCATTACACCCTGATTTTCAATAGCAGCATTTAAAGAAAATAATTATACTGATATTGCCATTTTCTGTTAAAAAAGCTGAATTTGCTTGATCAGAAATAGTCAACTTTTGCAATATTTGTACAATTCTATTTTACTATATTTGAAAATATAATTTATTCCTGTCATTTATTCCATGCTAAATTTCAACATCATTATTGACCTTATTCTGTGATGCTGAAGTGCGCTTGTTTTTACGATTGTTTTAGAACTTCCGATTCAGTTGCCTACGGGAGAAATGATAAGGAATAATAAACGGCAGAAAACGGTCAAACTACTTGCTCTACAAACAAGTGTGTTCATGACTATACATAAAAAGCGGAATTATATGATAAGAAATATCAGTTTGCAACATCAAAATGTTTACAAACGTCTAAAAATCAATAGAAAAGACCGGAAGTCTCAAGCTGAAAATATTCAAATGGCTGTGACCACTCGTACGTCAAGAATAAGGTCATTAGTGATCCTTTAAAATCATTCAATATGCCGATTTGCTTTTACTCAGATCCAAGATGTAGATGTCTTTTTTCTTCAGAAAAAAATTAAAGCAATTTTTTGGCGGAATATGGTACTTGGTGATTCATATAATGGCAGTCAACAGTTGCTATTTTTCTTTAAATTAAAAATAAACACATTAAAACAAGTCCAAATCAATAGCCATGGTTCCTGGCAACACACACATGTTTTATATTGACCTGAGGGTGAGCAAATTAACTGTAATAATGATAATAATAATTATTTACTGGATTGTTTTCCCTTTAATAATTTTTTTTAACCAATTATTTTTAAAGGGATTAAAAGTCTAAATGCATCTAAAACACATCTGTCTGAATCGTGTCTTTAGTTTCTAAAGTGACATTCATGTCCAAAAAGCTCATACAGTGCATACATCAACAAAAGTGATGTGTTGTGATGTAACGTGTCCACCCAAACAGATTCAAACGCAATAATCTCATCCTCTTTCACGTCTAGCCATGAATAACAGTCTGTCTTTTATTGTTACTGCTTTAAGAAATCCAGACTTTCCTCTATGGGCACAATGAAAATGCATGCTTGCATCTGCTGTATGGAGATGTGAATCATGTCTGTGGCCTATTGATTATGGCAGAGTCAATATAATAGAGAAAAGCTCATTTTATTCATGTGACAGAAAGCATTAGTTTAAAACACGATGCGCATAGCCTTTGGGCTTCGCTCACAGCAGGAATCCTAAGCAAAGCAGAAAATCTCTTTTTTGCTTATGAAATATGTCCTTGCTAAGCAAGTGGATAATGGCAATCAGATGTTGGCGAGGACAATTGACATCCATATCAGGAGAGAAGAAAGGACAGAAAATGACAACAAAAAAAAAAAAAAAAAAAAAAAAAAAAAAAGAGTTTGGCTGGTAGAAGGTTTTACTATAAAGCTCCGAGCTACAAATTAAATATTGTCATCTGGACTGTGTTTGTAGACAGAGTTCTTAACAGAAGACTACAAAATGACAGAATCGAAAGCTTGAGAAACCTACAAAAAAGCAGAAAATGTAGAGAAATGTGACACTAATATGACGCTGGTGTTTTTGATACCTGAGGTACTCACAGCTGTAGAGTAAAGGCTGACGTCGCGGGCGTTTTCAGCCCAGCAGCCACATCCATAGTGAGCAGCCTGGAACACAAAGATTCAAGAAGACTATGTTGAAGAAGAATACAAGTTACTTCGAATCAAATGAGTGTAAAACCATTCAAAAGTGTGGGCTCATCACGCCTATATGCAGTGTTGGGGAAAGTTACTTTGAAAGTAATGCATTGCAATATTGAGTTACTCTCCAAAAAAGTAACTAGTTGAGTTACTTTTTATGGAAAGTGTGTTACGCTATTTTTGAGTTACTTTTTCATACCTGCCTGAGGCTTGATCTCTTTCAGAACTTCCAGAGTATTTTTCTTTTGTTAAATAGAGGAGTGCTTCCTACAAGTGCTTCCTACAAGTTCGAAATATACTTGCGGTGGTAGCTGGATTGAAACACTCATAAATGGTCAACAACATGTGACGTGATATTTTTATTTATTTTGACACTGTTATACACCTTTTCTTTTCAATGGGTTAAAGTTATTAAAAAGGCTACAGAAATAAAAGAAATCCACGATTTCTCTTTTATGCTAATTAGGGGCCATGTGCACCCACTGACAGGTAAAGCTGATCTCTCTCTCTCTCTCTCTCTCTAAAAAGTTGCTTATGGGATGTATTGAAAAAAATGCATTGATTGTGTAACTAGCGACATTAGAAGTTAAAAAAATTTTCTATAGCTTTTTTCTTGGTGGGGCAGTTAAAGAGTTAAATTCAAATTTCATTATAAAGCATTACTATTTTACTGTATATTTTTTCAAACAAATGAAACTTTGGTGAGCCTTAAAGACATTTAAACCTATAAAATGCATTCATGTTTAATTTTAAAAAGTAATAAAATCAATACAATATGAAACATAGGTTAGGTTACTTTATTTGTACCCAAAGGTAGATTTGGTTTGCCGTCAAGAGTCCTCATTTCATAACAGTGCCACACAAAAAAACTCATTTAGTGACAACAACAAATGGATATAAATACATAAAACATAAACTTACAAAACACCTATAAAGAACAAGTAAATAATCAAAGTGTCCACCCCCCAAATAAATCTTTAAAACAATCTATAAAATGTAAAATATACAAGTTACGAAAACCTCTGCTTTAGTCTATGCCTTATTTAAATATGTAATGGCTGCTGGTATGAAACTATTTTTGTATCATTTAGTTCTACAGCTTGATACTAAAAACGTGCGACCAGAAGGAAGGAGCTGAACAAATAGAATTAGTAATTCTCTTTATTTGCCTGGTGTACACAGCCTCCAGATTGGCTAGTGACACACCAGTCAGCTAACTGGACCCCTTAACTATTTGATTTAGTGTGTTTTTATTCTTAACAAAAAGATTCCCAAACCATGACACCAAAGTAAAACATGTTAATTAGCTTAATTAATTAAGCGAATGGATATTTCCTTCAGTCTTTTTCACACATAATTGTGCCAGACAAAATAGATTGTACAAGCTTCCGTTATTTCTACTGTTGTTCTTTTATTTATTACAGTGCAATTAGAGCTTTTCCACTGTAGCGGCACAGTAATTACATGACAGTTGCAATATTAATGTAGTGAGCCATAATTGCAATATACATTACACTAAAGCAAAACACGAAGAAGTATCTTATAATTATACACAACACGATGGTCAAAAGCAATGTCAAAACAACTAATTTAGTGGATAATTCATATGAATTTGTTCAATATCATGCATACGTTTTCTAACAGTCCGTTCATGCCTCCAATGATGACTGTTTAACGCTCCATTCAGACCACACAATTTGATCCCTATTAGCGTGACTTGTTGATGTAGTAGGGTGTCATGGAGATTTGACAAATAGGCGTTGGAATGCAAGATTCAATCACTTCTTCGATTTAGTGTGTCATAGTGCACGACAACTGATGCCATGCCTGCGATGCTTCACAACATCAACACAGAAAGTCTAGCATGCTTCATTTTCCCCCATTGTCCTTGATTAGTTCTGTCACATGGGTTTAGTTGACCAATAAGCGAACAGAATCTCTTTGGTAAACTATTTTTTATTAAAAAAATGGTAAAACAAAGTAGAGGGGACTGCTGCTAGGTGGACACAAAATGGAAGAAAGGTTTGTGGAATTATGGATACAGTGCGCTTGATTATATGGCGTGTCATCAAGAAACTACCATGACAAGATAAAAAAAAAGGTTAAAAGCAGAGATAATACAGCAGCCTGGTGAGTACTGGAATGCATGGTTTCCGCTAAATCCATTCTTCCATGGCGGGGCGCCACACCAAAATTCATCCCGCCACGGTTACATTACAGCTTCTCATTCAAAACCTTCAGTTGTTGTTTTGTTTAAATAGTGAGTTATAATCGCACCAAAACTTATTAAAAGGTAAGTGAATTATGACAGCGCAAACTTTTCTGTAATCGTAGTAGTGCTGTGCGTTATTTGTAAAACCCTTTAAGGTGACATGCTGACTGACTGACTGACTGGTGCGTGATGCGTGAGGCCAGCAAACACGACGTAGCTTTCAGTTAAGATAAACACAGTTTCCAGATTTATACTTTACACTCTGCATACAATGACTTTATCTTGCTGGAGTTTATAGCTGTTTCACTTTACTTCAGGACCCATTAATGGCGCTCTGTAGGTCTATTGGAGTCATTCATAAATATTCCTAGCAGCGTTTATTTGAGCGCACAAGAAAATCTGCACTTGAGCAGCGTATATTTGAGGGCGTGCAAGAAGTTTTGTGCACGAACAGAGGAAATTGCCGCGCATGCAAAGAGATTCACATGCTCGTATTACATAAATGCACTCTCGACTTGTAATACTGTGCTCACAACATTTGTCATTGAAATAATGTCATAGGTAGTTCGTAGAACTGTGTAAATGGCCTGCCGCCACAGCTGGAAAAATCCTAGAGGAAACACTGGAATCAACAGCAAATCACTCAATATGTTCTTATTCACAGTAGCGACACAGGGTCTGCTATTCATGGATTCATTTGTGGTGGAGCAGGAGCTCATATGAGAGTATCTTTGTAGGTAACATTAACTGGATGTCAGCAAAAATTTTGTTGTTATTTTAATTTATGTTTAGTTTATGAGCGCAGGGCTGTTTTGTTTACAGCTGTTGCTGGAAAACTACTTCTGCAGCCCCAAAAGCACATCTTGCTGGCACAGAATGAATCTACTTATCTACTGTTTTCATTTAGAAAACACACACACATATATAGGGGGATCTGCCATCTGTGGGAAACACTCAATAGACTATTACAGAGACATTTGTAATTTATGAGGTTTCTTGATGAAACCATGCGTGCTTCCGGGTCCAAGCGCTCTATCAAACTGTATGGGGAGACTCAGCAAATGGTAATAATAAACGTTTACAAAGCACTGTAATACTTTCGAAAATCCCGATCGTAATATATATATATACTGTATATATATATATATATATATATATATATATATATATATTATATATATTCATGCCTAATATCCAATGGCCAAAAAGGGATAATTTTTTTTTTTTTATAAATTGTTACAATTTGGTGTCTGTGATGCAGCAAGTCCAGAGACTGTTGTGTACACCATGATTTTATATCAAATTCAATTTAATGTGTGATAGGACTAAAAAGTGGTCATAAACAAATATGTTCTCCATTCAAATGAGCAGCGGCTAGAACCCGGAAACAGTAGGGGTGTGACGAGACGCTTACTCCACAAGACGAGACACGAGATTGGGTTCACGAGAACGAGATGAGAGCTATTTTTAAGAAATCTTCAATGATGAAGTATATGAATGGAAAATAGTCTTTTATTCAACTGGAAAAAAAATAATAATCACAAATTGCAAAACTATTTGTAATCAACTTTACAATGTTTACATGTTATTTAACTTCTATTTTAATGAATTCTATACAGTTAAGGACGTGTAAACACTGCAAAATATTTTGCTAATAGCCTCCGTGAATAGAAAATTGCCTTTTATATATAATTTTGAACATTAGCAAAATATTTGCTAATATATGAATGGAAAATAGATTTTTATTCAACTGAAAACAAAAAATCTGAAACTGCAAAACAGTTTAGGTGCTTTTAAAAGAAATGTAATGAATGATATTTTGTTTCTATTTTATTTTATTATATTTTTTCTATTTTTTTCTATTTTAATGAATTCTATGCAGTAAAGGACATGCAAACACTGCAAAATATTTAGCTATAAACTCCACTACTCCTTTCCACAAATTAAACTTAAAATGAATGTAATTTTTGGTATTTCGTTTTTAATTTTTTAGCAGTTTTACTTTTATTCAGCAAGATTTCATTTATGCCCCTGTCACAAACTCTGAGCTACTGAATGCAAATATGAAGTAAGGATTGACAGGAGAGAGTTATTTTAAAGTAATTTGATACTGGACGCCGCTAGCATAAACGTGTGTTCGGTGATGAAGAAGGCATGTGTCTGGAGTCTGCAGAAGTTCACTGTGGGTGTGTGGGTGAGCGCGCACTTAGAGATGTGTCAGTGGTCTTTTACTGACTCGGTAGATGCAGAGAATAGTGTCAAACAGCCCTGTCTTATCCTGTCGCAAAATGCAGCTAAAAGACCTACACAACAGTCATAGTTTGATTACGATCTTTACTTTGCACTATAATAATAATGCGGCTTAAATAGGAATACTCCACATGTCTTAATTCCATTTGTGTTTGCGATGATGATGACTTTAAGCATATCTAAAGTGCTATTCCATCGCATGGATATGAAGCATATTTAATGTGTGCGGCTGCAGTTGTAGCCTCTGTTGGACGCGGCAGCCACTGAACTATGGTAAAAATAAGCAGCTACGTCAAACTCACCCATCCAACCGAGTGACACACGCAACTCCCGGGTTGTCAGGTGTGTGCAAAGTTCAAATCAAATCCTGCCTCCAATCTTAAGTGCTAAATTCACCCTCACACTCCATCATAGCATCACAACTCACGAGAAATCTTGTAGCGATTTAATCTCGCGAAATCTCATCATACGAGATCTTGTCACATCCCTAGGAAACAGTATTCCATAAGTCACAGATACGTCACGACTTAACAAGAGAGTTAAGTAATATAGTAAACATTACGTGATCTGACAACATCGACTGCCACAATGAGGCTTAAGAGTGGGGTTGGGTGAAGGGACTTGTTTTAAAAAGTCACAAGCATTTTTGCACAAATGAAACTATGAATTAGCTACTGAAAGAGAATGGAAAACACCATCACGGCAAGTTGCGTTCCACCCAATGACTGTATAAAATATGGACGTCGCGAGAGCGCCATTTTCCATTAAACGCTGTGAAGGAAAAAATGCCTCGTGACGGGCACAAACTGACGCAAATGACTGCTGAAATTGGAGCCTGGGCATGCGCAGAAGGACTGCCTGATGGAGCCAGAGGAGGAGCTGCGGAATCGAACTTCCAACCAAACGCTTGTACATCAAATCAACCACGCCCCCGAACTTCTCACTTGACCGCCGGTGTCTGCACTATAACAAAAGCTAGCTAATGTACACTTTGCGTTTACATAGGAGCCTGGTTTGCTGTTTTATCAACACAAATAGTTGTAATAACGTTAACAAAGGTGAGGTTTTATATAATGAAGATTTAATCGCGCCAGCTCCAGGCCGTAGCGCACATTACTCGTGGGCCGATCCGTCTCGGATGTGGCAGCGTCGGTCGCTAACGGCCGCCGAATCTGACCGAATGCCTATGAACTCACTGCCCGAGTCAATTGGGCCAGATTTTTCACAATCCTATTTGCTGAAAAAAGAAAAGAAAAACTGCACTATGATGTTATAAAGACTTTCAGAAAAAGTAAAAAAATTGTGTAAGACTGATGACGGCAGCCAGAGGAGAGAATAACATCAAATTCACTGTCCCGTCCCATAGACACAGCATTAGAAACGCCTCGCATAAGCGGTAGTTCGCTTTTTTTGTAATTTGAAGCTAATATACTACATACATAAATACATATAAATGTTCATACGTTTTAAAAAAAATCTAAATATTAAAAAACTTTCAAGGATTTAAGATGCTGATGACTGTTAAACGCATCATAACAGGCTTGTAAAAAGGGTCCATTACATGCAGTGCTACTCATCACTGTCAGTTCCAAAGCACAGGACCAATCAGAAGAACATGGAGGCGGGGCAAGTGTTGCAAGTTTCTGTTTACAGGCATTCAGTGGCTGTGTTGGGATACCCTCATGCTTTTTTTTTTTTTTTAAACCCATTCAGTGTGGATGAGCCCTTTGTGAATCCGAGAAGCTGAACATATTAATTCCATCTCCAGTGCTAAAGTGAAACTAGAAAAGCAGAGGATGGACGCAGAGGGAGTAGATCAAATAAATGAAGGAGCAGGGTATCAATGAGCTGCCAAAAAAAAACATTTCCATACAGTATATCATTTTCTTCTTCATTTGGAGTTTGAGTGCTTAAAATGTATTACATATGAGTGTATATATATATATATATATATATATATATATATATATATATATATGATGCAAAAAACCTATAGAGATCATTAGGATCCAGGTTTCTGTGTCTCAAATTTCCTGAACGCATTGGACTGATCACACATATTCACTCTCTACAGTTGTCCCATAAGACTGAGCTGGATGGTCAAACAGAAATACAATCAGACACAAAAAAAGACAAAACGTTCACCTGTCCCACTCGACCCGGGTGTTTCATGGCCAGACCTCCGCTGGAAACCGCAGCCGCCACATTCCCTTCCCAGTCCACAACGACAGCACCAACCGTATCCAGACAGGCCGAGTTATTCTCCTCACCTTCTACCGGCTCCAAGCAGCCAAAGTCATTCTCCTGCACACATCATTCATAACATTCAATTAAAATTTCCTACGGCAAACACAGATATTAAACAGCACAATTTCTGCAGTCTAACATCCTGAGTTCATTTACACAGTCAAATCAAAAATTAATGTAAGAGTCAATGTATCTTCATACTAAGCCATGGGGCCAAAAAAAGAGGAACAAAGAGGCTGTGGTTACTGGCAGCATCAAAAACGGCACATTTCCAAAGCCCAGGATAATACTAGACTGAAACACATTGAACATTGTAATGTTTTCTTTTTTCTTCTTGTCATGTCTATGAAGTTGGCTTTCAGACCCAGCTGGCTACCATAACCAAACTTGAACTCTGACAGACTTGGGAACTGAAAAACACGTCGCTATCTAGCTTGAACAAATAAAGTCCAATTACATATCAGCATCTGAAAAATGATCCTCGGGCCCTCATTTATAATAAGTAAAGTGGCCATTCTTAAAGGACTGTTTTCATTTGCTGATTGCTGTGTACTTTGGAAAGAGCACTGATGTGGACTGAAGGAGTCCTAGAGTTGCTTGACAAATTAGTCGATCCTGGGAAACTCAAAAGAAAGGGACGTGATGCCTTATAATTTCATCTTCCCATGGAGAGCGTGTCATTCCTGGGCCACTGATCTTTAGACCTCAGCTGATTATGCCTGATAACTTTCTGAAATATGAGTGAACAGGCTAAAACAGAATGTTATTATTATTGATCTCACCATCAGCAATAAATCTGACAAACTCAACTTCAGTACAACATCTGCTCAAAGACCTTTCCAAAGGGGGGATCATCAATTTCCTTCTCCTTTATGGCTTTCTGTTTATACAACCTTTACGTCTTAAAAATTGTTTTGGTGTGTCATGAAAGCAGGTTCAGATTTCCTCTGGTGCTCCTTGCATGGCAGACAAAAATGACATTAATATGAAATGAATGTACTATATTGTAGTCCAATAGAGTTTGTCATTTAATTTTCTGTATTTGCATGAGATTTTTAGGGTATTAAGTTATATTTATATACTAGTTATAATCCAATTTATTACCCATTAACCACTTTGAGTCCAGATCTGAAATTCCTACCACAAATCATGAGGTAGAGGGGGGGAAATGTAATAATAATAATAAATATTATTATTATTATTATTACTCACAAAAGGCCTAAAAAAATTTAAAAAGATGAAATTAAACAAGTTTTTGAAGTGATGCTGGGTTTTAAATAGGGATGCAATGATTTACCGATTTCACTATTAACCATGCTTTTGTTATTCGTCATGGTTAATTAATCATAAAGGCTTCTCAACAATGTGTTTCTGCACAAAACTAAAACTAAACAAAATTATGCCAACTGTGGGCTAGTTTAAAGTTCCAAGCTTGTACAAAATACGCACACACACTGGATTAAAGGCTGATTTTAACTATGGCTGAGGCTATTAACTGAGGGCCGTTCACATATCCCGTCTTTTGCATGCACAAGTTCGTTATTTCCAATTGAACTGAACTGTCCAACTGACCGTTCCAATTGAATTTGAACTGTCCAACTGACCGTTCAGCTTCATACTTTGTCTAAAATATAAACATTTTTACTCTAAGAGAAAAAACAAAACAAAATGAAAATAGCAAACAATTTTGTAATATAGTTTATCTTAAGTGCTTTTCAGACTGCGGTTCAGCAGCTTTGACCACATTTGTTCTATTTAAAAGGGAAATACTTAGCTAATATGTAGCTTTGATTTACATTAGACAAATACAATTGGTTGAATTAATTTAAATTTTTATGTATTTATTCATAGTTCTGCCATTTATTTTCATTGTAAAATTATTGCGTTTAAATGGCAAAAACTTTTTTCACTTATTTTTGAGTCCAAAGAGAAATGGACTATTGTTTGTTTTTAATATTAGTATGTGCTGTATTAATTAGTTACTGAGCAGCAATAAATAACACACTAAAATATAAGGAGTTTTCATGTGATTTTCTAAACTAGAAAATATTGCTTAACAATACTTTGTATGTACAGTAAATATAATGACTTATGACATTTCCAGACCCGGAAAGATTGCTGGTATAGGGCTGGGTTTCCGGGGCATATGCCCTGAATAGATTTAGTTAACCCCCAAATGTTTTTTAAGCACCTTGCCTTTCCCCCCAAGTTTATGCCTAGCCATTTGTGGTTTTTGTAAAACTATTCTGAGACATAAACTTTACCATAACCCTTGCAAATCCATAATTACATTTTTCTCAAGCGCTCTCATTGTGCAAACATCTTCACATATCTTTAAGATTCCCAAATATTCTCAGGTCCTCTCAATGGCAGGAAATCTTAAGCACTAAAAATCTAAATTTGTACAATCCACAGGGAACATGCAGAAGTTACAGAAACAACTCAGTTTTAGTTTAAATGCATTAAAATGAGTGTGAACTCCTAGACCCCCGAGACATCCATGCCAAGCAAATGCATTACTTCCCCAGTAAAACAATAAATATGCCACTTATAAAATCAAACAAACCACAGGCCACTTGAGAGAAGACTGGGGGATGTGTTGTTATCTTAATGACCATTTAATGCATAGCATCGGAGAAAAGTCTTGACTGAAGGAAGAAAGTGCATGTGGCATCCCAGAGGCACACATCACACATGCAGACAGAGCCGACAGAAATCATTTACTTTGAACCGATGCTATCTTTAAAACAAACCGTACAAGGTTTTCCAACACCAAACCTGAACACCGCATAAACCGAAGCAAGTTAGACCACGACCTATTTGTCTTTCCCTTTGAATAACATTTTCACCCACATTTTCAGACAGTGTAATTTGCAACTAATGACCCCCAAGTGACCCAGGTTTCACTTTCTCATTGGGACCACACAAGCGTCACCATCGCGGATGGATCTGCACTGGAACCCATTTTCCCTCCACACCTGCATTCCATGTGTACCTGTCAAATCGCTTCCTTGAAAATTGACCAAAAAAGTAGGAGAGATGCTAACATGTACGGGAAATAATTCGGTGAAATTACTTCAAGATGTGGGCGCAGGACTTTGGCAGCATTGAAGTACCATGGTCTCAAATCACATTGATGACGCTCTTAAAACTCTTGTACAATTCATATGCCTCAGCATTTTTATTTTTTATTTTTTTGTAAATGTGAAACAAATATGCTATTTTTAGTTATGGAGGTCTTTACATACATACACTCACTGGCCACTTTATTAGGTACACCTTACTAGTACCGGGTTGGACCCCATTTTGCCGTCAGGACTGCTTTTATCCTTCGTGGCATAGATTCAACAAGGTATTGCAAATATTCCTCAGAGATTTTGGTCCATATTGACATGATAGCATCACACAGTTGCTGCAGATTTGTCGGCTGCACATCCATAATGTGAATCTCCCGTTCCACCACATCTCAAAGTTGCTCTATTGGATTGAGTTCTGGTGACTGTGAAGGCCATTTGAGTACAGTAAATTTTTGGCCATGTTTAAGAAACCAGTCTGAAATGATTCACGCTTTTTGACATGGTGCGTTATCCTGCTGGAAGTAGCCATCAGAAGATGGATACACTGTGGTCATAAAGGGATGGACATGGTCAGCAACAATACTCAGGTAGGCTATGGCATTAACACGTTGCTTACTTGGTACTAATGGGTCCAAAGTGTGCCAAGGATATATTCCCCACACCATTACACCACCACCACCAGCTTGAACCATTGATACAAGGCAGGATGGATCCATGTTTTCATGTTGTTGATGCCAAATTCTGACCATCCCATCTGAATGTCGCAGCAGCAATTAAGACTCATCAGACCAGGCAACGGTTTTCCAATCTTCTATTGTCCATTTTTGGTGAGTCTGTGCGAATTGTAGCCTCAGTGTCCTGTTCCTAGCAGACAGGAGTGGCATCCGGTGTGGTCCTCTGCTGCTGTAGCCCATCCGCCTCAAGGTTCAATGTGTTGTGAGTTCAGAGATTCTCTTCTGCATACCTCGGTTGTAACAAGTGGTTATTTAGGTCACTGTTGCGTTTCAATCAGCTCGAACCAGTCTGGCCATTCTCTTCTGACCTCTGGCATCAACAAGACATTTGCGGCCACAGAAATGGATATTTTCTCTTTTTCAGACCATTCTCTGTAAACCCTAGAGATGGTTGTGTGTGAAAATCCCAGTTGATCAGCAGTTTCTGAAAAACTGCAGCAAATCGTCTTGACCATGTCTACATGCATTGAGTTGCTGCCATGTGATTGGCTGATTACAAATTTACATTAACAAGCAGTTGGACAGGTGACAAGTGGCAGGTGAGTGTATCCATGCAAACAAAGTCACAACAAAGCACTTTTTGTTTTCTCATAACAGACGATTAATATTATTGATATTGATGGATTGTTTAAATGATTTGATTGATTTTCTTTTTTCTAAATCCCTCTTTTTAAGAACCCACTATGGGCAGTTTGCGCCACTGTTTACAGCATGTGTCAGAAACAAACTTTAACGTATTTTTATTTCATCTTCAGATGTTTTCCATGGTTTTCGGCAACTGTACACATACAGTAGTAGGACATCAACAGTGGGATTCATTTTACAATACCAAAACTGAGCCTAACAACGAAGAACTGGCTAATCTGATCAAACTGGAGGATTTTTCACACAGTCAGCATGAGGTCTGGACTTTGACCGGATCACCTTGATTTATTTATTTTTAGCTGTTCTGTTGTAGATTTGCTGGTGTGTTTGGGATCGTTGTCTTGGTGCATGACCCAGTTTTGGCTAAGCTTTAGATGTTAGACATGAATTGTGTTAACACACACCTGAGGGCTCCAGACCAATAAACTGCTAAAGTTTCTGCTGATGATCAGTAAAGTCATTTTGATTAGCAGTGCCTCATTTATTTTTGTTAATACCATGTTGTCGCTCATCAATTTGTACTGATTTTATTTGCAAAATGTTAAGATCTGCGTAAGACTAGACAACTTTTATATCCTGATACGGAAAAGCTGGAATTTCGTTGGGTGTTCATTTTCACATGTCTGTAGAAAATAGAAATTGTGGGTAATCTGACTGGTTTCAACTGGAGTTGCTGTCTGTTTATTAAAGTATAGAAAGCATAAGAAACTAAATTTTGAAAGCATACACCTTTAAATGGTTGCCTGTGTTTAGATGCATACTAGTTTCTAAAACACTAGAACTAAAGAGGCGGTCATTTTAAAAAATTAAAATTTTTGCAATTCCCTAACTGTTTAAAAAATAAAATACATATCTGTATTTTACATATCTGTATTCACATCCTGACTTTTACTAAATATGTGTATACTTCCATCTAACATTGTTATTTTAATTAAAATTACAAAACACAAAAGAATTTAGAGTATTTCTACCTAAAACTACCTTATCGGTTAAAATGACCGCATGCACTTCTGCTACTTTTCCCTGTGACTTTAAATATGCGTGCCTCTGATGCCTAGCAACTTCCTGCTATCAAAAACATAACTTTCTGTTGGCATAACTTTACTTCAGATATGTCTTTCAAAACAGCATAGTCAGTGCCACGAAAAACCTATTCTGCTTGAGAAAGTGGAAAAAATAAACTATACATTTATAGGCTGTATAACCAAAAAGATTGTATTTTTAGGGTGATGATTTAATTAAATATGATGACAGACATTCAAAGCTTAATTTTAAAAGTGCTGTATGTAACTTTTTGACTCTTCTAAAGAATAAAAATACCATAATATGTTTGGAGATATTTAAGAAACACGCCAAGTGAACACACTTGTTTATCTGAAAAACAATGCTGAAGTCAGATATTGTGCTTTGAAAATGTGTGTTACGTGTGTGAGTTGTCTTTGTTTTGTTCTTTTAATCCACCCACTGCCAGTTTAGCCAATTATGTTTCAGCACCCCGGGTTGCCTTGTTGGAAAACTGCGTATTTCATTAATTCAGTCAGAAAGGCTCAAAGCATGCATCCGCGACCGAAATGTGACCTATGGTGGACAGTAGCAGAATCCAAAATTATACGCAGATTCAAAGTTCCACATGAGGTTATTAATTAGCAAATAATATACATATTACGAATATAAACATTAGGCGAGCAAGTTACATTGTAACCCCTTGTCCTAACAACACGCTACGTGATGAGATTTGCAGTGATACACAATTTAGCTGTTTGCACCAGACGAAACACGACAGAAATGTAAATACAGCCTTTCAGAAGCACAGAATATGCACTCACTCATGAAATGGTAAGGTTTATGATCTAATTAATTCATATTAAACTTGTTTAACATTATTAAATGTAGATGCTGGATTACTGATATGTGTTGGTTTGCATTATTTTTAAAGTTCTAAAGTTCAATTTCAAACTGTTTTTTTTTATTTTCAAGATCTGAGGTAAACCATCTGCTGCTGCTTTCAGTAGTATGGCAATAAATGTCATGTAAAATGGCATTCAAACTCACATTGTTAGCATTTAACACTGAATAAAGCACATGAGGTGCACCTGAGGTGATCATGTCATCAAGCTTTCTCTTGTTCAGCTGAAAAAAATAGAAACCGTTTCTAATATATAAATTACATGTATTGGTTCGGACAAAAACTATTTTATTATGGAAAATATTACTTCTATCGCGTGTCGTTCTTCGTGTCGTGCTTCTGTTGGTCCTCAATCTGGCAACCTCCACTTGTGTGTTTTGATCCAGGAATGCAATACCTAGTTCAACCACTGGGTGTCAAACTTACATACTGCACCTTTAACATATCAATAGAAGCTTTGACTGTAAATATGAAATGACAATATGACTTCTTATACGAAAACGGCCAGAATAACCCCTAAAGTAAATCTAGTTGTTTTAGAATTATAGTAGTTCCAGTGTTAAGGCAAACAAAAACAAACTAAATGTTCCCCTCCAAAAAAATAAATTTTACTTTCATGTCAAATCATTTTAAAAAGCCTAATTGGAAACCCTACAATGTAGAGATCTGCATTCCAGATTTTTTGCAGCACGGGAATAAATTTCCGAATAAAACGCAGTATCGGTCAGTATCTCTGATGTAATTTGAACGGTAGCGGGCAGTTTAACAAAATAGCCCTCCTGAGTCCCGACATTAATTCAGAACAGCATATCTATGATTGCGAACAACCAGTGCTTTCTGCACATGCTTTTATTCCTAGTCTGTGCATGCATCATCTAAATAACAGTTCTCAGAGCTAGCTTTACCAACATAGAACATAGGAGAGCAAAGTGAAGATTCAATTCAACTCACGTTTATTTCTATAGCGCTTTTACAATGTAGATTGTGTCAAAGCAGCTTCACAAGATCATAGTGAATTGAAACAGTAGTTCAGTTTTCAGAGTTTAAGTTCAGTTTAGATTAGTTCAGTTCAGTTCAATGTGGTTTAATATTCACTGCTGGGAGTCCAAACACTGAAGAGTAATCCATCAATGTGCAGCTCCACAAGTCCCAAACTATGCAAGCCAGTGGCAACAGCGGCAAGGAAAAAAACCTTCACCAATGGGCAAAAGTGAACGAAAAAAAACCTTGGGAAAAACCTGGCTCAGTTGGGCACAACCATTTCTCATTTGGCAAAATGTCTTGTGGAGAGCTACAGTTTAGGTGCCGGAGGCTGGAGAACGCACATTTTGAAGATGTGCTGTCCTTCAGCTTGCATTAGAAAACGGTCAGTTTTCTGTTGGGAAACCCACATCAGGGAGGTCTGATGTATGAGAGTCTTTTTCATGAGTCAGACGCAATTGGAAAAAGTTACCCTTTGCACGATGGGATAATATCTCAAAGTTTTACCCTTTAGCAGCCACATAACTGGAACCTCAGGTTTAAGGCGGCACTCATGTCACATCACAAAGGATCAAACACAACTGACATTTAGCCTACAATTCATGCACAACCTACAGTTTTATCTGTTATCTCTGTCTTTTGGTAGTACCCAATTTAAATGTGAGATTTTGGAAGCCAGATCTAAATTTAGCGGGAATTGTTGGGTCGGGAAGAAAACGAAGTGGGTCGGGCAGCGGGTGAACAAAGGCTGAATATACGGCGGGAGCGGTCGGGTGCGAAATAAAACCTTGCGGGAGCAGGACTAAAAAGTTTGTCCCGCACATATCTCTACTACAATGGTATATAAAATAAATTGCATGTTTAAAAATGTGCTGTAAATAATGAAACCTTCTTTTCACCACTGAAAAAAGATAACAGCAACTTGTCAAAAAAAAACAATTCTCAGAATTGCGATTCAAACTTTTTTGAGCAGCGAGTTTAAACATTTTAATTCTTAATACAAATATAATATCATATAAAGTCAGTGTTTCTTTTCCCTCAGAACTTGACTTTTTTTTTGCAGTTGCAAGTATATATATATATATATATATATATATATATATATTTATATATATAGTATCTTGCGATTTTGTCTTATATGGAGTATATATGGAGTGCCTTATGTATAAAAAAAAAACATCAATTCACATTTACCTTCTTTTATTTGTTTCTTTTTTTTTCAGCGATGAAAACAGGCTTCCACAGTAAATGGATAAACTTATATTCTCTCATTCTCATCTCTCCCTGATGAACTTGTGCTACAAAAGAGCGCCACAGAGAAGCGTGTCACCCATGTCAAATTCCTGGTGTGCAGTGCCATGTCAGCAGTGGAGTAAGTATGTGTATGCGTGTTTCCTGTGATTGTGAGTAATTGAGGTCTCCACACCCCCCTTCAAGGTCGTCATTACCCGACGGGTTTCCTCCTCTGGGTATATGTGGTGGTTTTGAATTAGAGGACTGAACAGATGCAGATCCTGTTATCAGTCGAGTAATAATGTCAGAGCAAATGCCTCCGCTGCACTGTGTTTAGGCCTAATTAAATGTGTTGAACTGAATGGGAGGGTGGAAACCTATAGATACCGGAGCATTTATAGGGAGAAACTTGCATATTTAGTTTATCCTTTTATTTTTTAATCAGAGAGTTTAAGAAAGAACACATGTCAGAAATAAACAGCGTATCCTGAAGGTTAAACTTTTCCCTTTTATTAACAAGGACATAAAAAGAAACTCCAGACCTAACAAAGGACAGGGGTGTTTTGATGGTAGTTCTATTTCTGAACTCAAGCCCCGCCCACACTGAAATATCATTGGTCAAAACAGTATATTAAACTATTAAAATATCCCCAAGAATAACTGATCACTTGGTAAATAATTTAAGCAATTAGTAGGATGTTTGCATTAAGTGACAAATTATTTAATAATAATAATAATAATAATTTCAAAATGGGCGACGCAGTAGTTAGCGCTGTCGCCTCACAGCAAGAAGGTCGCTGGTTCGAGCCTCAGCGGGGTCAGTTGGCGTTTCTGTGTGGAGTTTGCATGTTCTCCCCGCTCTTCTTAAATACAGTAATTTTGATAATATATTAGTAATAGAAATATATACATTCTATATAAATTACAACCTCAAAAATAATAATACAATATATAAAATATTATTATTATATTTACAATTAATATACACGGCTGCACGTTAACGCAAATTACTAATCATTCAATCACATGGCAGCAATTCAATGCATGTAGGCATGTAGACATGGTCAAGAAGATCTGTTCTTGATGCCAAGAAAGGAAACAGTAACTCAAATAACCACTCGTTACAACCGAGATATGCAGAAGAGAATCTCTGAATGCACAATACGTTGAACCTTGAGGCAGATGATCTACAGCAGCAGAAGACCACACTGGCTGCCACTCCTGTCAGCTAAGAACAGGACACTGAGGCTACAGTTGGCACAGCCTCGCTAAAATTGAACAATAGAAGATTGGAAAAACGTTCCCTGGTCTGATGAACCTCAATTTCTGCTGCGACATTCGAATGGTAGGTATAAGAATTTAGCATCAACAACATCAAAGCATGGATCCATCCTACCTTGTTTCAACAGTTCAGGCTGCTGGTGGTGGTATAATGGTGTGGGGGATATTTTCTTGGCACACTTTGGGCCTATTAGTACCAAGTGAGCATCATGTCAACGCCCCAGCCTACATAAGTATTGTTGCTTACCATGTCCATCCCTTTATGACCACAATGTACCCATCTTCTGATGGCTACTTCCAGCAGAATAACGCGTGTCATAAAGTGTGAATCATCTCGGACTGGTTTCTTGAACATGACAATGAGTTCACTGTACTCATTTGGCATCCACAGTCACCAGAACTCAATCCAATAGAGCACATTTGGGATGTGGTGGAATGGGAGATTCGCATCATGGATGTGCAGCTGACAAATCTGCAGCAACTGCGTGAGGCCATCATGTCAATATAGACTAACATCTCTGAGGAATATCTAATAATCTATGCCATGAAGGATTAAGGCAGTTCTGAAGGCAAAAGGGGGTCCAATAAGGTGTACCTAATAAAGTGGCCGGTGAGTGTATTACATATACATACATATTTTTTTTTGCAACTAATGAAAGCTTATTAGTACAATAAAGTTTCATTCACTAACATGAGATAACATTAGTTAATGAAAAACACCAGCATGTGTTACTTTATATTAAAATCAACATTTACTAATTACATCTATAAGCATTCATTGATGTACTGTGAACTGATATAAACAACTGCATTTTTATTAATAACTAGCATAAACAAAGGTTAATAGATTATGCAAATACACCAAAGAGCTCATGTTACCTATTGCATTGACCAATAATAACAAATGAGGCATAATTGTAATGTGCTACCATTTTATGTGAAATATTTAAACGCTGTGCAATGACTTTGGTTTGATTCAGGGTCCAAATCATTTTGGACATTTAGGGCTTACTCACACTATGCTATCCGAACCGTGCCCAGGCCCGTTTCCCGGATCGTTTGAGAAGTGTGAGTGCTCTGAATCGGGCTCAGGCACGGTACACTTGGGTGGCCCTGGCCCGGTTGGAAGAGGTGGGCCAGAGCGCGGTTCACTTGGGCTCAGGCGCGGTACGCTTACAGTGTGAGTGCAAGCGTGCTTAAGCCCGAAACTGAAAGCGAGATGTGACTTTTAAGGGACTGTTTCATATGGATAAATTAATCATTCGTACTGTTCAATGAACGCAAACTGTCGTAGATTATTAAAGACGCAAACCCCTCACTGCACGTCAGCTGCGCCTTCAGCAAACCTCCTAATTCCTGCAGCACGAGGACTTTATGATTGTTTATGAGCGTCAAAAGTGGCTGATCTGTTCGGCAAAATATTAGACTGCGTGTCACTGCATAATAAACGACTTAAACGATATAACTAAAGAAATATCCACTGTGCTGAGCGAGAGCGCTTACTGAGCAGCGCGTCATCGATGACAGAAGCGCGCCCAGGCCCGAATGTAATGTGAGTGAGGGCAGTCGGGGGAGACGGGAGGGGGGACAAGCATGCTTTGGCCCGATTCAAGGCAACTGTACATAGTGTGAGTACGGCCTTACTCACATGTCCACACGATTGTCTTCTCCTCTTAGTCTCAACCTGCTCCGCCAGCTCCATCTTCCTCTTGTTCCTTTTGTATCCTGACAAACTGAACTCTGCAACGTGTTGAAAAAGACATAACACTCAATAACAGATATTACTCAACTGCTTTGACTTCCAATCCAAAACACATACGTGTGTGTGATGAGTCACCAAAAGCTGACAAATGTTTTGCTCCTGTGGCCGTATCGCTTAAAAATTATTCATGATAGCATACTGCTGCAAGGGTGTGCTTTTGGCAGCGGGGCCTTTTTTCTCATAATAAATCAGTCTATTGGTGGAAATGCGGTCGAAATCCTCAAAGTCTCCCTAAATAATGGGACATGTGTTGGAGTGAGGTCATGGTTTTGGCATCAGATCATTTCCAGCACTGACAACACACACTCTGTCTGTGTCCGACACACACTGGGAGTCGGCACGGGACCCTCTGATAAAAGTATAGAAGCCATTGTTTACCAAACGCCGCATTCCACTCCTGTGAAAATCTCTTAATCAAAGAAAACGCATCAACCAAATGGGCACAATTAAGTCATTTCGCAGGATTTAATGGAATGCAATTAGGACTGGTAAAAAAATGACAAAATTGCCTCTAAACACTCTAACAGATGAGTTCACATGGGCAATTGTGAGTCAATGAAATGATGTGCCACTGTCAGAAACGTACAACAGAGATAAAAAGAAAAATTTAAACCTGGGTCTAAACACTTGTATTTAGCTTAAGCTTGTTTGTTTGTTTATTGCCACATCAGCAACTTATGGCTAATTCATGGTAAGATCAATATACATAAGAACATTATATAATAAGAACTTCATATTTCAATAAGGTGTGATACACAAACAAATATAAAAATTATTTAAATTCACAAAAAATGTATATTAGAAGTTAAATATGATTTTCAATTCAATATGTGATAAATAACTTCAAATTCTAAGCTTAACCTCGTCTATACTTGCATAAAAATCATGTGGGAAAAGAAAAACAAGAGCTTACAAAACGCTCTGTAGTTTTAATGTTGCATTAAAGGGTCACGAAACAACAAAACACATTTTTTGAGCTGAAACAGTCATATATGTTTTTCACGCTGCTATAAACACTATTAGGACACATATATTGGACTAAAAAGTGAAAATTGGTTGTTTTTGCGTTATTTTGAGCAAATTCGATCTTTGGTTTGAAACTAATTTTTGAAGCTGCGTCACGGTCATTTGATACTTGCGTGTAAATCCAGCATTGAGAGTGGATGTCTGTACCTGCGAGTACATCGTGACGTCCCTAAGTGTGCGGCATTAATTCATGAAAAAGACTTGGTTCAAACCAATCAGTACGCTCTATTGTGTATGCGGACTATCTTGCCACACAACGTGGCGTCTCTCTGCCGTCTGAACACTGTAAACAGGCAAACAGTCTTCGAAGCTATTATGCATATTAATGAAGTTGCACCGCATACACAATAGAGCACGCTGATTGGTTTGAACTAAGTCTTTCTCATGAATTAATGGCGCACACTCGGAGACGTCACGATGTACCCGCAGGTACAGACATCCACCCTCCACGCTGGACTACACGCAAATATCTAATCGGCGTGTCGCAGCTTCAAAAATTTGTTTCAAACCGGAAGAACAAATTTGCTCAAAATAACGCAAAAACAACCAATTTTCACTTTTTAGTGCAATATATGTGTCCTTATAGTGTTTATAGTAGCGTGGGACACATATATGACTGTCAACAGCTCAAAAAATGTGTTTTGGTGTTTTGTGACCCTTTAACAACCAGGACAAACTTAAAGTCTGTTCAAGTCCACCATTCAAAGTCTATCCACAATTTAGCATTTTACCCAACAGGAGACCTACACATAGGCCTAATATTATTATTGTCGTTTTACTATATTTCTTAGAATGAACAATAATAATAGCCTACTCATGTTAACCTTTGTAATACATTACAGAATCGTTAGAAAATCATGATCTTGATATTAAGCAAAAAAATTGTGATTCTCATTTTAGCCAGAATTGTGCAGCTCTACTTACTATGCAACCGCTGCCATCCTGAGCTATCAAGTTTAACATCAAATAATGAGAAGAAAACACACATATCATACCAAAAATGCTTTATCTATATTTAACATCTGCACTAAATTAGTGTTGTCAAGCGTTCTCTGCTTTCATTTGTTTTGTGTTATGTGGGTACACATTATAAAAGCACTACTTTATATAATAATAATATTATTATTATATTAATACCATTATCACTTTGAATAATATGATCTGTTCATTAATAACTAACTACAATATCAATCGAAGCACAAGTTATAGTCAGTGTGAAAGTGTTTTGGAACAGGTTGAAAACACCACCGCAGGCCTCAAACAAAACCTCATTAAATTATATGAGAGAATAAAAAACAAGCTCTTCTGTTAAATAAATCTGGACGCCAGTCACCTTACAGACCTGAACTGTGTGGAGGGAATATTATTGCTTACATAAGACCTTCATTTCAATTAAAAACTGCCTCTAAAATGCCTCTTACCAAATAAATACACTTAAAATGTATGATTTAAAATGATTTTGATTTAAAGCGACATATCTAATTTTTACTTTTCAGCTTCCTTTACCAACACAGGTAATTACGCAGTTAACAAGATTAAGCAAATCCAAAGACATGCCCTGATGCTTACAAATGTGTGTAAACCTAATAAAAAGAAACGTTGTAGTCAAGCATGCAGGAGCAGCTGAAAGAAGAGTCTGGGTGGTCTGGTACTCACTGGTGGTCATCTTTTCTGTAGGGCATGCTGGGATACCATGGCTGATGGCCCACTGCTCTGCTCCTTTGCCCACTAAAAAACTGACAAAAAACATAGATGTGATTTAAAAGAAGGCAACTTAAACTGCAAAACGCTACATTTATACAGGAACAGGAATATATTTACTGTTTTAATCGGAATAGTACATTTCACATTTAAACATAGATAATTACTGCTGTATTTGATTTAAGAAATAAATACTACAGCAAGAACACATTAATTTGATCTCAATGAAGTATTAAGTACACTCAAAAAAACATGATTACTGCTGCTTGTTTAAACTATCTGTTTAAAATGAGCTGAAACAACACAATTCTTGTCATTTCTTTTGCCAATTCCTTTGTTTTATGTTCAGTCTACTTAAATTTGTAAACCATTAAGTTAACTTAAGCGTTTTGTGTTGGGACAACATGAAGGAATTGTGTTGGTCCAACTACCTCGTTAGGGGATTTGTAGTTCCCAGCATGCTTTGTGTGGGATTGAATTAAGAGAAAGAAATATTGACAATAAAAGTAATCTTAGGTGTTTAAAGTTAATAGAAAGACTTTTTAGAGTTTAATCTTCACTTTAGTTTGAAGATTTAGAAGATTTTCATGTAATGCTTTGAGTGTTGAGATTACCACCATGCAGAAGCAGCCATGCTTTAGGACTTGGCTGCTTAATTAGCAAACATGCAGTTTGTTGCTTTGCTCAGTGAGCAATAACTGTCCTAAAATTAGTCTTGAGATCAGCCTCAATCAACTGAACAGTATATTTAACACATAAAATATGCTTAAAAATTGCTCTTTTAGTTAATTTAGGATAACTTCAAATAAAACAGAGATTTCAAAATGTACGACACATAATAGACATTATATTTATCGACTGATATTATCAGAACTTTGAGTTCAAGTTAAATAAAAATACAAATGTATTTAAACTTTTTTTTGATAAAATCATGTTGGACCAACTCAATTGCATTTAATTTAGCTTTTTTTTAGTTAGTGCTAAATAAATTTATTGGATGGAAATCCTATCCTCAATCAAATCGAGTTCACTCAATGAATTATTTTTTTTGAGTGTACGCAAATGTTTCTATTAGCAGTGAGACTAATAAGAAATGTTTCTTGTGCACCAAATCAGCAATATTAGAATGGTTTCTGAAGGATCCTGTAACATAACTGTATTACTATTGTATTACTACTGTATTAATATTGTATAACTGTATTAAAAGGGACCTATTATGCAAAAAATCCCTTTTATATGGGGTTTAAACACAGTCTGTGAATATAACCAGCTTCTAGTCTGCAGAAACACTTTAATTGACATTACCCCTTTTTACATGTCATCAGAGGGGGAAAGCCCCACCCATTAGTGACAATCTCTCCCTCATTAGCATGGGACGTTAGTCTTGTTTTTTATCTGCCACTATGCTGACACATAGGCATTTGTAGCTCCACCCTCTTTTGAAAAGAGGGTTGGAAGCACAATCTCATTTAAATTTAAAGCTACAGTCACCAAAATGACACAATTAGGATTAAAGACTACACTGAAAAAAAATATTCACAGATGATTCCTTGGATTTACATGTTTTTTTTTTTTTTACATTAAGTGGTTGTAAACAATTTATTAGGGATGAATTTAAACAAACAAATTAAGTTGAACATTACTAAATTTAATTTGTTGGTTTAAATTAAACATATAAATAGTTTGAAACCATTTGCAGAAATATATATTTTTTTCAAAGAGTTCTAAAACCTTATTTGTGTGGTATTTTGAGCTGAAACTTCACATACAAACTCTAGGGATATCAGAGACTTTTTTTACATCTTGTAAAAAGGGGTATAATTGGTCCCCTTTAATAAATGCTGAAAATCTAGCTTTGGCATCACTAGTAAATTACATTTTACATTTATTAACAGAAATACTTTTTTTGTAATATTCTGTTAACAAAATTACAATTTAACTGTATCATTGATCAAAAATATGGAGCCTTGGTGAGCACAAAAACAGCTTCTTTCAAAAGCCCTCTTCAAAACATCTTACTTTTTTGTATTTGTAGTATTACAATTTAAAACCTGACAAACCTTCAAATGTTTTGCTTAAGAGTTATCTTTCTTTAAAAAACATTCAAACATATGTGATATTGTGTTATCTAATGAATACAGCATAAGTACAAGTTTCTGGGACCACTGCAATCTATGCAATCAATGAATGAAATCACTGCAGCAAATACAACATATTCGCTACATTTTTGTATCACAACAAGATGAATGCATTTAGTCCAAACATGTTATGTCTTGCAAAAAAAAGGCTCAGTATGACTGCATTAAATCCACATATAATAGTGTACATATAATCATGTGCATGCAGTGACTGACATGCTTCTGGTTTACATCTGAATGTTACCCCAAAGGCATCAATAAAGTATGTCAGCCCATGTATATGCCTAAAAGCTAGCAAGCCAACATCAGAGAGCTCAGCTCACCATGGAGGAATCCTGCCAGCTGATAGCTTCCCCTTCTGAGTTTCACTTAATAGTCTTCTGGCTACCAGCACCGGGTTCTTGATTCCTGATAGAAATAGCAGCATTAGTATCACTTTTGCTCAAGACAGCTTTAAATACAGCAAATGAAACCTGTGTTTGGCTTTCTCTTGCATTTTTTGGTTTAAGAAAAAAAAACGTTCACTGCACCAAAAAAGCAACATAATACCCAAGACTGGATAAACCTTAATATATTAGTATACTAAACTAAGTATATTAGTATACTAAAACTTTAGTATACTTGTATACATTATAGTATAATTATTTATATTTATCCATAATATAGTATAATAATCTCTAGCTCTTCACCTAGACCAGGGGTGTCAAAGTCAATTCCTGGAGGGCCGGAGCCCTGCAGAGTTTAGTTCCAGCCCTGCTTCAACACACCTATCTGTAGGTATCAAACAAGCCTAAAGCACTCAATTAGTTTGATCAGATGTGTTTAATTTGGGTTGGAACTAAACTGTGCAGAGCTACGGCCCTTCAGGAACTGGCTTTGACACATGTGACCTAGACAGTAGATATATATAGATACAGATATATATATATAGTGATTATGAAATTGTATGCTATTTATAGATATTCATGATATTTATAGGGGTGGCGCGGAGGCGCAGTGGGTAGGGATGTCACCTCACAGCAGGTTTCCCCCACAGTCCAAAGACATGCGCTATAGGTGAATTGGGTAAGCTAAATTGGCCGTAGTGTATGAGTGTGAATGAAAGTGTATGGGTGTTTCCCAGTGATGGGTTGCAGCTGAAAGGGTATCCGCTGCATAAAACATGTGTAGGATAAGTTGGCGGTTCATTCCGCTGTGGCAACCCCTGATTAATAAAGGGACTAAGCCGAAAAGAAAATGAATGAATGATTTATAGACAAAACAGCTAAAACAGTCATTAAATGGCCTCCATGGAGTCCAGACCTTAATATAGTGTTATAGAGGCAGTATGGGATATCCTAAACAGACGGGACAAAAGCAGAAAAAAACACATAAAACAGAAGATGAACTTGGGTGTGGTATTTGGACTCACAGCATGTCTTTTGCTACCAGGAGCCATTTAATTCTGAAAACAGTGTTTTGATTTTCTCAATTTTGTGTACATATTTCTTGTCTATCTGTGTATATCTTAATGCAGAGAACATTCTTTTATATGCAAGGTCATTAAAACTATGCTAAAACACTAAAACTGTTGGGGGACCAAAATGTGTCTGTATGTGTACTAGGGTTGTCACGATACCATAAATTTAAGCCCCGATACTATACCAGCTGAAGTATCACAAAACCAAGTAGTATCACGATACTGTTTTAATTCATAACTCAAATCTATGAAATAAAGCAAATTGTCACAAATACTATATTTTATGTTATTATACTTATTATTGAGAACCTATACCAAACGAAATTCGTTACAAGAAGAGATTTTTTTCAACCAAATATGAAGTAAAAAAAATATTGTTTTCTTAGGTGTTTAACTATTGCTATTTTCGGTTTTCTCATCTATTGTATTTTTTTCAGTCTTATCAGGTAAGAATCCAAAGTAATTACAAATGTCACTTTAGTGAGCTGTTCTTTTTAAGAGATTGTCGCGCGGAAGTTGTAGCTAAATCATATTCACAGGAACAAAAATGAACTGATTCACAGATGAGTGTTTGAAACATCAGAAAACCTGCAATACCGTAAAAGGCACAAATTCTACACAATTTTGCAGCCTTAATGCAGACTGTTAAAATTAAAATAAAATAAAGTGATCTATTGAATATTTGTACAAACTGACTTTTCCACATGCAACATTAACTACTGTACAGGGCTTGACGCTTACTTTTTTCAGGAGTAGCACATGCGCTCGCTCCTAAGTTGAAAAATTTAGGAGCACATTGAAGAATTTTAGGAGCGCAGTGAAAATATATAAAATAGTGTTTTTGCCTAATAAATGCACACGAGGAGATCTTTAGAAGCAAAGCAGTTTCATTCATTTGAACACAATAAGTGCAATAGGTTTTATTCTACATAATAACCGCTTAAATAGTATTTGATAAGTGGGTAGCACGTTCGCCTCACAGCGAGAATTCACTGGTTCAAGCCTCGGCTGGGTCAGTTGGCGCTTCTGTGTGCAGTTTGCATGTTCTCCCCATGTTGCCGTGGGTTTCCTCCAGGTGCTCCGGTTTCCCCCACAGTCCAAACACATGCGGTACAGGTGAATTGGGTAAGCTAAATTGTCCGTGTGTGTGAATGAGTATGTATGAATGTTTCCCAGTGATGGGTTGCAGCTGGAAGGGCATCCGCTGCGTAAAACATGTGGTGGATAAGTTGGCGGTTCATTCTGCTGTGGTGACCCCTAATTAATAAAGGGACTAAGCCGAAAAGAAAATGAATGAATGAATGAATGAATGAATGAATTTAAGCTGTATGGAGTTTAGCTAGCGGTCCACAGCAGGACTGGGATCAAATTGCTCTAATGAAGGCCTCTCTAAACTGATCTGAATCAAGTCTTCAGTAGTGGACATGCCTAGACAGCTTCTTGATTTTAATTTTTGATCCAGCTTTGAGCTAAAAAAAAGTATCTTTCACACTAGGCAGCAGAAATAGGGAGTTATTGTCAAGTTAATAAACGCAGGGAGAACATGCAAACTCCACACAGAAATGCAAACTGACCCAGCCGAGGCTTGAACCAGCAACCGACTTGCTGTGAGGCGACAGCACTACCTACTGCGCTACCCAAAGACATTACTCATTTTATAATAATATATATTGTACATATTATCTTTAATATAAATATATTTGCAGTAGCTGGATTGAAACACTTTCTTCACAGCACATAAAATAATGTGACTTTTAAGAATAATTTTATTTATTAAAATTAATTTATTTGCATAACATATTCTACCGATTCCACTCTACTTCCCACATGGGAAAAGTATGACAAAGGAAAGACACAACTACAACCTCATGTGCAAAGCTGACACTGTTTATCAGAGCACTTTATCTTTCTGGGCTTTTTAAAGAAGAGCTGAATATGGGAATCCCTCTATGAATTAAAGTTTCCTTCTGCCCCAAAGTAATCACGCTCTTCCTCACGCTCTTCTTAAAGCTGCTACCAAGTCAGAACAGCAGTTCTGTATGCAGTGTGTCTCTGTGGGTCTGCATGCAGAGCATGTGAGTCTGTGGCGGACTGTTCTCAGTTTCTCGCGAACATACAACCGGGCCGCCCAGGTAAAGTCCTTTGTGTGGGAAGCGCTGGTGTTGAATTGGGTCTCACACTGGATGTGCCACGATATGCCATGCATGGCCGAATTGTAGACGTTTATGAGGCTCGCCAGTTGTGCGACATGCCGCCATTCCGTGCCATTCGTTGCTTAGCAACATATACAAAACAATGTAAAGACCGCTTGACGTGAAGTAAATAAACCAGTAGGGATGTGCTGTTGTTGATAGCGTCAGCATGTGCTACAGTTACAATAGATTTCCACCATAAGTTAGCGTGAAGAACATGTTGTTTTACCGTGGCCGAGGGAATTAAGTCATCAATCAAGCTTATTAAAAAAAGAAAACCATTAATGACGATACTACCTTTTTAAACTACAGTGGCACCGCCAGTATTTTGAAGCCATGGTATCGGGCTACCGAAGTACCAGTAAACCGTGCAACCCTAATGTGTGCTGTATATCCAACCTTTTAATCCAAATGGTGCCAAACTTTTATGAGTTTTTTTTTTTTTTTTTGAGAGAGTGTTTTGAGTTTTTTGTCATACCAGCTTCCTAGACTATTTCATGGCAAAAACAGATAACATTTGCAAACATTTTCTAAAAAGCACTTTTATAATAAAAAGGTTTATAACAATAAAAAGGCATCAACAACAATAAATAATACCTAAAATAATATAACATCTAAACCAGGGGTGCTCAATCCTGTTCCTGGAGATCTACCTTCCTGCAGATTTCTGTTGCAACCCATATCAAACACACCTGCCTGTAATTATCAAGTGCTGTTCAGGTCCTAATTAATTGGTTCAGGTGTGTTTGATCAGGGTTGGAGCTGAACTATGCAGGAAGGTAGATCTCCAGGAACAGGATTGAGCACCCCTGATCTAAACCATCTTAAGACATTTGGTGATTATTCTACCATTTTTGAAGGATTCACATTTAAAAATATTTATTTTTGTTGTTGTTGTTGTTGTTGTTGAGCACAAAGGAATACATGTTGAACAATGTTAACAAACTGGTAGCCATTGACATACATAGTTATGAAAATCAATGGATACCGGTTTCCTAAACCGTTTAAAGTATCTTCCCTTGTGTTCAACAGAAGAAAGAAACTCAAACATTTTGAGGTAAAACATCCCTTTCCTTCGGTTGTTTAAAATTTGAAATAGCACCTTTGTCACATTGTAAAAAGCTCAAAGCAGCCTCAATAATGTTTCTAGATACACTCACCACTCAAGGCTCCAACGGCTCCATAGTTTAAGGATTTGCCATCCATGATGCTGGCATCACACTCAACCTCACCCGAGAGGTTCAGGTTGGAACCGGTGCCCGCATTGGTGAACGGGGAGTCCTTTAAAAAAACATCAAACTTAAACACCATTTCTGTGAGCTCTCCTGAAACAGAAGTCAATTGAAAAAGCCATAAATGTCACACTTTAGTCTTAAAGTATGTTTATGTTGCAATGTTTCCTCTCCCGGCTTAATGTGTAGACATTACTATAAAACTAGAACAAAGCCATTCATAAAATGACATCTTTGAGGAATCTAAACACTGTGACACTTTCAAAACATTGCTCTGTTGGAGTGGTCTAAAACATCAAATAAATTCATGTTTGTGCAAATAAAAATGTGTGTAGCCTTTTTGTTTGTCAGTACTTATGTTTCTATCCACCTATTTCTATGCGCATTTTGCATATGCGCATAAAAACGGTTAATGGAAACGCCATGATGCACATACATTTAAACATATGCACATAACTGAGTAGGATAAACTTTTTATTTTTTAATAAGAAAAGATGCACATAAACTATGATGGAAACACTTTTACCGCATAAATTCCAGTGTGCGCATTAAAAAAAGGTAATTTGTGATTTTGTTATAAGAGATCATGTGACGATAAAAATGTGTGTGAATGGACAAACCAGCAGGCTGAGCACATTATAAACTATCTGAAATGTTGTTTTGGTCATTCTAAAACTCCTTACCGTTTAAGTATTAGTGTTATTATATTTTTAATGACCTCCAGAATCAAGAGTGTCTGTGCTCCGCGTCTGACACCTTCAAACACCATCGCGCATTCACTGCATGTCAGGATTGCCTTCTGAGGCGCAAGTCATTTATTACATGAAGAAAAGATTCACGCAGCTTCTCCTACTAAAGCAAATTCCGTTTTTACTGTTGATATTTGGCGCCAGTTAATCAGGAAGTGATTTTGTTCGCTTAGACTCGTTGGTTGGAAACGCTGCTTTATTCGCACGTCTTTTATGCGATAATCCAGTTTTGCGCATTAAGTTCATCTGCATTTTTGGATGGAAACATAGCTATAGACCTTGGTCAGGGAGGAGACATTAGTGTTTTTTTTTACTTTTATTTTTTTGCTGATAAAATAGAGCCTGACTTTTTTTTAATGGCAAACACTGTATAAAGGTTCTAGATCACATATACTTTAACATTTCCCTTTAACTTTCAGCACAGATTTGTAGTTTTTTCTTTTTGTATATGTATGTTAATGTTTTTTGGGGGGAAAAATCTCTATCTAAAAGCAGAAAAAGGCTTTCCTTGTCATTTTTACTAACCGTTGACATTGTCAAAATGATCCTTGTACAGACCCACACAAAAAAAAAAAAAAGTACTTGATGTAAAAAAATTCTACAGATCTGCCAGCCTGATTTCATGCTACATTTTGTCAGTTTAGTAGCTAATTTGTACGAATTTATGAGATCAGTTTTACGAAAATGTATGATTTTTAAAAGGAGATGTGGCACCAAACCCCACCCCTAAACCCAACCGTCATTAGGGGATGAGCAAATAGTTCTAAAATGTACAAATGAGATCGTACAAATTCATATGAATTAGCTATTAAAGCAAAAAGTTATGAATTGGAGTGAGAAAGGGCTGGATCTGCACATGTGCAGTAACACAGACTACTTTCGATAAGAACGTAATACTTTAGATTTTTCAAAAAATCTGCTGAAATTAGTTTTTAGAATTTTGCATTTTAAGGTGATGAATTGCCAAAATCCTTTAAAAAAATCATTTTGTTGTTTAGTATAGTGATATGTACTTAACACAAAATGTGCACATTATTTTTGTAAGTGTCTCTATTAGGACACAATTAGTTGGTGTGTTGTTGCTGTGATCAACCATCACCTCCAGCTCTACAAGAGCTGCTGTCACTGCCTCCAATGCCAATCCTCCAGCTCTGAGCTTGTCCACAGCCTGAAACACATTAAATCAGCTGATGACAGCAACTCATGATTGACAAAAAAAAAAAAACATCTCACAACGTGTGCTCTATTCTCCTTCAGAATTCAGGAGCTTCATGCACAAATGATCACACTAAAATAATATACACATATCAGAAATACAGCCAAAATTATTAGCCCTACTGTAATTATTTTCAAATATTTCTCAAATGATGTTTAAGAGACAAAGGAATTTTTCACAGTATTTCCTATAATAATTATTCTTCTGGAGAAACTCTTATTTGTTTTATTTCAGCTAGAATAAAAGCAGTTTTTATAAAAAAAAAAAAAAATATATGTATATATATATATATATATATATTTATATTAAGGTTAATATTATTAGCCCCATTAAGCATATTTTTTTTCGATTGTCTACAGAACAAACCATCATTACACAATGACTTGCCAAATTAACCTAGTTAAGCCTTTAAATTGCATTTTAATCTGAACTACTACTATCTAGTACAAAAATATCTAGTAAAATATTATTTACTGTCATCATCACAAAGATAAAAGAAATTTTAGTTATTAGAAATGAGTTAATAAAACTAATATGTTTGGAAATGTGTTGATCAAAATCTTCTTTATGTTAAACAGAAATTGGGGAACAAATATACAGGGGGGATAATAATTCAGGAGGGCTTCAATAAAAATTCAGACTTCAACTGTAAGTGAAAATCCAATGTGTAAGGCTCAAAAAGAAAATAAAGCTGTAGTGTTTTCCACTTGACAAGCCGAGAGGGTGGAATAGTATATTAAGCCGGGCAGCAGCTCAGGGCCGCTGTTGGTGTCATGTTATCAACACATAACTCAAATTCCCTGGCACAGGTGTTTTACTCGAGCCTGTTCCCTTCTTTTCATCCTTTACATGGCACTTTTGGACAGGGAAAAGCAATGCATTGCTACTTGCCAAGCGATGCATTACTGTTAGTTGCAAAACATATCTTAAGATTGTGCTTATTGGCAACATAAGAACACTCAAAGGTAAGCAATCTTTGTTTTAACGTTACACAATCCATATCAGAAAATCAGGCAAACTGAGCTGGGATTGAAAGCCGATTATATCAGTGAATTGATGTCGACATGACCTCTAGAATGCTATGCAAAGGTTACAGGGCTAAGCAAAAAATCCACAAGTATCTTAAGACATCAATTTTAAATAAAGAACCACATGAAACTTACTTTCTGGCAAGCTCTCTTGCACACATGTTTGTATTCCTTGGCTTTGGATTCAGAATGATACCCTGCCCCTGAAAAGATAAAATCATCAAAAATAAGACAGACACGTTTGCTTTGTTTCTTACCAGTGATGTCCTTCAGATGTTAAGGTTATGTAAATGGATGTATTATTTTCTGGTAAGAGAATGTCATAAATGCAAAGTCTTTATGATCAATTAATTTTTTTTATCAGTTTGCCAGCCTAGTTTAATGTCATTATATCAGCTTTATATCATTCCAATCCCATTGTTATTACAACTGCAATGACAGCAAATCGGTCTAGATGTAAAAATGGCAAAAACACCATCAAAAGTACCATAAAAGCAGTTCATATGAGTTAAATTTTAGTTAAAAAGAAAATGTAAGACTATTATTGATAGATAATATTCAAAGCGCTCAACTGTCATCACCAGATTTAACATCATTACTGCCAAAGGCCATCATTTTGCAAATATGGCATGCTAGGTGGAATATGCAGAATGGAGAATAAAATGGAAGAACATCAGAGAAGTGAAACATTATCAGTGAATAACACCTTAAATTAAAGCCTGTTTGTATGGTTTCAGAGGACTTAATTTACAGTGCAAAAGTAACATGAACTTATTTTGTCGTGTTTATACAATATTAAAATCTTTCCTATTGTGTTTCAGGGACAAAAATAATAACAAACTGGTTTGGAATAATTTGTTTTTAAAAAGCAATTGTTTACAAGCTTTCAAGTTATGAATGACAGTTCCTTTTAGGACACATTCTGTACATAAAACAATCAAATTATAAAGCAAGCCCACCCAAAATTTATTTTATTAATTTACTCACACTCAAGCCATCCAGGATGTAGGAAATTACTTTTTTTCAATAGAACATTAGAGATTTTTAGCTAAAATTATTAGTCAATAATGATAGCTAGCTATCAGTGTTTTGAGAGTCAAAAAGCATATAGAGCAGAAACAAAATTATTTTTTGTGCACTCTCAGAAAAAAAGGTACACGGTGGTACAAATAATGTTCCTTAAGGAACAGTTTTGTACATTTGTAAAAATTGTACCTTATATGGTACAGAAAAGACCTCTTATGATACTCTTCAGTACTTTTTATTGTACAACTGAAATGAAGGTACACAATTGTTCTCATAAAAAAGGTACATAAGTGTTGAACAACTACTTCTTTATTACAATATCTATGAAAATAAATATGACTGGAAACGCAAAGTGATTTATACATAATTTCCATATTAAAACATGAATCATCATTTAATAGCATATGTTTAAAGAGACTCATAAACATTAATTACGTTCTATAATACAAAAATCCATCTTTTGATTTGTTAAAGTATTTTTTATTCTTTATTGTAAATTGAAAATATGTATTTACACAAAAATAAACTTTTTTGTAAACTGAAACATTGTTTAAAAAATGTATTTGATGTTTTCTGTTTACTGAAAATAAATTGACACATTTTGGATATAGCAAAATGCCTTTAAATAGTTCTTGAAGGAACACATTTGACACTGTTAAGGTACAAAGTGTCTTGTCACTGTAGTGGTACCTTCATGAATCAGATTTGTACCTTTGATGAAGGTACAATATTGTATCTGCAGGTTTTAAAAACCAAAGGTACATTTTTGTTTCCCATGGTACAAATCCTGTCCTTAAAGGTACAAACTGCAATGGTACAAATTTGTTTCTTTGTCTTAAGGTACAATTCTGTTCCATAAAAGGTACTGCCTCAGTGACAAGGGTTTGTACCTTCTTTGGTACAACATTGTACCATTTTTTCTGAGAGTGTGTATCCTGATGATACATTGAGATCTTATGAAAAAAGTGATTAATCGGAGTAAGAAACTTAACTATTCATTTATTTTATTTAGTGCAGGGCAAAGATTAATCACATCCAAAATAAAAGTTTGTTTTTTGACATAATATGTGAGTGTCATATTTATTATGTAAATGTGATACACGTAGAAACAAAACTTTACAAAACGTTTCTGTTACAAAAATATTTAAATGTATATATAATTTGTATCTATATACTAATTTGTATATATATATATATATATATATATATATATATATATATATATATATATATACACACACAAATGTGAATAAACATTTTCTCAAATATATGCATGCATTTATATATACAAAATAAATATACATATTTCACACACACAGGGGCGCAGCAACCAGGGTGGACAGGGGGGATACGTCCACCTCACTTTTAGAGACAGACTATTTGGAAACAGGTGATACAGCTGCCATTTTCCAACTACCAAAGTTTCAGCTAAAAACAGTCTTTATTGTTCTACTGATGAAAAAAAAGGCAATATTGGGTGGCCTGACTAAATTTGCATAAAATAACAATAGTAAGTTTTTACTTTTGCTTAACTACTGCTTTAAATTACATCACTATTCATTCAACACATAATAACTAAATCTGTGCCGAAACAGACTCTTGCAGAAATGTCTTGTGCAAAAATATTCCATTAAAAAAAACACATATTCACCTGCATGCACCAGCACAAACCCCATATTTTTACCATCACGATGAGAGATGGTGCTGTTCAGTTTAAACCCTGAATTGTTTAGTGGAGACACAGTCTCCTTGGAATCTGACGAGTTTTCTAGATTTTCCATGACCCGTATTAAGTGTAGCTTGCATTTTGACCCATCATTCACTCATAACTCCAACACAGTTCTGCAAGTCCTGAAAGCAAAGAGAAAATAGAGTAAGATGTCAGAAAATAAAATTTTATTTAATAAATGCTATAATATTAAGACAGTTTGTATGAAAGTCAATTAAGTTATGACATACATTGTGACAATAAAGTTAGAACATTGATGCATTGGTGATCTCCATTATACACTAAAAAGTAGCACACAAATAAGATTGTGTTGATAAACACAGAAAATCAAGCATCTCATAAGACTTTATTTCAAATGCATCAACTACTGATCATTTCAATCCCACAAAACAGAATGAAAACAAGGAAACTTACTCGCGTGAAGACTTCAGGTGCATAACAGCAGACGAGCGCACATTTCCACAGTCATACGCATGGCACGGCATCTCTACGGATAACACACACATACAGATTGCACTAAATTATGAGTGTAGTTGTGTGTCTGCTGCATGATTTCGATGTAAGGGAGTGTTATGTGATGATTTGATAAGCGGCGCATGTGCACACCAAAACACTTCCTGGTTCACAGACACATGTGACCATGTGGTTGCAGCAGCGGCCTCCAGCGGTGGAGCACTGTACTGCGAATCATGACAACACACTGAATCATCATGAGAAAAATAAAGACAGAAACATCTGCACGTGGCACTGTTGGGCATTCAATACATTAGAGCTAAGAAAATTCAAACATCTGTTCATATATGCAAGGGGATGTGACATAATCATACTGCAAACTGAGTTAGATAACTTAAAGCGATAGCTCACTCAAAAAATGTAATGTACTCATTATTTACTCTCCCTCGATTGATTCCAAACCTTTGTGAGTTTCTTCCTTCTGTTAAACAGGAAAGAAGATATTTTGAAGAAGAAGTGAAGAGGGTGAGTAAATGATGACAGAATTTTCAGTTTTGGATGAACAGTAGTTTTAGTCTTCCAGCATTATTGACTGTGCATTTTGAATGTCACTCAAACAGTGCTTATTTAATACTGTATCAATACTTTGATATAATTTCCTGATTCAAGCCACAAGGAGGTCAAATGAAACAAATAAATGAGAACTGGCCCAAAACAGGCCAAGATACATTATGAGACATTTTAATGGCTCACATTTGCTATATTATATCCAGGATACTTTATGCTCACACATATTTTTGTATACTGTGGCATGCTTTTGTGAAAACTAGCTGGCCCTAATACAGATGTGGCTACTGAGAATGCGTGTTTCTTCACACGCAGTACTGCAGTTTGTCACGTGCAGTCACGCGTAGTACTGCAGCTGCAAAGGCCACCTTTTCATATATAGTTTTTTAATATAATTGGACCACATTTGCTGCAACAAATATGGACCATATAAATTTTTTTCCTGATTATCCTTTGTTTGTGCCACAATTTCTGCCAAAGGTGGCCCGCAAGTGGTGCACTATTTGAGCCATATTCACTATTTACCTCAGGGGCCATTTTATAGTCACATTTAGATTATACATTGGCATGAACATTGCATATTTGCCCAAATAGGCCCACCACAATTGTAGCTATTTTGTCTGGGACATAAGAAGCATTGCCTTTAGTGACTCACATCCGGATACTATAAGGATCTAATAAACCATTTTGAGGGATGTAAACAAAAACAACGGTCCCAGTGTATTTTCTGTTTTACATTTTCATTTTCTATAGCTTCTGAGAATCCAAAACGAGCCACATATTGATAAAAATTGGTATACTAGATGTTTTAACATTATTGAATTGCCTCTTGTTACAATTATGAAATAGTTTGATAACAAGCAGGAAATGTTCTTGAGCCAATCACATTACCACATTGAAATGGTCTATACATCTATTGACCTTATTCTTCAATGCGGAAGTACGCTCGTTTTTGTGGTTGTTTTAGAACTTCCGATTCAGTTGCCTATGGGAGAAATGACTAGGAATAGTAAACGGCTAAAAAACAGTCAAACTACTCGCTCTACAAACAAGTGTTTGCATGATTATACAGACAAAATAGAATAAGAAAATAAGAAAACCTCAGTTTGCAACATCAAGCAGCAGAACGAGCTGTTTTTAACATCTAAAAATGAATGGAAGTGAATGAGACCGGAAGTCTCGAGCCAAAATGATTCAAATGGCTGCATCCGCTCGTACGTGTAGAATAAGGTAAATAAAATCGATAAGTAAAACTAGTTGTTATATCTCCAAGTACATTTATTTACTTAATTAGGCCATTTATAGGCTTTAAATCTGAACATGCATAAAGATAAACAGAAGAAAGAGAAGATAGTAAAATACCATAGACATCTGATATGTGATGGGCCTCAGTTTGGTGTTATTTATACTAAACAGATGGTCTTTCTGCCATGTCAAGTAAACTAGCAATGGCAGCGCAATTGAAAGCACTCCTCCTGGGACTATATGCTTACATAAACATGTCCTCCGACTGAAGTCAAACATGGATGACTCCACTGTTTGAAAAACATTGTTTTTTAGAAAATCAAAGAATGATGCCATGCTTCAAGGTTATGTATTCTTACAGTACTTCCTTTGCTGCTTCTTGAAGAGGGGAGATGCAGTGCAGTATCCATCAGACTCACAGGGGGTAAAAAATCCTTTTATTACATAAAACATATTATTTTATTTATATTACAATAGATTAAATATGGCTATAAGGGTATGTATCAAAATGTGGGCCGCTATTTTGTTATCAGATCAACTAATCAAGTCAACCAATACACTATTTAATGCCAAAACGCACTCTGAGAGAGTCTGCTAATTGATTGATTTATTACCTTTGAATTCAGAAATAATTACAGAATGCAATCTGTGATCAAGCCGCTATATTACACCTTTTGAATTAGAATCCAATTGCCTGTCAGAGCTAAAACTAATTTATTCCTTATGTTGCCCTTAATTTCTTTTTTTGTGTGTGTGTTGTGGGGAAACAGTAATTTTAAAATTCGGTGAACTCATTGCTAATTTGTGTGAATTTATGAAATATTATGCAATGTAATATTATATCATATTTAAAAGGAAGGCTTTTACTCTGCCCCTAAACATAACCGTCAGTGGGGCATTAGAGAACTGTATGAAAATGTGCAAAATAAATGAGATCCTACAGATTCATTTGAATTATTTTAGAATGTGAGATTCTGCTTGCTGCATTGTTTCACAAAACTACAGTTGTTGATGATGTTGTGCATAAATATGTCCCTGAACAGGACGCAGAACAAAACAAATTGTAACTGGTGTTGGTCAGGTGGTCTCTTGGATGGTTTTTGACCAGTTAAAACTGTGATGGAGTCCTGATTCTCTGTTTAAAAGTCTGACTTTATGCCAATTTCTCATTGTTTTTTATTTTGGCTATTGCATATGATTTTGTACATTCGTATCTCATTGTTACGCCCCGTGGCTCACAAGGATGTAACATAGAGGATCACTCAAGAAAGCCAAAAGTATACAACAAAAACAAAAAAGCTAAATTGTCCGTAGTGTATGTGTGTGAATGAGAGTGTGCATGGGTATTTCCCAGTGATGGGTTGCAGCTGGAAGGGCATCCGCTGTATAAAACATATGCTGGATAAGTTGGCAATGCTGGATAAGTTGGTGGTTCATTCCGCTGTGGCGACCCCAGATTAATAAGGGAGTAAGCTGAAAAGAAAATGAATGAGTGTAAACAAAACAAAACTCAGTCCCAAGCAGCAGCTTCACCACAAATGACAGTCAGAAGATTTTTAAAGGGTCTAGAGACGTCAGTAATTAGGATTAAGGCAAAGCCAACCCTCAGTCCTACCTACATTACATTCATTCATTGTTTTCTTGAAAACACTATGTTTTGTATAAATCATATCATACAACATTGTCGCTTCATAATTAAGTTGTCTTTTCTTGATATCTGATTGGTTGAAATATAACATGGCTGACTACTTCACTCTGATTAGTCAACCGCATCCCCAAGTGGAGTTTTTTTTTATTTATTATTATTAATTTTCACTTTTTAAATTTTGTGCTTCGTGATCCTAAGGTCTAATTAAGAGTCTTCTTGTCTTAAAGTGTTTCAAACAAATGGGCAAGACCATTATCCCTTATGTGCTGTTGGGGATTTCATCCTCTCTGCAGTGATTTTGAGTCTTAATTTGGCCACAAGTTTCTCTGTGTTTCTGCAAATGGAATAATTTTTGGTGACAAATCTTATTTTGATGCACATTTTGGGGAAAATGCTTTGGAAATTTAGGCAAATCTGGGCAAATTTACTACACTTTCATTATGTTGGCGGCTGTTTTTGCCATATTGACTTCCATTATAATCACATTTTTTGATTGCAAATCCATGACACCAAATAATGCATTCCAGATTGTTGCTGGTTTTCCCTGTTGGGAAGAGGAAAATTTACAAATTTTTCCTGTTGATCATCAGTTGCGGGGCAACGCAGTGGCGCAGTAGGTAGTGCTGTTGCCTCACAGCAAGAACGTCGCTGGGTCGCAGGTTCGAACCTCGGCTGGGCTGGGTCAGTTGGCGTTTCTGTGTGGAGTTTGCATGTTCTCCCTGCGTTTGCGTGGGTTTCCTCCGGGTGCTCCGGTTTCCCCCACAGTCCAAAGACATGCAGTACAGGTGAATTGGGTAAGCTAAATTGTCCATAGTGTATGAGTGTGAATGTGTGTGTGGAAGTTCCCAGAGATGGGTTGCGGCTGGAAGGGCATCCGCTGCTTAAAATCGTGCTGGATAAGTTGGCGGTTCATTCCGCTGTGGCGACCCCGCAAGGGACAAAGCCGACAAGAAAATGAATGAATGAATGAATGAATCATCAGTTGCAGTACAAAAAAAAGCTTAGTTTCTGGATAAAAATGTATTTGTTAGTGTGTGTGTGTGGGGGCGTGTGCGAGTGTGTGAGAGTATGAGAGAGAGACCTTTGAGTACTTACCTTGATATCCCTGCAGGCACAGGACGTCAACAGGAAGTCATATTGATGTTGTACCCCAACGTTGTTGGAACGTTGGATTTTGTTTGGAAATAAAAATCGCGTTGACATCAGAATCCAACGTCAGGCTGACATTAATGTTCAACGTCCAACCTAAAATCAACCTAAAATCAATCAAATATCAATGTCTAATCATGTTACACATTGACGTTGCGTAGACGTTACCACTATGACATCTATTAGACGTTGGATTTTGGTCACATTCCAACACAACCTAAAATCAACCAAACATCAACGTAATTTGACGTCGTTATTGGGCGTCAAAATAACGTTGTCCTTAGACGCTGGCTAGACGTTGAATTTTGGTCACCTGACATCATGACCTAAATCTAACCTAATATTAACGTCTTATGATGTTGTGCCAGCTGGGATGTTTGAGAAAATAAAAAATAAGCAGCTCAGCTCTCAGAACACTAAACACTGTAGGCCTAAGTGTATTTCTGCACACAATCTGCTGTTTTACTCCATAGAACTCCATATAAAAGCCAGAAACCTTTTTGCACAGGCCTGTCTAAAGAGTTAAATGAAAAGTTCTACCTCTTCCCAACAGGAAAAAACACCAACAATCAAGAATGCATGATTATTTGGTGAAATGGATTTGCAATCAAAAAATGTCATTATAATGGAAGTCAACGGGGCAAAAACAGCCATAACATAACGAACAAGTAGCCAATTTAAACAGTACACAAGGGTTACAACACCCAGTGCTGTTTTCATGTGTCAAATTACAAATCTGCTCTCCCTTATTTTGATAAATGCTACCTGTTTTGTCTCAGTTATTGGTCATAATGATTGACCTCTAGTATTAATGTCACTGTAATAGTGTTGTAGTGTTTGCCTTGTTCATTGTAGCTTATTAGCTTGTAGGCAGCTTTAGTTGAAGTATTAAGTATGAAAGGTAAAGTATTTCGTTCATTAATTGTGGTAATATTTCTACATTTTTAAAGCAAGTTGTGGTTGATCTTCACATCTGGAAACAACTGATGTAAATAGCACTTAATTTCACTACTCTCTGATGTTCAGTATCTGCTTACCCCGCTAACACAGTTTGCAGACATTAAATCTAGAGATAATGCAAGTTTGAAGCAAAATTAACATTTGGAAACATGCATATTAACATGTTCTCAAACCTAGAATTGAATCCGTGTTTTCATCAAAGCACTGTATTGTGTCCAGATGGTTGTACGTTTGCCAGCTAACAAGTACTTTCCCTTTAATCATCTATTTTTGTAATGATATTTAAGTTGGCTAACATTCACACCACAGTTAAATTAGTGCAGTAGTGTATATAAGACTGGAGACATTAGGTTCAACTACAGTCTTCGCCTCTTGCTATCAAAACTACTACAAGATAAAAAAAAGAGAGAAGAAAAATATGAGCTGCTTTAAGTTTCTTGATGTGAGTTGATGGTACAAAGCTTGTTTATCCTGGCAGAACTTCATACAGTAAACGAATATCTGAACTCTTTTTTTGCCAGCCCAATTTACCATGATTAAGGTTTAAGTTATTTTTTTATTGTTTTGTTTGATTTTTTTCCTACTGAAAAGATCTGAAAGATTGTCTTATTAGATTTAATAGAGTAACAGCAAGAGTAGCAACAGCAACGTGTACAATTTCAAAATGACAGCGTTAATTTATATTGTTTGATTCAAGGTTTTCAGCCTTCTGCTTCTTGTACAGTTCAGATAAATACATGACTGTTTATAAAATTAACGTTTTGTTGTTGGTTCTCAGGTTATGTGCTTCATTTGAGACATTCACTTGCAATTTACCCAAGAATTCAATTAATACCCATCTCTTTGCAAGTTTTAGCAATAATAACAAATGAAATCATGAGCAGACTCACTTCATGGTCTGGAGCTTCTCTGAGTGGGTGTGAGGAAACACTTGCAGAGTGTGATGTGGTGGGAAATCAGTGACTGACAACTTCCTTGCCTTTTATTTGTCTGTGGTGATTGGGGAACAAGATAGAACAAAACAATTGCTTAAAGGAAGATCCAAGGATAAGAAAATCCTCTTTAACATGTTCTTGTCCCCCAAATATGTCAATGTGACACGTGTCAGTATGTTGAAAATATATAATGCTATACTTTTTGTTTCGCAACACAGAAGATCAATAGGTTTGACTGCAGCTTCTCATCATCACTGTAACAGATTCATTTTTTTTTGGTAACATTTTAAAATAATGTTTCATTAGTTAATGTTAATTAATGTATTTCCTTGAACAAACATGAACAACAAACATAACATGAACAAACAGTTAGTAATACATTTCTTATGGTACTTATTAATCTTTCTTAACGTTAGTTAATGTTATTTAAGTTAAATAACGTATAGTTCATGTTAACTCAGAAGTACAACTTTGGATGCATTAGTTAATGTTGAACTATGATTAGTAAATGCTTTACAAGATTATTCATACTTGGTTCATGTTAGTAAATACATTAACTAATGGACCATTACTCTAAAGTGTTACGATTTTTTCCCCCAAATATGCCTATTAAATGTCTCGACAACTTCCCTCACCAAAACAATGTTATATTAAATTTTCCCACATACAAAAATATGCTAGATATTTGTACGCTTTTTATAAAGTTAATTTTTTTTACAATTGGCATTTTATATTACAAAGCCTCTAAAACTTTTTAAAAGCTTGTACACGGAATAGATAGATTTCACAGCCAGGAATTAATTGTGTGTGTGTGTTTTTTTTTAATTGAATAACGTCAAGAAATGCAATGCAAGTCAAGTACAACAAATGTAAAGACAATTTCAAAGGCTAGGGGGAGATATAGACAATATCCCAGGAATACATTATATGATATACAGGCTTGTACAATTCGCATAGCTTTTTGATTTTTTGAGGGTAATATGGACATAATATATTTAATTTATAAATAAAGCAAAAACCGGCAACAAACAAAAATTCCAAAGATAATTGAAATTCAAATAAAAACACAAAACAACAAAAAAAATTTTTTTAAAGGAATTATTTATGTGTAATTAGACCACTTACGTTGCTGATGTTTGTGCTTTCCTCTTGTAACTGGAGATATACTGCCATCTACAGGACAAGACAGTTTTGGTGGTAAAAGCCACCAGAACTAGTTAGACGGTGCTAACTTCAAGATAACATTCAGATTTAATTACATGAACAAATGTTACCCTAATACACAAATACACTCTAAACATAGATATGAACAGGGGAATAGACCCATTTATGAACAAAATGGTATGGTACACTCCAACTATTTCATTCGCACACAGCGAACTCTCATATTCATAAGCCATTTAAACCACGTGACAGTATTCAAAAACCAGTATTCATGAAGTCAGCCTAATTAATATTCATGAGACAAACTTTCACCAGGAGTCGAAGGTTTGACAGAAATCTGTCAAGTTCATAGTTTTTATACTTATCGCTTGTTGAAGACACGTGCTGAAGGGGAGATATGATTTGGTAAAAGACATTATGGAGCAACGACTGTTTTAGCCGTCAGCATTTACAGCTGTTTATGGAAGCCCGTACGCTGGAAATGATGAAATACATAGTAGTGTTAAGACTAGAAGCAGGTAAAGCGTCCTGTCATCGATGACCCATAGGTCCACACGGAATCTGCGCGCGCAGAATTCCGCAGATTTTCCACAGATTTTCCGCAGATTTCCGCAGATTTTTAGCCCATCATTAATTCTGTTTATTTACTTACAGTTAAATATTTACAGTTAATCAAATTGGATTTGCATTTTAAACATTAAATATAAGATAAAAAGATATTACTTTTTATTTCACATATTAAGGTTTTAGTTATGATACTCCCAAAATAATTCCGCAGAAATCCGCAGATTTTTACTAAAATTCTCCGCAGAAATAGCAAAAAACGCCCGCAGATTCCGTCTGGCCCTATGGCGTCTGTGCGCGTGGCTGTGCGGGTCCGTCCGCTGAGCCAAAGGTTAGTCCGACAGCGCAAAATTAACATATGCTAAACGATAATGTAAAATATGAAGTGGTAAAATATATGGTCTGCTACGTGGTTTCAAATCACATTTAATAATTTGTCTTTTGAAAATGTACATATTGTCTAGGGAGAAGGACCTGTCAGCCAAAGTTATTATACAAGTGGATGGACAAAAAACATCTGTCCTCAGCACGAAGGTGTGTGTTTCGGTTCTAGATAGTCTGTCTAAATATCTATAGTCCAAAAATATTGCTATCAAACTATTTCATAACTGTACCAAGAGGCAATTCAATCATACCTTAACGTTAAAACAGCTATCATAACATTATTTATCAATTTTGGGCTCTTATTGGTTTCTCAGAAGTTATAAAAATTAAAAAAGGTAAAACAGGAAATACGTTGGGACCGTTGTTTTTGTTTACATCCTTCTAAATGGTTTATAGTTGTGATAATTAATAGATTAAACTGAAAACAGGCAAAAATCAAACTGCACCTATTCATGAAATAAAATAATTTCAATAGTGGAAAATCACTCTTTAATGGAGGTTGTTTCCGGTCAGTTTGTATAGGTGTTTTCTCTGTTTTTTGTTAGGAGAACTTCGGCTGCATGAATGGAGAATTATCTGGAGAAAGAGTGAAGTCTTTTTCATATGATTTCTCTTATGATTCCATGAACATCACAAGTCTAAACTTTGTGACTCAAGAAAAGGTACAAACTCCACTGCAATTGTCATGTGCTCTGTAATAATAATAACACAAGTGTTCCAACGTTGAACTGGCTGTTCAAGTCATTTAATGGTTGTTTTTTCATTGTCATCAGTTTCAAGTTGTCTCAAGTATATAAGTGCCTCATTTTGCTGATTTGGTTTATCTGTGACTGTATGTGCGCTAGCTGAACTGTTGCGCAACCTTTGAACACAATCACCAGTAAAATATTGTAAGCAGCAGCAGATAGACATTTCAAATGTAAGTATTATAGAAAGTCACTTTTTATCTCATCGTTTCAGATATTCAAGGATCTTGGCACTGATGTCCTACAAGCAGCTTTTGAGGGTTACAATGCCTGCGTCTTTGCTTATGGCCAAACAGGCTCAGGAAAAACCTACACCATGATGGGCAACTCAGTTAGTATCCTATCTCATTACTGTCTCCATCCCAAGTGTAATTTCAAAAACTACAAATCACAGTTGGAAATGCACTCCCACTCTTCAGAAGATGCACAGAGCGGTTCTCAACCCTGGTCACTTCAGATCTACTATTTCACTGTGTGCTTCTCCAGAGTAATCAGGATATGTGACGAGGGCAGCATATGAAGAACACATAATTATAGTCAGTAGTGGTCTGTCATCCGAGAGGCTCATTCAGATTTGTCCTGATGATAATCATTCCATTCTGTCTGATATCCCTTTGTCCTGGGTAGTAATTAAGAGCTGCCGTTGCAGATCAGAGGGGAAAATTAATGTGGACACATTAATGGAGTTCTGATTTATTCAAAATGCAGAGTAAAGAAACAGTCAAGGCCAAAATCATCTTGGGAAACTACATGCATACTTTTTAAAATACCATTTATGCTATTAATCCTTTTTTATATGCATTTTCTAAGCATAATATGCCATACACATATATATCACAATCAATAAAATTTAATCATCATTTATCTAAATCATGGGTGCCCAAAAACTTTCCTATAAAGGCCTAAAAACTAGGGATGCACCGATACCATTTTTTCCCAACCGATCCGATCTCGATACCAAAATTCTGAATATCGATCGATACCGATCCGATTCCGATACTGTGCCGTTTTTTTAGTTGTCCCCAACGCGTTGAGACTGACAGGTGCATCTTTTGCATGGTTTACTAATGTTTTGCCGTTGCGCTGCTATGTGCTCTCGAGCGGAAAAAGCGTGTTATGTCAGTCTCCTCTTTTTCATTCTTCAATCAAATGAAAGCAGAGGCGGGGTTGGGTTTTCTTTGAGGTGACAGCAGTGTCTGTGTTGTCAAGACGACTTCGGCGATCTTTTAATGATGGAGGAGAGACTTGTGGTCGCTGTTTCAAGTCATTCAAAGCTGTATGACTTTACAAATCTTGAATATCATAATGCAATTAAAAATTACAATTACTGACAGGAACACTCGCGCACAATACGGCTCAGCTGATTCAGTCGCTCCTTTTTATCTTGTCATCAATAAAGGCAGTGCAGTGCGCCTCGCGTTTTTACAATGGAAAAGCGCGTGCAGTAACAGTAACGTGCAACCACACGTGCCTACATATTTTGTCAAAGAAGCAAAATGAAAGAAGGATATTTCTGCTCATAGTTTGACACAGAATTGTTGACAAACCAGCCAGCGATGACGTGGATCACCTCTGTGCTGCCAGAGCCGTGTCATAAACTCAATAAATAGGCTAATGGTAATTTAGTGTTCAACTAGCAAACCAACCTTTTTTCCATTTGGAAAATTACAGTTATTAATAGTTCTTATATAATATAATTTTTTTAATAGCCTACATAGTCTAATCTACCAATCAAACAAATCTAAAGTTTTTTTTTTTTGCATAGGCTAATGGACCTCGCACCAAACTGAGGCTTTCATTTTACAGCTTAAAAAAACATGTATGCAAATAATGCAATATCATATGTAAACAACAAAATTGTTATATGCTATGTAGTAGCCAATACTTTACAAAAAGTCAACATAGAGCCTTTAGGTTCATTGTCTTTCATTACACGCAGCGCGCGCACATTAACCGCAAATGTGACAGGAAATAAGTCATAATCGTAATTAAAGACATAATCTTTAAACTAATGAATTCTATTAAACATGTTGACAGGGGATTTGTAATATTTAACATTAATTAATTAACATTAATTAAATGCATATTTAAAAACATGATTGGACAAACAGCCTGCCGGTTCTTAAAAAGTATTCAGTGTTTTCGTTTTGTAATTTACATTTGTCATTTAAGGAAAAGATCTAGAGCAGGATTTATTTTATTCTTTTTATTTTATTCTGTTTTTATATGCTGCTAAAAACACAGCAGGTGAAGATGCTCTATTATGTTCTGATGCTGTTTGCATTTAAAATAACTAAGTATTTTAAAATGCAATATTTAATGTGTCATACAAAATATAGGCACGTCAATTATATTTTTATTAATATTTTAATATTAATCTGTTAGCGGTTAACATTCGGTTAACAAGCCAAAATTAACCGAAATGAGCAGTTTCTATAGCTCTGGTGCTAAACTAAAATCATCTTCTTTAGTAAAAAATAACAGACCTATAGGTATACATGACAGACGGCACAATCTAACTAAAAACATGCTTGCTGTGAACTAGGCTACATTATTTGAGCATTCCTTTTGATATTGTCCTTTCCTTTTTAATATTAAGATTTTTCTTTGAAATCTGCAATAGGCTATTGACATCGTTGGTAAAATAATCAGCCTTTTATTACATTTATTAATGATATTAAATTAAAGCCTGATATTTTCCTGCAGGTTTGATGCAGATTAAACTAAACCGTCTGATGCCATTTTTACTTAATAATTCCTCTCCAAATCTCGCCGTGAGTGAGACGGAGAAAGTTCAAAAGCCAAAACACAAACTGGTCTGTTTAATAAAATATTAATATATAAAATTACAGTGAAATATTCACAGTTTCAGAGTAGCCTATATTAGGCTAAATCATTTTCTGTTAATAACAATCCATATTGCGCCCGTCCGTTTCACCTTTAATTTAATAAACTACTGTGACCACAATGGGCCAGACTTTAAAACTATTCGCAGCAATTAAAGTATTCACCTTAGAAAAATAAACTCAATCTGAAGAATGGGAGAACAAACTCATTGTAAGATTAATCTTATACGGAGCGCCGCACCTCACCTCTGCGCATGCAGCCGGCACGTGAATGAAAGCGCTTGATGCATCGGAGACAGCGCGCAGCGCTCCGGTATCTGCAGACATTTGCAAAACAGCAGCTCAAATGGAAGAAATAAGTGCGTTGAGGATCTGTCCAATGCATTATTGAGGCTTTTCTGATTAAACATTTCAGGTAGGCCTACTTTGTGTGCGAAGAGCAGGTAATAACCGTCTCCACTCCAGTATTGCAAATGCGATCTAATCTAACACACACAGCAGCGCAAACATGATGAAATAAACTCCTGCTGCAGGTCAAAATGAAACCATTTAATGCAAAACTAAATGCATATCTCCACTAATTATTTAGACTAAAAGGAACAAATAGTCTTAGAGAAAGTTTTTCCTGTTGTCAAATGCGACAAGCAGACTGAATTGTGAATGAATGGAGAATGATTGACAGGCGCAGCCGCGCAGCGGCGGGAAGGGCTGAACTGAACATGAATTTAAACACTTTAATATTCATCTGTACTTCACATTAAACTGTAGAATGGCTTCAGAACATTTCGGATATAGTGGGCCTACATGACAACGTTCTAGTGCCTTTAAATAGGCTTCATGTAGCCTATTATTTGGCTTATAAACACAGAATATAGTGCACGCGCAAGATCGGATTTGGATCGGTACCAGCTGGCCGATACCCGATCCAGCAAAAATATGCGATATCGAACCGATATCCGATCCAAGTATCGGCATCGGTGCATCCCTACTAAAAACCAAAGTTGATTAAGAGCTCTGGGCCGAATTTATAACAAACCTTATATATTAAATTTTCCATGGGTAATTTCCTAATTTATTTGGTAATATTATATAGGATAATATTATTTAGTACAATAATTTGTAACATTTTATAATGAACTTATTACCCTAAAAACATAAAAAATCCCATTTATAACACAATGGGGTTCAATGCTAAATACACTAGTCGAGCTGCTCCTGCTTTTACAGTACCTTAATTTGCTCACAGATATCTTGTGAATTGTCCTTTATCTGTCAAGTGACAGTATGTACACTTCAAAGGTCTGATTCATTTACAACATTTAATTGAATCGTTTAATTTCAGTTTGCTTTTTTTGTAGCTCAGCAATAAAACAAATAAACAAAAGATTACCTTAAACTTGACAATCTCTGCCAAATGCACCCCCAAAAATTTGCCCTAACCACCTCCTCATCATACTCCCTCTCTTTTCTGTGGTGCGTTTCCGAAAACTATTGTTAGCCAACTAAGGTTGCAAGTTGTGTTGTTACAAACATAGTATGTTCATTTGGCATTTCCCAAATCCATCGTTTCAATGAACATTCTCAAACTCTGTCACAAACTTCTATGCTTGCAACTACACCTCTGGAGCTGTAGTTAGAAACATAGTTCCTGGCTGTGTTATATTCCCAGTTATCCCCCCTATGCCCTATTTGTTTAGAACATTCTAACATTTAAACTTGAAATTATTTTTTAAAAAAGCTTTAAAGTCATCACTCTTAGATGTAATTTGATTTCAAAGTATTTTTAAAGTTCACTTTTAGCGATCTTCATGTTTAGAATTGCGCTCCCCTCGCAGTGCACTTTGAAAACATTGATGTAATTTTGAACACAGCTGTAGCTCATGATGAAAGCTATACTGTAGGTGACCTATTAATTAAAAGTGGAATTTACGTTACGTCTCCAAAGCTTGTGAAAAAAAAAACATAGCACATGTTAATGCTTTTAATTTTTAGTAGGTTATTTATTAAGTATCTGTACTGTATATGACATTGGCCTGTTGATTAGAACATTTCTGCAGTGGTTTGCTCATGTCAAATTGTAAAAGTAGACTTTTAAAACAAAAAACAAACAAAAAAAAAAACAATATTCTACTTAAAAAAAAATAAATAAATAATAATAATCATCATCATCATCATTATTAGTGATAATAGTATTATTAAAGTCTGATTTTTTTCATTTCCTAATAAATAAAAAATATTAAATTTCATTTCTTAATAAATAGCCTTATTATTTATTTATATGATTTTTGATATTAGAATACGTGTTAGCTAAGTGGTTTTATGTTTTAGAATAGAATATGTAATATTCTTAATGATATTTGTAAAGGAAACATACGTAGGCCCTATGTGCCATTTACCTATATTTAAATTAATATGAAAAACGAGTGCATGTTTTTACCAAACTAATATTGGATTTTTTTTTTAATTTGTGTGTGCGTGTAAAACAATATAACTTCCAAAAAGAAATTATGGGGTTCTTCTCTAAAGAAGTTGTTACCACCCTGTTTAGAGCATCATTATGGGCGTTTTACGTTATAACTAACGTGGTTCATACAATGGATCTGTGACAGAGAAACTACAGGTTTTGGGAAATACTCGTCAGTTGGCGTTTCTGTGTGGAGTTTGCATGTTCTCCCTGCGTTCGTGTGGGTTTCCTCCGGGTGCTTTGGTTTCCCCCACAGTCCAAAGACATGCAGTACAGGTGAATTGGATAGGCTAAATTGTCTGTAGTGTATGAGTGTGAATGAGTGTGTATGGATGCTTCCCAGAGATGGGTTGCAGATGGAAGGGCATTCGCTGCGTGAAACATATGCTGGATAAGTTGGCGGTTCATTCCACTGAGGCGACCCCAGATTAATAAAGGGACTAAGCCGAAAAGAAAATGAATGAATGAATGAATGCACCTTTTTATTTTTATAACTATTAGTTTTAATTTTATATAAAAAAACAAATCTTTTTTTATTGTTATTTTGTAATGTTGTGTGCTTTTATTTATGCTGTTTTATTTAATTACATTGCTGTTATTGAGTTTTATTTAATTTTGTATTAATTAATATTATTTTATATTATTTCACATTATCTAATATTGTGTTTTTTTAATCATATGTTGTTCCACAGCTTTATTATTTTTTTTCTTACAGTATTTAGAGTTGTTTTTAATTTTTTAAATTTTTTTTTAACTACAATCAAAGTTAATAGGGTCCAAAACAGCATTGTAGGGATAAAGACTTAATAATATCATTAAATTAATGGTACTAACCTTTGGGTTATCCTTGTGGGACTCGAAGCTGTAATCTTTCACTCAAGACATTGACCACAATGCTACATTGACGACTAAACAAGCTGCATTTTCTATTTTCCCTCGTTCAGGGTGATTATGGACTGATTCCACGGATCTGCGAGGGCCTGTTTCACCACATCGGTGGAGTGTTACAAAAAGACAAGGCATCATTTCACATGGAGGTCAGGTATGAGCACAATATGTCTAGTTAATAGCGTAACCATGGGTAGAGCACCAGAGGAGTGAGTAACATGAGTAATTCAGACGTGTCAAGAGAACCGCGTTCAATGCCGCAGTTTGTCAATGGCTTCTCCTATCATCTGCTCCTTGGCGGTTTTATTGTAGGTTGATGATCCTGTCAAAATCCCAGGGAAAAGGACAGACAGATTGCAGTGTGTAAATGAGGCGTCCTTTCTGGCAGCTTGTCTTTTCTTATGGGCATTGTAAGATAGCAGGACTCTAATTACGAGCAGATGATCAGGAAGGTCAGTGAGCGTTCAGCCTCCGTCTGCTACCACCTCAAGCAGTTATCATAGTGGCTTCTTGATAACAGCCCATACGGTAGATTAGATGCGAGATGAGAGGCAGACAGTGATATCAGGGCTATTAGATGTTATTTTAGATAGCAGAGATATACTGCTATCTGGCTTTTAAATTATACACAGAACAAGTCTCTTATGCTTATGCTTTCAAGACTGCAGTACAACAAACAAACAAACAAATATGTAAATAGAATATTCTATAATGTTATTGCTGTAATTTAATTAAAAAAAATTTTTTATAATGGAACTTTTCAGCCGCCATTACTTCAGTTATACGTGTTGCATTGTTCTTCAGAAATACTAAAACATGAGTAATGCTCCAGAAAACAGCTTGATATTTTCAGTGTTGATTTTTCTTGAAGACAATAGTTACGTTTCCTTCCACCTATTTTTATGCGTATTTTGGTTATGCGCATAAAAAAATTGGTTGATGGAAAGGCCAAGATGCGCATACATTTTAAAAACATATGCGCATAATTGAGTAGGATAAACTTTTTATTCCATTAGAAAAGATGCGCATAAACTACAATCGAAACACTTTTACCAAACAAATTCCAGTATGCGCATCATGTCATCTGATGCCTTCAAACGCCACCACGCGTTCATTGTGTGTCGGCATACTGTCTTCTGAGGTGCAAAAAATTTAATAAATAAGGAATAGATTGACGCAACTTCTCTTATCTCAGCAAATTCCATTTTTACTGTTTATATTTGGTGCCAGTTAATCAGGAAGTGATGATTTTGTTCTCTTTGACTACTTGGATGGAAATGCTGCTTTATTCGTACGTCTGTAATATATGCAATATTCCAGTTATGTGCAAAAATTTTATTTGCATCTTCAAATGGAAGCATAGCTTATGTAATAAATGGAAAGTTCAAAAGAGCAACACTTATTTCAAATAGAAATTCTGAATTTGATACATTATAAATATTATTATAATATTGTAAATATATGTACTGTCACTTTTCTATGCTTGGGAATAAATTAACACATTTATAAAATTAAAAAGAAATAAAAATGAATGAATACAATCTTACTGAACCAAACTTTGACCAGAAATGTAGGTCTATTGCAGAAATTTAGAATTTTCATTCATTCGTTCATATTCCTTCAGCTTAGTCTCTTTATTCATCAGGGGTCACCACAGAGGAATGAACCGCCAACTTATTCAGCATATGTTTTACACAGCGGATGCCCTTCCAGCTGCAATCTAGTACTGAGAAACACCCATATACTCTCATATGCACAGACTCCTACACTAAGGCCAATTTAGTTTATTCAGTTCACCTATACTGAATGTCTTTGGACTGTGGGGGAAACCGGAGCACCCGGATCAACACAGGGAGAACATGCAAACTCCACACAGAAATGCCAACTGACCCAGTCGGGACTTGAACCAGCGACCTTCTTGCTGTAAGGCGACAGTGCTAACCACTGAGCTATTATGTTGCCCATTCAGAATTTTATAAATTATAAATATCATCATACTATTATAAATATCTGTTTTGTTTCTTTTCTTTGCTTATGAATAAATGAACACATTTATAAAATTAAAAACAAATAAAAATGAATGAATACAATGTTACTGAACCAAATTGATTTTAAATGTAATGTAAAATATTACAATTGATTGGAGTAGGTTGGTATTGTATGTTTGACAAAAGTAAAAATGTATGCTGTTTATACAGGCTTTTATGAACAAAAATATGTACACAAAACCAGGTTAAATATACATTCATTCATTTTCATTTCGGCTTAGTCCCTTTATTAATCTGGGGTCGCCACAGCGGAATGAACCACCAACTTATCCAGCATATGTTTTTATGCAGCGGATGCCCTTCCAGTTGCAACCCATCACTGGGAAACACCCATACAGTCTCATTCACACACATACACTACGAACAATTTTTAGCTTACCCAATTCACCTGTACCGCATGTCTTTGTACTTGTGGGGGAAACAGAGCACCCGGAGGAAACCCACGCGAACACGGGGAGAACATGCAAACTCCACACAGAAATGCCAACTGACCCAGCCGAGGCACGAACCAGCGACCTTCTTGCTGTGAGGCGACAGCACTACCTACTGCGCCACCGCGCCGCTTGTTAAATATACAATTAATTGTAAGATATCTAGTTAACACTTTATTTATAGCAATAGATACAAATCTTGGTTAACATGAACTAACAAAAATACTTCTACAGCATTTATTCAATGTTGAACATTGAACAATGCATTTTTATATCTGAGTGTTGTATTTGATAACATTAATACATTAATGCACTTTAACTATCTTGAACAAGAAATTATATTGAAAATGTATTATTATTATTGTTCATCATTAGTTGATGTTGACCAAACATTTTTTAATGTTAACAAATAAACCCTTATTTTAAAGCATTACCTGTATCTGTTCTATTGCATGTTTCAATAAGTGGACATTTTAATTCTACATTTCATTGCAGGCCTTTTGCCTGTGCAGACTTCTGGGATCTTTTCTCTTACTGCAATAAATGAAGCTGTCAAATCACACATTGCTTGCAGTATAAATGGGGGTCTTAAAAACATTTATTGCATATTAAATCAGTTTCCACTGCAATTAGCATTACTGCAGTGAAAAAAGTCAGACAGACAGATGCCCCAGTGCTTTTAACGAAACATTCAGGACTGAATCTGGATAAACACTATCGGTGACTAAAGCCCAATAGTCTAGATATGTGCCTGATTGACACCTATCCTCATCTGTGGATAAAAGACTGATTGATTCTTTACCTTTGAGCTCTCTAAATGACTTCTTCTGCCTATGACTGTGTTTTGAAATTCCTGCAAGAGGTTTTTGTATGGTTTAACAACCCGGATTCCCTCTTTTAAACAGTGCTCATTCACTGGGGACATTTCTAACAGTAGAGGCATTCAAGATTTCAGACTGTCACATTTTAATTAGTTCACTGTTGGTTTGTACTGAGCTCAAACTGATGCTGTCTCTCTCTCTCTCCAGCTTCATTAGGAGATGAAGAGGGACCAATCTGTCTTACATTTCACAAGCCTGTTTAATCATTCACATTTCTGCAGACGGCCAGAAATAGGTTTATCGTCTTGGGGGATTTTTATTTTCTTTCTGATTTGTGGGACTTTCCCCCCCTTTACAAACAATTGCTGTAATAAACTCCGTTGTGATATACGTCTGCATATTCAAATTCAGGGAAAAATGTGTGGCTTCTAATTGCTGTCAAGTCGCCATGTTGTATCACGCCAGAGTTTTTGATAATGTTATTCACGCACAGACACAGAGAGATTTAAACAGCAGAAGATAATTGATTTGAGTTTTCCAGGCAGTTGCTTCACGAATGATTTAGTCAAAACAAAGGGAATTTAATAAGCTTGCAAATAAGCTGTTAAACCATAATATAAACTAAACCAGAGGTATTTAGCAAAATTGGCATAATATGCATGATTTAAAATCAACATCATTAGTGGGTTTAAGCTAGAAACAGTTTATGTGGGGGCAACAATTTTAGTCTGTTATATCTTAGGGGCCATTTACATGACAAAAATGGGACACTTTTTATGCATTTACACAGTGGTGTAAAGTAACAAATTACAAATACTCAAATTACTGTAATTGAGTAGTTTTCCTCAGAAATTGTAAGTAGCTTTAAAAATGTGTACTTTTACTTTCCCTTAAGTACATTTTTACTGCAGTATTGGTACTTTTACTCCACTACTTTCCTTCAACCTCCAGTCACTACTATATTTTTTCTTGTCTACGGGGATTAGAAAAATCAGTCCTGTGATTTCTGTCCAATCAAATTGCACATAGAAGGTAAATCGCATCATAATAAACTACCTCAAGACATGGGCGATTTATAATTGCAGCAAACTGTTTGGAAGCATTAAAAGTGTCCAAGAAGATGTCCAAAATCTTTACACGCATTGACTCAGAGACTGTTTGAGAAGATGACAGATGTTTACTGTATGATGACCAAAATGGCTTTCAACACCCAGCAGGCACAAGACGTCAACTTTCTAACACAACCTAAAATTAACCAAATATTAATGTCATTTGACGTCGTTATTGGAGATCAAAATAATGTTGTCCTTAGACCTGACGTCACAACCTAACCTAATATTAATGTCTTATGATGTTGTGTGCCTGCTGGGCAATAACTAAATGCACTACAGAATGTTACGTTTACACACATCCACAAATTACATGTAAATGAATCAGCTTTTTACTGCGAAATACTCACTTACTTATGAGTACTTTTAAAAAGGTCTACTTTTTACTCATACGTTGAGTACAACAGATACTTTTACTCTACTTGCACTACATTTTTAGGCAAGTAATTGTACTTTTCCTTAAGTATGATTTTTCAGTACTCTTTCCACCCCTGCGTTTACATGATAAAGGCATTTTGGGGACGTTTTTGAAAATGCCACTATTGTCGTGTCCATGTAAACACCTGAAAATGGGAGTCTTTGAAAACAATGATGTCATGCATGGCACAAGTTGAAGGAGATGTGTGGATTAAAGTACAAACAAAAACACAAACAACATTGGCGGAATGTGGTAGTGTTGCTGTTCCTCAAGTGGCATTTCCCAAATCCATCGTTCCAATGAACATTCACAAGCTGTGTCGCAAACTTGTGCATTTGCAACTAGACCTCTAGAGCTGTAGTTAGAAGCATAGTTCCTGGTTGTGTTCTATTCTTAGTTATCCCCGTTATGCCCCATTCCTTTGAAACGTTCCAACATTTAAACTTTGAATGATTTAAATAAAATAAAAATAACATTAAAGTCATCTCTCTTACGTGTAATTTGCTTTCAAAATATTTTTTTTACAGTTGACAAATGCGTTCCCTACATAGTCACTTTGAAATCATTTATGCCATTTTGAATGCAGCCATGGCTCATGACGAAAGCTATACTCTAGGTGACCTATTACAGTATATAAAAGCGGAATTTGAGTCAAAAACATTTTAAAACAATATAATTTGCACAAAAATTATGGGAATTGTTACTCCCCGTTAAGAGCATCATAGATGTTTTACGTTATAACTAGTGTGGTTCAAACGATGGGTCTGTGACAAAGCAATTACGGGTTTTGGGAAACACTCGTCACTACATCTTTCTTTTCCCAAACGATGCATCATTCTATGGTAGTTCAATCGCGAGTTACGTCATTGTTTGGGAAACGCCCCCAGATCAGTTGATTGTAATTTAAATTGTGCTACAGTTACCGGTAAAGTTAGTCTAAATATTCATAATTAAATAATACCTTGTTATTATTAAATATTAAAATAAAATTTTATATAAGCTTAAATTGCTACATGCAATTAAGCGTTTTTTTTATCAGATGTGTATGGTTTTGAAAACATTGTTGTGTAAACATGAAACTTTTTTTAAAACGCAAGAGAAAAAATTTCTGGCTACATTGTTGTTGTGTAATCGTAGCCTTAAAATAAGATCTTGTTGCTGTCCTGTATGAGATAAACATGCTTCAGGACTCTGGAGCAAACTGTCATTGCTTTATTCTTGCCTTTGATGCTTTGTGCCTCCAGCTACTTTGAAATCTACAATGAGCGGGTTCGAGACCTTCTTCCCAGCACAGAAACACAAGGCTGTGAGCTGAGAGTGAGGGAACATCCTAAAGATGGACCATATGTGGATGGTAAATATGAGAATAAAAACAAAACCTTGCTTCTCAATATTGACTGCTTGTTTAAATTAATTAAACAACGTTGCAAGTTTATCTGCAAAATATATGTTGTCCAGCCCTTTCCAGACACCAGGTTCAAAGCTATACTGAGGTTGGCCAGCTGATGCAGGAGGGCAACAAGAGACGTGCCACTGCCAACACAGGCATGAACCATGTCAGCAGCCGATCCCACGCCATCTTTACCATTCGCTTCATCAAGGTCACAAGTCCATTTACCCTCCGCTGAATGCCATCTGCCTCTCTGTTTGTACATTTGTGCAGATAGCCGTCACAGCTTGAAGTTATCCTCTCCCTGTTTGTGTTAGCCAGTGAGCTTTCTCTGTTTTCTGTGTCTGGGTAATGATACATGGATGTCATTAGCATTTTATAATGCATGGGTTGTATTGCACAATTCTGGAGTGACCTTTGAGTCTAGTTAGAGTGTATAACAGCGGCTATGTTTAAAATGGGTTTACTTTTGGTTACACAATAGGTACTACATTAAAAGAAGTATTAAAGCATACCAACTTTTCATGGCATCAATTTATCGTATTTGATGTAAGATTTGAGACAATTGTATTGCGTTTTTTAATTGTATAAAATGATATAAGTTCTGTGTATTAAGTTTTTTATACCCAATATGTGAACAGCTTGTAATGAAACTTCAAAAGAAAGACCTTCTCTCACTTCTTATGTTGTTAGTGAAGGACGAACTCCTATCAGTGAGTTACTGACTGTATTTGACTGACTGTTACTCACTAGTTAGTCGCTATCAACAAAATTACAACTACAGCCCCTTTAAAGCCATTTTAAGATTTGTAGTATTACAAAATATGGTAAAAATTATGGTTAATAAGTTTACAGTTTATCCATAACAAAAAAATAAAGTATACTGCTTCAAACACAGACTTTTTAAACAGTTTGTATCTTTTAAATTATGTTTTTTTATTGTTATGAGAATTTTCCTTCCACACGATATGCTGTTTATAATTTTTTAAATGCTTCTCTTCTTATTAATTCATAATCATTTCATAAACATAGGTAATTCATAAACATAAGTGTCATGTAGCATTTAAAGAACTTCTGTATTTTGAATGAGACATATCTGATCCTATCATTTACACCTAAATATATTCTTACAGGCCATGTTTGATGGAGAGTTACCAAGTGAGACTGTGAGTAAAGTACACCTGGTTGACCTGGCGGGAAGTGAAAGAGCTGATGCCACACAGACTACTGGCATCAGGTTGAAGGAGGGTGCCAACATCAACAGATCTTTAGTTCCCCTTCGGGAGGGGAACTTCAATGCTATGTGGAAAAACTTCCACTATGGGGATTTCGTCAGAATCCAATCATCTGAAAGAGTATAAAAACGGGCCAATGAAATGCCAATGAGTTGGCGGCGTCAGCGTGCACAGCTGTCTTGAATGACAATCAGCCTGGCATAAAAGGCTAGCATGTGCTCAGCAACGACATCCTTTTCGCTTTCAGAGCCTTTCACGAGCTTCTGAGAGAGTCTATGAGGGTATCTCCAACCTGTGTCTACAGAGAGAGATCGAGAAGCAGCTTCTCCCGGTCCAGAGCGTGTATACGCAGTGGCAGATGGTCGAGCTGGGTTGTTCTCCCTTGCCTGGCGTCCTTTGGGTCCGGTCCTCCAAGAGCGGTATGTATATAGGAAGCAAGTTTCCTAAAAGAGCAACACGGTTGTGCAGCGCGTCTTTTTCAAGACGTCGCTCCGACCGTGCGTTTCTGGTTGCGGTGGTTTCCTGTCCCCGGATGATGGGCACGAGCACTGCGTTTCATGTCTGGGGGTCCAGCATGTTGATGCGGTGCTCGCGGGCAGTGCATGCCATCATTGTGATGTCATGTTTGCTGCGCAGTTAAGATCGCGGCTCGCTCTTGCAAAAGAGCGACCCACCCCAGTTGTCCCCCGCACTGCGGTTGGCACTCGGGCAGATCTGAGGGTTTCAGTGGGAGTAAATCCGCCGCCCTCGGGCTCGCGGACCTCTCGCTCCTCCACGCGCTCCATCCAAGCTTCAGGTGAGAGAAGCGCTCCATCCTCGGGTGGTCGCCCTCTCACTTGATGACACCGAGGATCAGATGTCCATCGCTGCATCGGAGGATGGGCTGTCATTGTCTGATGAGGATGCGAACCCGCTCGCTCCCTCCCTCCGGGGTGGAGAGCACGGTGTTGGCATCTAAAAAGCAGACATGATGGCCGTGCTTTCCCGGGCTGTTTCGGCCGTGGGTCTGGTGATGGTTTATCCCCCAGCCCCGCGGCCGGACCGACTAGATGGGTGTTATGTGGAGGATATAAGAAGGCAAGACCTTCTAAGCCTTCCGTCCCCTTCTTCCCGGAAAGTGCGCAGTAAGCTCACGCAGTCTTGGAGGGCACTTTTTTCTGCCCGATCTGCGTGCGCTTTCATCCTCACCATCCTTGGAGGGTTGGTTGTCATTGTCTGATGAGGATTCGAACCTGCTCTTTTCCTCCGGGATGATGGGCGTGGCGTCGAATCCAGAAGCAGACTTTGCAGCCGTGCTTCCCAGGCTGTTTCGGCCGTGGGTCTGGAGATGGTTTATCCCCCAGCCCCGCGGACGGACCGACTAGAGGGGTGTGATGTGGAGGAGATAAAGAAGGCAAGACCTTCTAAGCCTCCACGTCCCCTTCTTCCTGGATGTGCACAGGAAGCCCACGCAGTGCGCTGCGTGCGCCTCCGCCCTCACCATGCATGCTAGGGCCACCTACCAGCGCTCCCTAGCGCAGGCGCTGACCCAGCTGCGCGGGGATGGTTCCGACCCAGGACTGAGCATGAGCTCCGCACAGCTATCGACTGAAGTCGGCTGTATGTGCCCCAGGGAAGGACGATGGTCACATTAGTGGCCCAGGAACGCCACCACGGGCTAAACCTGGTGATCTGCGTGATGCTGACAAAGTTCGCTTTCTTAGCTCACCCATATCCCAGGCTGGCCTGTTCGGCGACACCGCCAGTGAATTCGCCCAGGAATTCACGCCGGTGAGCGAGCAGTCGGAGGCGATGGGTAATACCATCTCTCGGCGGGATCGTAAAACCGCTCCTCCCCGCCGAGCCATCCACATCCACTGCTTCACGCCGAGAGCGCCCGCCTGCGGCTTTGCTCGGTCGCCCCCGCCTGCGCCTCTGGCCAAGCGGCTGCGACGAGCATCTCGCAGGCAACCAGCGCTCCCCGCCCCAGGGCGCCGCTAAGTTCGGTAAACGAACCGCGAAGCGTCCCTGAGACGGGCCATCTGGAGAGGAGGAAATTTGCTCTTTCCCCGCTGGAGGGCGGGGCTCTTCTTCTAAACAGCGTTAAAAAACGCTATCAAAACCACAGAGAAAGAGCATTTTTTCCCTTTCCCGGATGTGACAGCCCGAACACTGCCAGTCTGGGACGCTATGCTTTCCAGCTCGCAGGATCGGTGCACTTCGCCAGTGGCTCGCGGAGCGAGAGAGAACGGTCTCCTTTCTCTCCCCCTCCCAGCCCCACCTCCGGAGTACGGGTGCGAGACAAGAGTGAAGCTCTTGCCTCCTGCTCTCCTGTGGGACCCCAGTGCTTCCCGGTTGAGCCCACCCACTCCGCGCTGCCCCACCGCTGGTACGTCAGCGATCGTGCGGACGAAGCCACTTGCGAGGGCTCTGCCTGCCTGGTTAGCGCGGGCCAGCCCATCGCAATGGCTCATCTGCGCGATCAGACTCGGCTACGCGATTCAGTTCGCGAAACGGCCTCCCAAGTTCACGGGTGTGTATTTCACCAGGGTCAGCCCTGCGTCCGCCCCTGTCTTGCGAGAGGAGATTGCTGTCCTCCTGGCGAAGGATGCAATCGAACCGGTCCCTCCAGCCGGGATGGAGAGCGGGTTTACAGCCCGCACTTCATCGTACCCAAAAAGAGCGGTGGGCTACGGCCAATCCTTGATCTGCGCTTTTTGAACCGCTGGCTTCACAAGCTGCCGTTCAGAAAGCTTACGCAGAAGCGCACCCTCCGGAGCGTTCGTCCTCGGGATTGGTCTGCAGCAGTAGACCTGAAGCACGCGTACTTTCATGTCTCCATACTTCCACGCCACCGTCAGTTTCCTGCGGTTTGCGTCTGAAGTCGAGCCTGGCGGTACAAGTCCTCCCCTTTTGGCTCTCTCTGTCTCCGCGGGTTTTCACCAAGCTCGCGGAGGGTGCCCCAGCTTGCGGGCATCCGCATACTCAATTATTTCAAACGACTGGCTGATTTCAGCGCGCTCGCGGGATTAATTGATTACGCACAGAGACAGGGTGTTTCGGCACTTCGACCAATTGGGGTTTCAGGTCAACCGAGAAAAGAGCAGCCTCGCCCCCGTGCAGAGCAACTCTTTTCTCGGGTTGGAGCTGGACTCGATCACCATGACGGCGCGCCTCCCCCGAGAGCGCGCCGGGCTGATGCTGGCCTGTCTGAGAGAGTTCGACAGGAAAATGTGGTCCCACTGATATTATTTCAGAGGCTCCTGGAGCATATGACATCCGCAGCCGCGGTCTCGCCGCTCGGATGCTCCATATGAGACCACTTCAGCATATGCTTCACGATCGGGTCCCTAGACGCGCATGGCACGCGAGCGCGCACCGGGTGACTGTCACTCCGCTGTGTCGCCGCGCCCTCAGCCTCTGGATGGACCCTGTGTTCTACAGGCCCGCGGGCCTCTAGAACAAGCGTCCAGGCATGTCGTCGTTTGACGGATGCTTCCAGTTCACGCTGGGGGGCCGTGTGTTGCGGGCATGCAGCTGTGGTTCCGTGGTAGGAAACTGGTTGCATTGGCATCTTAACTGCCTGGAGCTGTTGGCAGTGTATCTCACGCTGCACCGTTTTTTACCGGTGTTAGAAGGGAAACACGTGCTGGTCAGGACGAACAGCATGGTGGCGATGGTGTATATCAACCGCAAGGGAGATATTCGCTGTCGCCGCATGTCTCAGCTCGCTCGCCGTCTGCTCCCCCGGAGTCATACGCGGCGCAATCGCTGCATTCCATTTTTCCCCGCCGAGCTCAACCGTGCAGCCGCTGCGCTCTCACGGCAGTTCGCCTGGGAGAATGGAGGCTCCACCCCCGACTGTCCAGCTGTTATGGGTGCGTTCTGCGCACTGGCTACACAGCTGGCCCCGGGGCGTGCGTAATACGCATTTCTCCAGTGAGCCTACTCGCACAGATGCTGTGTAAAGTCAGGGAGGACGAGGAACAGGTCTATGCATTGCGCCTCTCAGGCCCAATCAAACCTGTATTCTAGCTCTCTCCTCGTGATGGCCCCTTCCTGGCATGTCCCATGGAAGAAACTTCTTCTTTGGGGACAGGCACCGTTTGGCACCCGCGCCCAGTTCTATGGATATCACGTGTGGCCCATAGATGGAGCTCGGAGGACTTAGGTGACCTACCGTTAGGTGGTTAACACCATCACTCAGGCCTAGAGCACCCTCTATGAGGCATGCCTATGCCCTGATGTGGAGTCTATTCGCTGTGTGGTGTACTTCTCTCCGAGAAGGAAACCCCAAACATGCCAGATCAGTGTGATGCTATCCTCCTTCAGTTGGCTGGAGCCAAGGCTGTCCCCTCCGCACTGAGGGGTTGGCGTGGCGATCATCCCCGCTCTGAGGATGCGGCGATGGCGGCGCGCTGGGAAAGCATCGCCTCATCATCCAGTCCCCAGAGGCGCGAGACGTGGATATATCCTGTCCCCTCTCTTATCCATTTGAAGATCTCTCTTAGGAGAGGTCTGCTCGATCACTCGACTCAGTATCTATATGATTTCTGTCCAGGTAGACAGCTCTGCTGGTCGCGTTGGCATCGGTCAAATGGGCGGGTATCTGGAGGCATTTTCGGTCAGCGAAATGTGCCAGCGTTTTGGGCCGGCCCACTCTCACGTTTACCTGAGACCCCGGCCCACCTAGGTGCCCTAGGTTCCTACAGCGCTCGTTTAGACTATGTAGTGAACCTGCAAGCGCTGCCCACGGAGGAGGCAGACCCAGCCCCTTTATTGCGGTGTCCTGTTCGCGCTTGCGTATTATAACGGACCGTACTCAGAGCTTAGATCCTCTGAGCAGCTCTTATATGTTACGGTGATTGGCAGATGGGAAGTGCCATATCTAAACAGAGGTTGGCCCACTGAACAGTGAATGCCATCTCCCTCGCTCATCGAGCTAGGGCGAGCCGTGTCCCCCACTCGGAGCGCGCTCCACTCGGAGCGCGCATCCTTTTGGGCGTTAGCACGCGGCGCCTCTCTAACAGACATTGTAGAGCTGCGGGCTGGGCGACACCTGAGCATTTGTGAGATTTATCTTCGAGTGAACTGATTTCCTCACGAGCGGTGAATGAGGAAATTCGGTTAGGTGTTGTAAAACGCTTGCTGCGCCTTTCTCTCTAACACAGAGATACGTGCGCTTTTCTCGCTTTGTCAGTTGAGTTCCCCACTCGGCGAACCCTGCAGAGTTCCTCCGAGGCCCCCAGCATCTGACTCAGCGGAGCAGTCAAATGTTGGCCCATTACGTTGTAGGTATGCCCGCTGGTCATCCCGCGTTCTGGGTATAGGTGCCTGCTACGTGCGATCCCCGCTGGCGATCCCATACGCTCACTCAGCCACGATGTAGTCCCCCCTCCTAGGCGGGCTCGTGTCTTCCCTCCCCGCTAACCACCTCTTCATATGTGCACTCCCCCTTCTCAGGGCTAGTCCATATGCTATTTTGCCACCAGGTCTCCCCCTCCGGGCAGCAGGTGACCTCCGCAGCGTCCTCCCTATCGGGACTGAACGCTTTCCCAACGTACTGTCGTATTTAAAAATTCCTAGAAACTACTAGGTGTATTTTTACGACTCCCCGAAAAATATATCTAAACCAGAAAAGGTAAGTAAGGTAAGTAAGGGCCAGGGGACACGTTGGAGGACTGTGTCTCCAGCGATGCAGGTGCGCTCGTACTGCTGCGTGGCGCGCCCCTCACTGGAGACATGGTAAGGTTCTTTCGTTGTGGCGCTTTCCATAAATTTCCCCATAGTGGAAGTTTTTTCCACATAGCATTGAAGTTCCCCTCCCGAAGGGGAACGCTCTGGTTACTAAAGTAACCCTCGTTCCCCGAGGGGGGGAACGGAAATGCTATGTTCCTTCGCCACAACGATTGTCCCTTAGCTGTTGAGTGTGAAAGCCTCTTCAGCTAGAAAAGGATGTCGTTGCTGAGCACATGCTAGCCTTTTATGCCAGGCTGATTGTCATTCAAGACAGCTGTGCACGCTGACGCCGCCAACTCATTGGCATTTCATTGGCCCGTTTTTATACTCTTTCAGATGATTGGATTCTGACGAAATCCCCATAGTGGAAGTTTTTCCACATAGCATTTCCGTTCCCCCCCTCGGGGAACGAGGGTTACTTTAGTAACCAGAGCGTTACTCTGGGCATCGTCATCTCCACTTTAGGTAACCTAGCAGCTTTTATATATAGATAAATATTTAATATATACAAAGCTACGCAAAAGCTATCGCTAATCGATCGGTAATGACATTTAAATAATTATTTGGTGATAATGACAGATGTTTGCTTAGCTTCTTAATGAACTGATCTCCCTGTGTAGTGAAAATTTCTCCTTGCTGCATGTGAAATTCGCACATAAAATAACGTGGTTTTACTCCAAACTCATATCATAACTTCAGTCGAGTATTTCAAATACTGTAAATTCTTCTGTGAGATGATTTTATAGTTGTGTGTTTGATTAGTCGCTCTCAATCAATGAAAGCAGTTAAATCTTCTGTTTATTCAGCAACTGCTTTTGCATTTCCTTGTTTTTTTTTTACCTTTTCATTTGCGATTTCAATTCAACTCAGGCTCATTCTGAAAACGTACCACTATATACATTTCTAGAGAGTGCCAAATAAGTCCCAGGAGCTACGTTTTTTTCTCCCAGAGGCCGCTGTGTACGCTTTTTGAGATCTCAAATTTCTTTCGTGAGCGCCATTCATGCCTGCTGTCCACGCAAATCCACCAGAGGCCGCTGTCGAATGACTGACTGACTGAATGACTGACCAATCGACTGACTCACCCTCCTCCTTTCCTAAACCCAACCAATAGTGTTGTGAATGTGAATCCCTGTTATTTACTTGTTTATTTAATTTTTTGGCTTCTGTTTTTGTCTTACCCGCTTTCTGGAACCTTTCTGCATCTTAAGTCTGCCAATGTACATGGCGAGCTACTGGACAAACTGGTAACAGCGGAAAGCTGTTCATATGGAGGTAGGCGGTCAGCTGCTAGCGCAAAAAGGAACAGCGTCATACTGCCCCATAGCATTCGTTTTAAAGACGAAATGCAGCCATACATACTTCTGGCTATATAATTCACAATCTCCAGAAATGTATATAGGGGGACATTTTCAGAATGAGCCTATGTTGCGATTAATTGGCCTGTCCTATTATTAGGATGCTCAGTAGTTTTTGTTTGTCATTTCTGTTGTTTCAGCTGATCTGTCTGTCGGTGGTGGAATAAAAAGAAAGCAAAACTTTGTTCCATATCGAGACTCTGTGCTTACCTGGCTTCTAAAGGACAGTCTTGGTGGGAACTCCAAAACCATCATGATAGCCAGTATGTCAGAGGTCACACATATCACTGTTTTTTCTCCAAAAAACATAAGAAAGGCACAAAATGTAAACTGAAATATGGGTTTTCTTTTTATATTAACCTTTAAGATTATTTCAACCTGACTTTATGGTTATATTCTATTGCAAGAATATTTTATGTTATGTCATCTTTATTACTTATTAGCTATTCATTCCTTTTCTTTTTTATGTCATTTTAGCCATCTCACCTGCTGATGTGAACTACAGTGAAACTCTGAACACACTTCGTTATGCTAGCCGGGCCAAGAACATTTTAAACAAGCCCACCGTGAACGAGGACAGTAATGTAAAGATTATTAGAGAGCTACAAGCTGAGATTGCCCGTCTAAAAGCTCTGCTGTCTGCGGGAAATCAGGTGATTTAACTTTGACTTCATCCTTCTCAGACATCACGGCCTGAATTTCAATTTGCATATTATCATCATGTGCATTGGAGGATTGCCTTGTAAAATAAAAAGATCACAAAGAAGATCTCTTTAATATAATTGTTTCTTTAGACAGCAGTGAGATGGACATAGGGTTTCTAGCCTCTTATATTTCTCTTTTGTGTTCAGGATTTGAAGTATTTGTACTATGTCTCTTCAGGTTCCAAAAAAGAGACCTAAATAATGATTAAAAGTAAGCAGAGATTTGTTTGGGTAGACAGTCATTCATAAAGAAAGGGATTTTAGTATAAGGCCTTTAAATGACATGTCTAAGTCTCCTGAGTAATGAAAGAAGCATTGAGCAATGCATTTTTCCCTGAGAAGGGCTGGTATCTCATAAATCATAATGTGTAGAAATCATCATAATAAAACAGTGTTTTTCACCATTTTGGACTTGAGGGATTATTGTCCAAAACAATAATAAAACACACAGATCAGCTAAAATATTTTTAGTATTTCTGCTGTAGTTATGACAAAGCTGTTTTATCTGTTTTTGTATTGACAGAAAGTCTTTCAAGGAAAATCACAATAAATAGCATTTTCATGAATAATTGATTACTTAAATATATTAAGAATAATTTATTATTTATATATAACAAAAGACGTGGAACAATAAGTGTGATGTCATATTATTTAAAACCTCTCATTCAAAGCCCCCAAATTATTGAATGGTCTTCCTCTTAAAATCTAAAATTCACTAACTTTGGATCACTTTAAAAAGTTGATTAAGACACATTTGTTTAAGCTTTTTTTAAATTGATGGTTTGTTTTGTACTGTTTTTGTATTTTTACTTTGTGTTTGGTAACTTCTATTGTAGTGCTTTGGGTTTATGAAAAGCACATTACAAATAAAATGCATTATTACAGTATTATTATGATATAACTTTGTGTCAGTATTTGACATACCGTCATAATACCAGTATATACAGGGTGCGAATTATACATTGACAATCGAGGGGGTCCAGTTTTTTGGTTATATTCGGTAATATGCCTCAGTGAACCAAATTTATATACCTAATTAAATTACATCAAATTTATTATTCAAACCTGTTATATTTCAGTGTTTTGGGGGATATCGAGTGGTTCTCAATGACATTTGTGATATTAAATAAAAGGTGACCAGTTTGCTTTCCTCCACCTATCATTATATGACCATGAAAAACTGCACGTATATTTATTTTACTGTTTAACTTCCATGTGCAAGCCAGTGTATAATAAAATACAAACTATGCATCTAGTTTTACAGGCACCTGCAAACACCTTTTTAAAGAAACATGTTTTGTGAACATTACGCTGTCTGTCGGTGCTCTACATTTGCCGGTTTCAAACTGATAAATAATTTTTTTTTTTGTGCAAACATGCATTTACAATGGTATATGAAGCATTATAGGGGTGGTCAAATGTACATTGAAGTTATATATTATTGTAATTATTAATATTATTTAAGATTCAGATTCCCCCCCCCCCCCCATACATCTTGTTTTGATCTCCTTCAGGGGGGATAACGCATCAATTAGGAGGGTCAAACCCCCCAAACTCCCTGTAGTTCGCACCCTAAGTATATACACAGATAGACCTGCCTGCTTATAGGATTTATAACCTTTCTTTTGTTTCTCAGTGATCACATAACTGAAATGCTTCAGTACTTCTTTTTTCAGATGTCATCATTTGAGCAGCCTTCAGGGTCGAGTATGGAGGAGAGGCTTCATCAGGATGAAGCCAGAGTAAGTGTCTCGATTTCTCTGCATATCCTCAGACTGCTTCAGCAGATTTTCTGATGATTAAAAGTTGGTTGAAACTGAGCATAACAGTAGATCACTCCATGAATCATCCACTGCTCAAGGCTGTTTAAGTATGATGCACGCTGATTTAGGGAGATAATTAAAGCCTTTGCTCTAGAGGAGGTCAGCAGCAGTACTGCTGTTTTTATTTGTTGTTCAGCATTGTTATTTTTATATGGTTTAGTGTTCCTCTTAGGTTTGCATGTAAATATACAAGAGTCACAACGGGGATTTTAGAGAGCAGTGTTTATCTCAACACTGTTGTTTTCTGTCCCATTATTGTGATGTAGAAGCTCTTATGCTTACAATTACACAAGCATTTCATATTTTCATTCAATATTGTTATTGTTATTATTATTATTATTTTTATCTGTACTTGCTTTTATAGGAATAAAGCAAAGAGTCTCTCTTTTCCTTTTCAGGTTCAAGAGCTGACAAAACAGTGGGCTAGACGTTGGAAAGAAATCCACACTATTCTTGGGGTTAGTGACTTGCATACACTAATAATATGACTTTTCTTTTTCTTTTCAGACGTGACACTTAATTTGACCACTTTTTCCTAAAATTTGTGCCCCAGTAAGGCCCAATTCCACTTTTTTTAGCCCTACTCCTTCTCCTACCCCATTCCCTTGACCCTTGAAAAATTTACCCCTAAGACATGGGACACCACTACAAAACCTGCACACGTCATCATATATCTTTGTTCTTTATTTCAGTTCCAGTTCATAAAGATATAATGTGGCAATAAGCTCATAACTGCACTGTGTATTTACCATATTCATCTATGTACACAAGAAAACAACATTAGTTCTCAGCCACTAGACTTTTCTGACAGGGGATTCGAGTGTAATCGAGTGACAGATGTGAAAGTATGTTGTGGGACTACAATACTGGAGTTATAATTATGGATTATAGATTATAGTTTTTTAAAATTGTTTTTTTAAAGCATTATGACGACATTATAAATGTATTAAAACATATGCTTGTTTGTTGTAAAAATTCTTAATAACGCCAAAAATACAAATTTGAGCATCTACTGACTCACATATGCAGCCGTGCTGCTGTTGTCTTTGTACCCCTTCCTCCAGTGTGGTCCTGGAAAATCTCTGTATCTAGCCCTTCCCCTTAGCCCTACGCCTTCAAGCTAAAGAGAATTGGGACATTGGGCCTAAGTATAGTCATACTAATAATTAGAAATAGCCAAAGCCCAAAATGACCAAGAAAAGCAATCATATTGAATGCAGAAATTAGAATCTAAATATTAACTCTGGTGTAATGCTTCAGTTTTTAGTAGCGTAAAGGTGTGAGGTAAGATTTAGATTTTATATTTAAATGTTAAATATTAGAAAACTGTTGACCAGACATAATACACAGTAATGCACACTACAGGATGCTTTGAATTGAAAATATTCTATGAATCATTTTAGTCGATTTATGTAATCCATAACTGAATGTGATGAAACTAGAAAGAACATATTTTACAGATTCACTCTTATTTCGGTTTTAAAGTACAACTATTACTTCAAAATTTTTTTGAAAATGATGACAAATAAATGTTTTTATGTTTACGATTCTTCTTTCTCTTTAGAACTCTAAATATTGACTTTTTTTTTGCTCACATTATTAATGAATAAATAAATTACATAATAAATAAAATAGGCGACCACAGATTAATAAAGGAACTAAGCCGAAAACAAAATGAATGAATGAATTAAATAAAATAAATACTTAAATGTTTAAGACATTTTTACAGCCTTGAGTGTAGGAGTTAACAAGATTATTCACTCAAAAGTAAAAATGTTCATTGTTTACTCGTCCTCATGTTGTTCCAAACCTGAACGTGGCAGTTTTTATTCTGCAAATAACCCGTAAGATGTACCATCTACCTTCATTCCAAATGAAAAACAGGTGTTATCATTTGATATAACTCAGCTCTCACAGCCTGTGTGCCTCTTTCCCAGAATCCCCTGTGGTTTCAAGAGCACAGCATTGATTCTGCCTCTATAACTAATTTGTTCATCCACGCTGATCTGAGAAAGATTGCAGTGAATCCAGTCTGCTCTTCTCTGAACAGCCCCCTTCTGTGTAAACTGTGGCAGTCAGTGAAGTAGTCTACTTGTGAGGTGGAAAAACAATATCACTTTAGTTCTGTGCATCAGCGTGGCTCCGTCTGCAGCTAAATAGACAGGAAGACATCGCTGGTTGGTCACCTAAATAACCTCTTGCTATGCCACATGCACACATATTGATTCCTATTTCCTGATAGCAGTTTTCTGCTAATAGTTTTGTCCTTTTAACTGTGCAATGAAGTGGATTGAGTGTTATTTATGGGTTAAGAACATTGTCTAATTAACAGCTAAATATCCACATCTACCGACTGTAGCATATACAGTAAGCACGTATACAGATACATATACTCTGACATGAGAATTTACAGTATATTACATGAAGCTATCTGACCAATAGAAGATGAAACGTAAACAGAATTTAAAAAAAAGCACTTTTTAACCCTTATGTGCTGCTGGAGATGTTTTCATCCACTCTGTAGTGATTTTGAGTCTTAATTTGGCTATAACTTTTTCTGTGTTTCAGCTAGCAGAATGATTTTTGGTGACAAATCTTATTTTGACACATATTTTGAGAAAATGCTTTGAATTAAAAAAAAAAAATTCAACAATACACTCTGGGCAAATTTACTACCCTTTTGTTATGTTTAGGATGAAAACATCCACTGAATTAAACTGCTGTAAAATGCATCAGATAAATATTTTTTTTCATTAATCTGTAAATCAACCTCATTCCTGATCAAAACTACTACATTGCTTAGAAACTTACAGGATTTTAACTACAAATTCATATATGATGTCACTGATTTGGTGAAAAAAAGCACACAAAACTATGTATTTTCAATATAAAAAGTAATTGTGGACTGAATTTTTTTACCTTTTATCAAAGTCTTGGACGTGTGAAACAACATTGGCTTTGATGCATTGTTTTTGATTGATTTAAATTTTTTCTTACTAAGGCCCTGCTCACACTGAGATTTCAGCCACGATTTTGTTATCTGAGACAAATTTGGGAAATCCTAAAAGATTCTTAAAATCCTATAGGCTAAAATCGGTGATCTTTGATCGTTGGTTTGACATGTTCACTGACAGCCGCTTAGTGCCCGTTGTGATCAGATTTTTCTTCCGATGAATTTCTGGCAGTGTCAGAAGATTTTGAGACTCCCTGTGTGCCAAATTGCCGCTACAGATTGTTTACGTTTGCTGTGAGGAATCATTTCAGAATGTGGGATAGTGAAAATGTCACAGGTGGATGACGTCAAACCCCGGGGGCGTTTTCTTTCGTGTTTGACGCGTCATTCATTGTCATTGACTGCTGAGATCTTACAGTGTGGCATTGGAGCCATGTTCATGCAGTCTGACATGCTACAATCGTTCAGGAGCCGGCCTTAATTTACTGTTGGTGGCTGCTTTTGCCTCATTGACTTCCATTATAACCACATTTTTTTAATTACATTTTTTTATTACAAAACCATGACACCATATTATTATTTTTTTTAAGTTGTTGGTTTTCCTTGCTGAGAAAAGATAAAATTTGTAATTTTTACTGTTGATCATCAGTTGGCACCATTAATCCTTTAGATAGGCCTGTGCAAAAAACAGTTTCTGGATTCTATATGGAGTATAACAGCAAATTAAAGTGTGTTTATGTGTGTCCGTGTGTGTATGAGAGTGTGATAATGACCTTTGCGCACTTACCTTGATGTATCTGAGAAGATCAAAATATGCATCTCAGCTCTCAGAACTACATGGAGTAAACAAAAACAAAGAGTATGTATTTATGCACCATCAAATGTGCTTATAAGGGAAGTCAGTGGGGCAAAAACAGCCACCAACAGTAACTTAGGGAGAAAAAATGAAAATCTAACAATGCGTCAAACCAATGTTGTACCTAATCGTTCACATGTCCAAGACTGTGATAAAAGGTAAAAAAAAAAAAAACAGTCCACAATTACTATTTATATTGACAATACGTCATTTTGTGTGTTTATTTTTCATCAAATCAGTGACATCATTTGTAATCTTGGCAATTAAATAGTTAAAATCCTGTAATTTTTAAAAACATTTAGTAGTTTTGATCAGGGCTGAGGTTGATTTACAGATTTATGCAAAAAAATTAGAAAAAAACATTTATCTGATGCATTTTTTACAGCAGTTAATTTAGTGGATGTTTTCATCTCAAACATAACAGAAGGGTAGTAAATTTGAACAGTGCACAAGGTTTAAATATGTCATTGTTGCAATAAATTTAAGTAGATAACATATAATAACAGTACAAATATGTCGGAATATGTTGAAAGCTTCTATCTTAACTATCTCATCTTTTTAGTACACATCTTGTTCTTACGCCTGTTCAAAAAGATGAAGTGAAACAACAGAGCTCTTCTTTAAATGTAGAGTTTACTCTGACCAAAATAACCTTTTTCTTTAACCTTTTATTAAAAATCTTTCTGGAGAAATTAGTGAATTGAGCGAAATCTTCAATTTAGTAAAGCATTTAGTAAACTGATTTTGAGCTCCTGAACAGTTTTTTTCTCTTGTAAAACATTGTTATGTGATGATGTGATTCTGTGTTTAGGGAAGGTTTAATGGTTTGGTCCCCATGTGGAGTCATTACGGTTGTGCCCTTGAACAAGGCACTTAACCCCAGGTTGCTCAAGTGTACTGTTGTCAAATTGACTGTCCTGTAATAAATTCATATCCCTGTTCTATGTCAAAACTTGCAAAGACGCAACAGGCGTTGGTTGAGTGGCAATAAATAACTGGATGATTCCTCCATAATGCCTAATGTTAGATTTCCCACCAACAGGTGGCAGTGTTGCGCTGAAGATTGCAGTTGTTTTGCAGCATTTTTAGCCTTTGGCTGGATGTGTGTGTGATGCTGTGCTGTGGAGCAGCCTGTGGTGTTGTAAATGGAGGTTTTCAGACTGTAGCTGGAGTCTGGGGGTCAATTTCAGGCCACAAGCTGGAACTGTCAGAATACACAGCATAAGCTCATTGGTATGAGAGACTATTACCTCTGTCTTGCTTCTGTGTGTATGTGTGTGTGTGAAAGTGGATAGGGAGACAGGAAAGAGTCTGTGATGGAGAAAGAAGGAGAGAGGGAGAAAAGCATCACCTCTCTTGCTGTCTCATTTACACACATACACCCCCAAATCTTTGAAGCGGAGAGCAAAACAGAGATGGCAGATGGTCACGCATACTCTCTGAGCTTTTAGCTGCTCATCTGCTCCAGTCCGGGCAGCAAGGCACAAGCCACAGAGGGCCAAATAGCCCAGACCTCTGTTTAGCTATTACTCACTTCCCGCCATGCCAGCTTGCCAACTGCTTGCCCGCTTTTAGCCAATGGAAATCAGCACGTGTTGGGGGGAGACAGAAAGTTGCGGAACTATCCAGGGACCAATTTGTCGTCAGCTTCTGTAATTTTCCCCTCTGTCCTCGCCAAGCCACCTAACAGCACGGGGACGAGCCGTTGATGCATCAGCTGAATTTAATTGCAGATAATCACTTCAAATAGCACTTCGCCGGGGCTGTTTTCTCAAGTCCCACCATAATGAGCGTGTTCGCTTCTCAACTGCTTATTCTTCGCCACCTTTTTCAAGTGCTTTGGCGTCTCCATTTTTTTGAGGGAAAAGTGTTGTAGCGAGAAAGAGTCAGCCTACAAAAAGAAGAACAAAGGCACAAATCTCAAAGCTCCCCTTTTTTGTTCTGCCTTTGAGCTTGACTGAGAAACACAAGATTTAACAATGCTACGTGATTTTTGTAAACACCAAAAGGCAGAAGATTACTGTTTTTTACATTGTCTTTTTTTCATCAATGGCAAGGGATTGCATATTAAGCATCTGTTATCTTGTATAATTATTGCATCATATTGCTGGCTGACAATAAGTAGTAAATGAAAAATACAATATGAAGTATCAAGTTCAAACTAAATATCCATTCAGAAATTGCTATGAGACAGTTTTTAAATGTTTTTGTGTGGTTGATAGGTACATGATTAAGACTTAAGACCTTAGTACAAACAATTCCCAGAGAAGCTACAGTCTACAACATTTTGACGCCAAATTTGGGTAAAGTATGGACAAACCAAACCACTGGGTTATTATGTTAAATAATAATAATAAATAACAGGCTTAAATTGTCTATATCATAGCCAAATTTGGGTTTAAACAACCTGTATTTTTTAGACTGCATGTATCAAAGTTTAGTACTTGAAGTAAGGGTGAGCAATCATGGTAATGCTTAGCCAATATGATGTCATTTTACAGCGTATATGTTTCTAATGCTTCAAACCATCTTTTCATTCTTTCATTTTGATTGGCTTCAATGTCTTCTGAGGTTAAAAGGTTGAACCAAAAGATGGCACTGTAGCACTTTGATGTTTCTTGCTCCTCCACATGGATTTGAAGCAATGGAATAAACAAAAGAAAGTCTACCCATGGTTTATATTTAATTTTCAAGCTATTTAGATTACTATGTCATCCAGCCACCATAAAAACAGCTTTAATGATGTTGAAGTCAACATGTGGCAGAGTGAAGGGAGGGGGGTTTGTGCAACGGATGATTAAAATGGCTTCTCTTGGTGAAGAAGTATTAGCTGAGATTATGCGTACCATGCGTTGTGGTTTCTCTTCCTCAATCACCCTAATGTCCACCACCCAATGTGTGTATATGCACAGTTGGAGCGATGGACGTACGTTATGTTTAAATGTATGTTTTTAAAAGGAACGCTTGGAGATTCTTCCATGTAATAAGGATTGTTTCTGTGGGAAAAAATATATGTTTTTAAAAGGAACGCTTGGAGATTCTTCCATGTAATAAGAATTGTTTCTGTGGGAAAAAAAAAATAATTCTGTGGATTCGTGGGAATTTGTATGTTTTTCTGGGTGGATAGGAGTGCCAATATACAGTAATCTGCCAACTATTTATTTAAAAAGAGGCCTTTAGAAACCTAAGCTTTAAATAAAAAGAAATTCACATAAAAATGATAGATAAGATACAAGGCCCTGTTTTCAGTAATAATAAGAAAATTATTATTATTAATGATTTATTTTATTGTTATTATTTATGGTTGTATTTTATAGTATTTTTGGTTGATGGGATCATAAAAATTGGCGACATACTCATCTTCTTTTTAAAATTCTGAGCACTTTCCTTTTTCCGAGGGGATTGTCTATGGGTGGGTTTAAGCCTATGGGCCCTATCATACACCTTGGGCAAGGTTGTTTAAATAGCGAACCAATTTGCACCACTTTGGACTTTGGACTGGCCGTGCTGGTCTACAGTATAAAGGAGGTGTTAAGATGCATTATTGGCGCGCTGCTATTTTGAGGAACTGAAACTGAACTTTTTTCAGTTTATTCATGACGATTTGCATTTGTATAATGTTATTATTATTATTATTGTATGAGTATTATTTATTATATGCATATTTTTATCTGTTTTAATAAAAACAAGTTTAGATTTGTCCATCTGTCAGATTTTGGAGATGAATGCATTATTATATGGGGCATAAGAATAAGACGTGTGTTTAGATATAACTCAGTTTTTAGACCACACTTCGTTATTATTGTTCATTTATTCATTTGCTGACAATTTAGAAATATTTTTGAAACAAATCCTTGTGCTTAACAAACGAAATTAAATATGTAGGCTAGTGGGTGACTTCAGTGGAGGGGGTACAACACCGTTTCCTTAGTCCACGAAAGTAAAAGAGTAAAGAATAAAAGTAAAGTAAAGAGAAAGTAAAAAAGCCGAATGGAGAAGGCTTGTTCTTTATCTCGTTTTCTCGCTAGTAAAGCATTCAGTTTTTCCACTTACAAAGTCTGCCATGTAAATAGCAAATGTGCTATGGCATGACGCAACTGACTCTTAAAGGAAATGGGAGATGAGACTCTGATTGGTTTACTGCACGTTATGCTCAAAACACACCAATAACTAATTTAGAGAATAAGCACAACCCTGTTAGACCATGCGCAGGGGTGCAGAGCGTATTTTTCCTCTGCTTTTGCGCCATGCGCTTCAGACTTTGCAATTAGACCATTAAAATAGAGCCCTAACATTTGTAAAGTCTAATACTCCAAAATAAGCTTGTTTATAAAAAAGATTATCCCAAATTTTATTATCCTTCTTATACTAAAAAAAAAAAAAAAGATTCTGTTCAGATGTTTTATTTTAAAAAGTTTTTCTCTTAAAATGTTTTAGGACAATTTTCTTTACACATTTTTAATGCAAAGAGAGAGTGATTGAATGTGTGAAATAGAGCGTCGAAGAATAGCGGAATTACCAAAAAATTACTGGCATAGAAGCTAGTAAGTCATAAGTTACAAATTTGGAACAACATAAGAGTAAGTGATGCATTATTCATCAGATGGTCTCTCTAAATCAATTCCAAATACAATACACGTAGGTCCAGTTTTATATAACTGTCTGTGTTGTCTTTACAAAATGACTTTAATCCTCTAAAGCTCTCAGTCAATGAAATGGTTGTTCATGTTGATAGTGACCCTGACCAAAGAGCGCTAAGCAGAAAGCAAAGCTGGTGGCCTGTCTCAAGTGAGCACACATGCCAGTGGTTGATCAAGTGTTTCACAGCATGTTGCTGTATAACACATCAAATCTATACAAAAGTTGGCTGATTAAAGAACTTACTTGATTCAGGGTTATTATAGTATAAAATTAAAATCATAATGCTTGGTGGTCATAAAATTTGGTGCACCACCATAATTTAATAAAAAATCTACTGAGATGAGTTTATTATCATAGTTATACGATAATTACAAAAGTTAAAGATACTTTTCAAAAATGTGTGTTCATAAAATTATTGTGTGTGTGTTTAGAGCCTGACTATTTTTACTGAAAGGGTTTATCTGCTTCACAAAAAGTGATATTATTAAAGTTAATGGCAAAATTGTGCACATTTTTTTGCACTTTTTAAATTTTATTTTTGCTTATTTTATGTTGTAATGACCTTTAAAATAATGGAAATTTTTGGCAGTCATATGGATCTGTAATGCATTCGGGACAAGCCTGGATCTACTTGAAAATAATTACATATTGCAAATCATTGACCAAATACAGTCAACCTGTCATGATTACCAGTGATCTAACCACCAGAGATTGCTGGAAAACATTCACACTCACCCAGGACTAAAAATCCACCATCAAATGAACTACAACTCCATACATGCACTCCAATCATACACATGTTCCTCATCCTGACTGATTGCACACACACCACCGGAGGCTTGTCAAAGACTGATTACACACAGTACATAAGCAGCACACACACTCACTCCAGGGCCGAGTCTTGTCTACTGTTTAGTGACACCACAACGCGTTTTCCTTTACCATGTCTTGCCGTGTTTTGAACCTAGCCCTGTCCTGTTATATTCCTGTCTGCTGCCTGCCTTGTGACCATCTGCCTGTTATTTTGACCAAGACTCTGGATTGCCCTTATACATCTGTTTGCTCCTGTTCTGATCATTGCTTGCCTGACCATCCAGCTAATAAACCTGCATGTGGATCCGCACCCCTGTTGTCAGTGTCACATCCTCTGGTTACACAACCATTCAAAAGCCCTTTGTAAATAAAGCATGTTTTTATTTAGTTTATTGCAATGCACAAGTAGGGGGAAAATAAAAATAAATAAATTATATATTTATTCATATTTAATATATTTTTAAACTGCTTTGAACAATGAATGGTAAAAAGTGGAAGTCAGAGCTCTAGAACAGGTTAATCAAGAAGCCCAGAGCACTGTGGCTTTTACAAGACAATGCTATTCTCCTTAATTAAGACATTTTGATTAGTCACATATGGTGGTTTAATCTCAGAGCATCCAGTGCACTAATTAATATGGCCGTGCTGTAATTCTTTCCATCACTGTTCGGTTGGAGTTCCAGTTGCTAGCTTGCTAACAACACATGGCATGAACGCAGTGGGTATGTTGGATAAAAAAAGAAAATTGCTAACAGACATATTGCAAAGAAGGAATGTGTGTCTAGAAGATGGATACTTGTCTCTGTGTGATGCAAGATGCAAGATTTTACAAGCAGTCTGGACTTCTGATTGTGCTTAATGAAGCATCTACAGCTGTTCTGCTTGTCTTGTGATGAGCGTGATGGCATCTTAAAGACATGTTTGTGAATAAAAAGGAGTTTTTTTTTATCAGCCTTTTGCAATGAAACATTAAGAGATATTCAAGAATAAAAGGCCAGCTGTTAGGATTCTTTGCTGAGGCAGAAGTGGGACTTCTCCAGAAAGGTCACCACTAAGAATAGTTTTGCCTGAGCTTATTTGCTGCAGCCTGAATGGAGAACAGATCTGCTGTTAGACCTTTCAGTATAACTATTGGACTGTTGGGGTGGACAGATATACTTAATTTATTATTCAATTCATGTTGTGGGATATATTTCAAATTCCTATAAAACCGTACATATCATATTTGATACACAGGTTTCTAAGACCTAATATCAGCCTGATAAATTTTTGGCTCGAAAACCTGTTGTATATAATTTGATACTTGTATTTTGCCCTCTTGTGGGTTTGCATGACAGTGCAGGCAGTGGAAGGGCTTTTTTTTACCTTTTCAAAATGGCTGCTCTCATTGAATTACTCGCATGCTTTTTGGCTGGAAACTATTTGCTAATTTCAGGTTGTATAGTAAGAATACAATTTTTATTGTTACAAATTTGATTAAATAAAGGTTTTCTTGACTGAAACAATAAATAATTACTTAATAATTATTTTCTTATGCTACAAATAAATTGTGTTGAAAATGCATGTAGCAAATTTGATACAACAGGTATAAAAGGTGCTTTATTCCTGAACAATCACGTCACATTTGTAACGTAATCTACATCATACCTACTACAATGCAAACACACAGTATTTGGACGATTTAATTAATCTAATTAATGACTGAAATGCCATAATAAAATGCATTGTGGGTATTTTTACAGTAATTGCACCTTATAAAAAGTCAAGCTGCAGTGTGCTATTTTGTGTTAGAAGGCATGAAACTGATCATTTTCCAACATGGAGAAACCTGACAGAGATAAAAGCACTGCTCCAGCAATCACTTCAAACTTCTGTGTACTGTGTAAGTGTAAAGGGAATTTTTGCCTGAACATGGACTGAAACTCCTATTGTGCCTACCACAAAGTGAAATAATAAAAGACTGTAAAATATTTAATGTAAAAAAAAAACAAAGAGAAAAACTGCCTGAAATGTTCTCTGTTGTCAAAATGTCAAGGGCTATTTTTTTTGTAATTAAAATTAACATTGTTATTAGCAAAAATTTGCAGAAACGCCTGATGTATCAAATGTGATCCAAAATAAATATCATGAAAAAAATGTATATGGCAATTTTTTTGTTGATTTTGCTAGATGGTTTAATAAACATCTCAGTTCCAGAAAATTCAAATTTTCTGCTTATTTTTCGATACCCTTACAGGGTTAAATATATGTATAATAGGGGTGGGAGGGTTCACAAGATTGACTACGTTTACATGGACATCATTTATCTAATTATTTGCCTTCATCTGAATAAGCCAATAATAAGATTAAGGTGTTTACATGAGCTGCTTTTTGAATGTTTCTTTCATGATCCCATTTTACATGTTATAGCACATTATCTATTAACGTCATCGCGTCATAACGATATCCACGTTTCCTCCGGAGTTTCATGTAATTTCAGGTGTTTCATTTTTAATTTTTCGACTTTAACTGCAATTTGGCACTTTCACTTTCATTCGGGAACATTTCATTCATGCACTTTGAGGTATTGGATGTGAGTATGAAGTAAGGACTGGTGGAGGAATGTTGTTTTCATGGAATTTGATACCGCACGCCGAATGGAAAGAAAAAAACCTCGGCATTTCGAAATGCGGGTGTCCGTGGTACTTTACTGACTCCGTAGGTGCTGAGAATACAGTAGTGTCAAACAGCTGTGTGTGTATGGACTATCCTGTCCCAAAATGCAATGAAAATCCTACACGATGGTAATAGTTTGATTACGGTGTTTACATGTCAAATCACTTTTATTGTCACATCATCAGCAGCATGTGTGCTATGATGAGTGAAAAGCTTACTGTCTGTACTGCACTTCAATAATATGACTAAAATTTGTCATACTCCATGTCCTAATTGGATTTTTGTTTAGTTCGATTATGACTTTAGTCAGATTAAGGTAATCAAAAATCACTGTTTACATGTTAGACTCTTAATCAGATTATTGTCTTAATCGTATTAAAATCTGAGTATTGATGTTCATGTAAACGTTCTCATTGTCAGTTTGGTTCATATTGCAATTATGTGGTTTGATTTGGTTTACATTGTAAAACAAAATCCCCTAAATGCATAACCTTATAATCTACCGTTTGCAGTGTTTAAAAAGTATATATTTTCAAGGCTATGGAATCTAATTTCAGAGTTTTCATTTGTTGTTGATTAATGGTAATGATGACAGCGCATTAAATTTGGCTGCTATGATTTAAAAAAAAAATCTACCATTTTCTTTTCCATCTCCTCCCTAATGTTTACTAATGTCTAGTAAAGAATGTTGTTTTGATGGATGTCAGTTTTATCTGAACTCTCAAAATCTCTTTTCTAACTCTCTTTCACTCTCATTTCAGCTCTCTCGGGGTTAACTTAGTTGATGCGAGTTGATTCGTTGCTTCACAGGAGTAAATTGACGCTTTTAGAGAGTGATGGCAATTCTGGCTCTGGAACGTAAACAGAATCTTAATTCGCTTTCTGAGGGACATTTGAAATGCAAAGTTATGCAGCTGTGCTGTTGTAGATTGGTTGCAGGGAGCATGGGGAGGGGACATCGGTTAATAAGGAGATGTGCTTCAATAGTGAACTTTCAGAGAGAAAAAGAAAGAGTGAGTGGGGGGAGTCGTTGTCCATGTCTTAGGCAGCTGGTGAGGTGATGTGCCCTCGTCACATTTGTTAATTTAGGAGTGCTCATACAGAACTGAAGGGAATAGGGAGGATTGATGACAGATATGGCGGCCTAACCAGAGCAGTTTATCTTCCAGTCGATTGTGCCATTTGTTTTCATTTCGAAAAAAGATGCATCAAATCCCCAGCGCTACACACACACACACACACACACACATGCTCATTCTCGCATTGAGGTGGCTTTGGAAAAGCATTTATTTATATATTTACTGAATGTTTTTCTGTCCTCCTCCCACCCTTCCTTTTCTCAGAATTTCATTTTTCCTCCCCTCGCTTCTTTATCACTTTCAGTGTTTGTTAAAATCCACTCTTTAATTATCCATGACAACTGTTTAATTGCTGTGTTGTGATTGCAACACATTCTTTTTCAGCCTTGGATTTGTGTGAAATACCTTCAGATAATAAAACGGGATGGAAATGAACAACGGATGACATTAATTAAGTTCCTTTAATAAGCTCTGAGATCGTCCAGATTATAGCTGATGAAGCAGAAAAGATTAAGTAGAATTCTTTCAGTCAATCTGAGAGCCATGTAAATTGAAGGGATACAAGTATAAATGTCTCTAATAAGTCTGCAATTGGTCAACATGGACCTCAGTATTCATTCATTCATTCATTCATTTTTCTTCGATTTAGTCCCTGATTATCAGGGGTTGCCACAGCAGAATGAACCGCTAACTATTCTGGTGTATGTTTTATGCAGCGACTGCCCTTTCAGCTGCAACCCAGTGCCTGAAAACACGCATACACTCTCACATTCACACACACACACACACACACACACACACACACACACACACACACACACACACACACATACACACACACACACACACACACACACACACACACACACACACACACACACACACACACACACACACACTAAGGCATATTTTGTTTACCCAATTCACCTATACATGTCTTTGCACTCTGGAGGAAACTGGAGCTCCCGGAGGAAACCCACACGAACACGGTGAGAACATGCAAACACACAGAAACACCAACTGGTCCAACCGGGACTCGAACCAGCAACCTTCTTGCTGTGAGGCGACAGTGCTAACCACTGAGCCACTGTGCTGCCTTGGACGTCAGTATAAATTAACTAATATATTTCAAGAGTTCCCACGTAGATATGCTTAGCATTTAAGCAGGTTTGACATGCTGTCCCAGGAGAGAACCCTGAGCTCGGAGATACTTGAGCCCAAGGCTCCGGCCCGGTTAATAAGCATATCAGGCGATCCGAGATCAGGTAGGTCTCGAGAGCTCCCCTTAGAAGAGTGAGGAAAAGGAGGAGATGGGGTGGAAGGGGGGATTCTTCCAAAACGAAGATAGAGCAGTAGGGAGAAAATGATCCATTTATAGTAAGCTTGGATCATTCTGATTGAATTATTACTGATTACAGATGAGAAGCCAGACGTGCTCAAGGGGTGAAGGGGGCCAAAAGGGGTGGGTGGAGTTGAATCGTTGGGAGTCCGAAATGCTCGAGGAACACTCCAGACGGAGATAGAGCTGAGAAGTGACAGCGCTATATATAAATATATATGAGAGTATATATATATATATATATATATATATATATATATATATATATATATATATATATATATATATATATAAATGGGGTAATCTAAGGCCTGGAGGGGGCAAATAAAAGACTTCAGAGAGTCGAATTGGGTCCTGCGGGAGTTAGGGCAGCATTTCCTGTTTTTGCCGTCTCCAGTAAGAATCATAATTTGGGATTTGGGCGGGGAAGAGTCCTGCTAGAGGGTGAGTGGCGAGTTTTGGGGAGACTCCTGCGGGAGTCGATGCTCAAGGAACACACCTGTTGGAGATAGAGCGGGGAGTGACAGCGCTCTATATAAATGTATATCCATAAACATAAGTCTATATATATATATATATATATATATATATATATATATATATATATATATATATATATATATATATATATATATATATATATATTTATATATAATGACTTTAGTTGGCTTGGGGGAGGGGCGATGAGATGAGGGGGTCGGAGCCCGTGGGACAGGGCTAAGATGGCCAACTCTAGCAGGAGTCTGGGACAAGAGGATTTGGACGGTGAAGACTCCTGATAGAGGGTGACGGGCGGGTTAGGTGCTCGAGGAACACTCCATAAGGAGATAGAGCGGGGAGTGACAGCACTAAATATAAATATATATTTATATGCTTGCGTATATATATATGGTGACATATGGGGGTGACAATGGGGGCTTGGAGGACACTCCAGTTAGCTGTGCGACAGGGGGAGAAGGCGGAGTATTACTCAATCTGGAAGGAAGTACAAGAAGAGAAGGTGGCTGGGTCATGCCCTCGCCCTTGAGTAGTTGCTGGTTGACAGCTGGTGAGGGTCATCTGGGTTTCTTTGGGGTGCCTTTGGCTAAGACATATGTACGTCTTGAAGGCATAGGATGACCACCTTCCCAGGGTCTGGATTTGTTGTTGTGAAAGCCTTGTTTGTGCTTCTGTGGTGGCTGCCCCTATTCTGAAACAGAGTATATACAGGAATCAGAGAGTGAGTTCCAATACTTTTAATACCTTATTCAAGGCTCTTTCCATACATTTTAAGACCTTATAACCACCTCATCCAGAACACTGGCGGGATTTAAAGTGTAATTACTGAATTTAATCAAACCTAAAACATTATTCATACACATAATAAATATCTATTAAACTTAGCTATTTCAGAAGTTGTCGCCTATAGAGCTACATAAATAATGATGTTGCCTTGAATACTGCAGTAAATAAAGCAGCATGATGTCAAATCTAGTAGGATTACACTGATTTCATAAACCACATGGCATCCTGATATTCGCAGATTGAATTCGGTTAAACTTTAACATAAAACGATACCTTGCACAATCAAAAATGATATAAATTTAATACCTTGGAAAAGCATCTAAGACTTTCTAATACTTTTAAGGGCTCCAAACTTCTCTACATTGATTTATCGACTCTTAATACCCTCCAAGACCCCGCAGACGCCCTGTGAAAGAGAGACTGGTATGTGAGTCTGGGGGGAAAGCCTGAGAGGTGGGGAAATGCTTCGAAGTGTCTCTGAATCAGAATTGTGTTACTGAGCAGTTTGTGTCATCTATAAATAAGGAGGGGAAGGGGGGGGGGTGCAGAGGGAGATTAAGGCTTGGCTAAGCAAAGGTGCAATGGGTGAGTGTAGCTCGGCAGACGTTGTACTATGTACGTTACCGCTTGAGGACCGCTAGGAAAGCAGTGAGTTCAGCTTCATTGCAATGAATCGCCGGCATCTTGAGAGTTTAAGTGGAGTTGTGGATGGTGATCTTGCTGGAGATCTGGGTTGAAGCACGGCAGATGCGTTGGGTGAGGGTGTTGGAAGTGAATGGAAAAGGAGATTATATTGACCGCGTTATGGTTACAGTGGAAATCTGGTGGGCCGGCCGGTGTCTTTGCGGGACCTCAGGCTCGCTTGTCATCCTGGCGGGGCTGGATAGTGCTGAGCTGCGGCTGAAGTCGCAGGGAGAGCGGTGCTCTGATTGAAGTTGTAGTTGTTTGTTGGTTGGTTGGTTGGTTCTTCCATCTTGATAGCTTGGTGCAATGCTGTAGGAGCTTTTTGGAGCTGGAGTGTTTGTAGCGGGAAGCATTCTTCCAAAACGAAGATAGAGCAGTAGGGAGAAAATGATCCATTTATAGTAAGCTTGGATCATTCTGATTGAATTATTACTGATTACAGATGAGAAGCCAGACTTGCTCAATCATATCACATGCTCCTCTTGAAATTAGTTTGTGAAACTTCACTTCATTCTGACACAATCATAGTCTTTTTTTTTTTTTTTTGATTCTTGTGAAGGCAAGACAGTGACTATTGCTCAAAGTAGAGCATTTGAACACAATGGTTTACCCGAACTTCTGCTTTTCTCATCTTATTTAATAAAAAACAGAAATGCTTCCTCAAATTATGTGGCTTGTTGAACAGAATTGCGCTGTTACAGATTTGCATTTAAGAAGGGATCAGACCCATATTTATGTAACACCATTTCTTAAAGACTGCAAATCCACTTTGTCTTTACTACAACCTTACATCTTTCCTGAATATCATTGCAGAATCTTAGCAGTGAGTTAACTTAAAGGGCACCTATTTTACCCCTTTTGCAAGATGTAAGATAAGACTTTGGTGTCTCCAGATTGTATCTATAATATTTCAGCCCAACACCCATCAGATTATTTAATATATAATGTTGAATCTGCCCATTTTGGTGTCTAAGGAGAATAAAGCTGTTTTTGTACCCTGTGGCTTTAAATCCAAATGAGCTGCTTCTCCTCACCCACCTCTCTGACGTGCGTGCCTGCTTCTCATGTGTTACGTCAGATAAACAGCAGTCAATGATAGAGACACAGATGAAGCTGAAATACAGCTCATTAGTCAAAAAAAACAAGTAAGTTAGTTTCGTGTATTTGTGGTGGAGTGTATTCAAGCCTTTCTGAAATGATGAGTCACACACAAATGCTGTTTGCAGTACACACACACACATATGCACGTTTACTGACACCATGCGACCATGGTGATTACAGCGGTTAAGAATTACATATCGATTTTACTGTCTTTATTACAAACATGCTCTGTTTTAACTTATAAAACTAATTATTTAGAAGCAGCTGATCACAGAGAGTTGTAACATATGTTCTGTCCTACATCATGTTGCAGTGGGCCTAAAAATCACTGGGGAAAAGACTTGTTGTGTTTATTTACCTCCAAGAGTACACACTATACCTACACACAGTTCTGTCCAAACAGCTTACAAAAGTTGATTTTGCATCATAGGTGCCCTTTAATGTGAACCAGTGGTGTACAGTAACAAAGTATTTTTACTGCCTGTACTTACAGTAGGTGCATTTAAGTGTCTGTACTTTGAATTTTTTCACTACATTTGAAATTAATAAAAACAATAAAGTAGTCACGTATTGTTACACAGACACAAAAGAGGTGTCAAAATTTATTATTTTCATTTGGCCTGTTAAATTGGTTCAATGATTTAACTGATCAGTCAGGGCAAGCCAAAAAATTTACAGATTTAAATGATCTGGTCAAAGTGAATTTCTTAATGATTCACTGATTCAAATGATCCAGTCAGAGAGTCTAAAGTTACCAACTTACTTATTTAAACTATCCCGTCAGAGTCTACAATTAAGAGTTAAAGTGTTAAAGAACAAGAGATCCTCATTGCTTGAGTTCCCACAACTAATGTCAGAAGGAAATTACATGTTAAAGGGGTGGTCTAGAGTGTATTTTTAAGGCTTGGTTGTGTTTATAAGATGCAAAACACACATGCTCATGCTTCATTTGTAAAAAAAAAAATCACATTATTTTTAAAATATCTTACTTTGATTATTTACAACTACTCAGCTAACATGAAAACGACCGTCATATTACCTTGTTCCTCTGAAAGGACCGCCCTCAAGAGGCTCTGATTGGTCAGCTAACATAATGTGCTGTGATTTGCGGATCCGCTCCACGTCACCAGGAAAAGCGTCACGCGCCTTCAAGCACGCACTTTTGAGCTGTGTAAACATTCAGTCAGAGTAGCTGTTACCTGTATCAGTTTGAGCCTGAATCAGACAGAAAAGGAGTTCACAGCTGAACATCACACCTGCTATCTAAAATAAAATCTGACAAGTGTCTTACACGTATATTGGGAATAAGCTTGTGTAAGTAATATGAAACGTTCACATATCTTTTTTGAGATGTATAACGCAGAAAGCGGCAGCATAGAGAGACACTGTGGCGCTGCTGAAGATTGTGGGTGTTTACAGGAGTTTGATGGATAAATATAAATTTGAAGCTAAATTGTTAGCGGCGCCAAACAGCATTTCCTGTTGTTTACGTACTTGTTTACGTCCTCGCTACAACATACCATCAACGCTAGAAACTGTGCATGTCATAGATCAACTTTGACAAATAAAAATACTTACAGGTTGTAGCTCACAATCATAAGCTTCTTCTATTATGGTTGGAGGAGTTTTTAGCTGAATCCAGCACTGAACTGAGAGAGATTCTGGAAGCTCTCCTTTGTCAAATGCTAGCTATATATTTTTTATAATTGTCTGGAACATAATTAATATTAAATTGTAAGCACTTCTCTCTTTGTGTCATGTCCTTTGGAGGCCCAAATACAGAAACAGAATGAGCTCTGTGGAAATAGTAGTGTTTGGATGGCATTTTAGCTTTCTCTGCTACAATACAGCGCCTCTGGCCATGCCCCTTTTCTGCGGAGGAGGGTATGCCAGTGTTGAATGTGCGTAACCTAAAACGTTTGTGATCTCACTAGCCCGGATGTGTTTTTTTTGTAGTCCCCAAACTTCCTTCGCTGTAGGCTTTGCTAAGCTAACTCTGTAAAAGCCAATGTCTCCCTTTGGAGTGAAACTAAAGTTTAAAATATGATATCGTAGTGGACCACCTCTTTAAGGTTTTAGGATGTATTATTCAGAATGTAAATAATGTTTAGTACCATGAAAGCAAGTTTGCATGGATTAAACACCACTTAGAACATAAAAAGTTCCGCATTAGTATTGTTCTTGTGTGTATTATATAATTTTAAACTTCACTTCTCTCATCTCCTCTCCCTTTTATAGTCCCATTTTGCAGTTCTTATCCTCTCTTGATCTCTCAACCCATATATATTCAGAGCTCCTTTTAATCTTCACCCGGTGCATCTGCCTTGTTTTCAGACCACATTCTGCGCTTCAATTGCTGAAGTCTTGGGCACTGGAGCCACCTTTAATTTGCCAAGAGAGTGAAATAAATTAGCAGTTTTATGATGAGCTTTTAAATGCCAGCCAAATCTCATTTGCAGCAGAAGTTGAGAGTGCATGTAATTTTACAACCAGCACACACACCATGTTTAAGAAGTTCTTGGGGGCAGAAGGTAACTTGCTCGGTCTCTCTCTGCCTCCCCCTCTGAAAAGTGATACAGTACATTAATCTGCCGACATGGTTCCTATCTTTCTCTTTCTCTCTTTTTCTCAATCTCTCTCTCTCATCTAATGAAGTCTTGGAAGAATTCATTTAATTAAGTGTGGAGAGGAGACCCTCCACACAATCGATGCGTCTCCCTCTTCGTTAGGAGAAAAGGATTTTGCTCTGTTCGCTGCTGTCGATGAGGTGGAAATAGACACATTGCTCTCTAGGCTGAAGAGGGGGAGAATGAGGGAAGAATGGTAGATGAGCGGAAGAAGGCTGCATTTGTAAAAAAAAAAAAAAAAAAAAAGAGCACTGGCTATTATATCATTTTAAGGTGACTTATAAGGCCTTTTTTTCTTCTTTAGATCCATTTGTACTACACATTATGCAAAATTCCATAGGTTACAGTCGGCTGCATGAGTTTCAACTTCAACAAAACGTTTCCTTTTCACATGTTCTTCTTCCACCTTTCTCGCATTCGGTGGCATTCATTTCAATGCTGTCTTTATAAGCACATTTCACCAAAAATACAAATTTGATCATTATTTACTCAGCCTCAAACCTTTTCTTTTTTCAGCATTTTCAGTAAATATAAATGTATATACACTCACCGGCCACTTTATTAGGTACACCTGTCCAACTGCTCATTATAAAAATATCTAATCAGCCAAATGCAACAATGCATTTAGGCATGTAGACATGGTCAAGATGATCTGCTGCAGTTCAAACTGAGATTTAGAATGGGGAAGAAAGGTGGTTTAAGTGACTTTGAACGTGGCATGGTTGTTGGTGCCAGACGGGCTGATCTGAGTATTTCAGAAACTGCTGATCTACTGGGATTTTCACACACAACCATCTCTAGGGTTTTCAGAGAATGGTCCAAAAAGAGAAAATATCCAGTGAGTGGCAGTTCTGTGGGTGAAAAATGCCTTGTTGATGGCAGAGGAGAATGGTCAGACTGGTTTGAGCTGATAGAAAGGCAACAGTAACTAAAATAACCGCTTGTTACAATCGAGATATGCAGAAGAGCATCTCTGAATGCACAACACGTCCAACCTTGAGGCGGATGGGCTACAGCAGCAGAAGACCACACCGGGTGCCACTCCTGTCAGCTAAGAACAGGAAACTGAAGCTACAATTCACACAGGCTCACCAAAATTGGACAATAGAAGATTGGAAAAACATTGCCTGGTCAGATGAGTCTCGATTTCTGCTGCGACATTCAGATGGTAGGGTCAGAATTTGGCATCAACAACATAAGCATGGATCCATCCTGCCTTGTATCAACGGTTCAGGCTGGTGGTGGTGGTGTAATGGTTTGGGGGATATCTTCTTGGCACACTTCTTTGAGCCCATTGGTAACAATTGAGCGTTGTGTCAAAGCCACAGCCTACCTGAGTATTGTTGCTAACCATGTCCATCCCTTTATGATCACAGTGTACCCATCTTCTGATGGCTACTTCCAGCAGGATAACGTGCCATGTCATAAGGCGTGAATCATCTCAGACTGGTTTCTTGAACATGACAATAAGTTGACTGTACTCAAATAGCCTCCACAGTCACCAGATCTCAAGATTCACATCATGGATGATTCACATCATGGATGTGCAGCTGACAAATCTGCAGCAACTGGGTGATGCTATCATGTCAATATGGACCAAAATCTCAGAGGAATATTTCCAGTACCTTGTCGAATCTATGCCATGAAGGTATAAGGCAGTTCTGAATGCAAAAGGGGGTCCCACCCGGTACTAGTAAGGTGTACCTAATAAAGTGGCCAGTGAGTGTATGTAGTGCTTTAAAATATACAAATTACAACAATACATAAGTCCATTGGATTTCAGTTCTGTTTGTGTCATGTCTTGTGAACTACTACAGTAGTTTTAATTAATAAATAAACCAAACTTTACACTTTTATTCTCTGACTCATCATCTCTGACTCATTCACAATAAAATTAGTAATGTCTGAAAAAACTAAGAAAATAAATCTGTACACAAATCAAACTAAACTTTCGATTTGACTTTTATGATCTGGACATCAAGTGTAGAATTTTGATGGTGCTTTTGCATATTTTTGAGGGTCCCATTCTAGTATTTGCATTAAATAAAGTCTTAGATACATAATTCAAATAGTTTACTGAGTTCTGTGGAAAACAAGTCACACATGTTTGAAACTAAATGAGTTTCAAAGCAGTAACTTTTGTGCAGCACAGAGTTCCACAGAGAATGAAATACATTTGAGTTTTCAGGTCACTGAGCACACTGAACCAAAGCACATTAACTTTCATTCTGAAGATGAAACCTTTGGTGCTCCAGTCTCCAGATCTCTGAATTAATACCAACACTCTGTCCAAGTCCATGACTCCTTTCAAGATGTCCTCTGGCCCTCTTTGATTTTATATGCGTCCTCATGGGCAGATTGGTATGCAAGTGTTTTTCTTTTTGTTGTGCTGTTTTAGCATGCGCAGGGCATCCGAAGGTCTTTTCTCATTGTTCAGTCAGGTGGATTGTTGTCATTATTTCCTCTCCCGTATTGGAAGTAGACATGCGTTCCCTGATGAAAGCACACATTATTCAAAGCAGAGTACTTATTTGATGAGGTATGACACTTTTTTGCCATTTTTGTGATGTTTGCTCACTATGTGGATGGCATAGAAATGTTTCAAATGTTTCAGACAGTGTGTAGGAATACACAAAATTATAACAGCTAGAAGTGTATATATTCGTAGAATTTTGCAGTGCACAATACTTGTTATAACTAATAACCACCATTTTCTTTAAAAGCTGAATTGTTCCATTGTATGATATAGTATTTATTTGGTATGTCTGCGCAAAAACCTTCATATGATGTTCTGGGATTCTGCTACACATGGTTTATTTATTAGTTTAACTGGCAAGATGTCCTTGTGTACTAACTTTACCCAGTTTTGCTGGCTAACCACACTTGCAATAACCAGGAAAATACAGCCTCAGTGCTTTAAGCAATCTTTTCAGCAAGAATTTTCGCAACGTAGTATCCCTAGGATTTGCATTTGAAAATGAACATGTTGAATCCTGCTTGCCAAATGTATTAAATATGTGCCGGGTCAATGTGCTAGTGGTTACTTTGAAGCCAACATTCTTAAAGTAGCAGATGCAATAATCTTTATACTTTATCTGCGTGCACCATTACGCATATCAAATGGCCTTTGAAGAATATGTGCGCTTTGAAGGCATGCATGAGTGCAAACATGGAAGTGCTTCTCATTTCTGTGGAAAATTTAATTAGAGTCATAGCATGGACACATGCTACTGTATTTGGAAAAAAAAGATATCCTAATAATTTTTTCAGCTTATCATTACTGTTTTGTCAAGAACTGTTCAAATGTCATTAAATTCATATTTAGATATGCCCCCTCCCCTCTTTAATTCAAGTCCAAGTAGAATTTCCTTGTGAATATTGATTTAACTGTGACTTTTAAAGTGTATGAGTGGGAGTGTCAGTGTTGGAGTGTAATGATTTTTAATTAAAATGCCAACACTGTCCTCTATTAGCGTATTAATCACAAGCTCAGCATAGAATAGCAACAGCATTAGAACATTTTTCATTTTGCACTGGGATGTATGAATACCATGTCTTTGGTTGGAATACTCTGCATTCAGAAACATATTTTGAAGCCAGATATTTTAAGATTTCTTTTTTTTATTTTGTCTAATCTGTATAGCATTTTTAAAGGGTCAGACTAAAAAAAATGAGGCACAAAACATTAGGAGAGACATGATTTTATAATTTACAAAGTTAAATGCAACGAAATAAACAGTAAGTAATTTAATGCCCTGCTACATATACAATAGGCTATTCGTAATTTCATCTAATCTACACACATAAGTGGCGACCGCTGAAATAGAGACTGAGCCAAAGGAGAATGAATGAATAAATATGCACATAACCAAAACTTGTTATACCATCGTAAAGATAATAATTTTTATATAAACACTATGGTAGACTTCTCTCCTCCTGAATCCCAGAGTCTGAATGCAGACACAGTGAATAGCAGTGCAGCAGGTCTTATGCCCTATCTAATTCAACCATTAACCCTGCCGGTAATCTGTATAATTTTTAAGCATAGGCGAACACAGCAGCACGGATATAGGCGATGTGTCTGAATGGTAATGAACTCAACTGATAAAAGACAAAGTCTGCCATTTTCCAATTCTCGTACAGCTCTCCCGACAAAAATGCTTGCTGCACACAAACAGCTTTGCTGTATCGGCCCTGACAGCATCGCGGGGAAAACCATACAACAAACCCTGTGGATCATGGAAACAAACACATACGCCCCCTTATGAACGTGTGCGACTGTGGTCACAGCTTGGCAGGTCTGTTTTCGAAAAACATGTGCTGTCATGAATAAATAGGAAGCAGGCTCTTCTCATAGGATAAGAAAACTCTATAAATAATAATAATAATATTAATAATAATGAGAAACCAACACGTCATCACTGGACAGGCACCAATTTTGATCCCACCCCAAAAATTATTTTAAACCCGGAAGATGAAATTAGCTGACAAAAGTTAAAAATGATCCAGGTTTATCCACAATTAAAGCTAACAGGTGCTAATGTTGTTCTAATTGATGCTCAACACACTCAAATCTGTTTAAATATAAAAAAAGCACTTGAGGGTTTCTTGAACCTTTAAAAAAATCAAATAGGCGTTTTCTGTTGGCCAGCTAATGTGTTTTTGTTGAGACAGAAATGCCATTTTTTATATACTTACACTCACTTGTCAATTTATTAGATACTGTACCTTGCTAGTAAAAGTTGGGCCTTCAGAACTGAATTACATCTTTCTATTAACACAGCAAGGTGCTGGAAACATTCCTTAAAGATTTTGGCCATATTGACATAAGATCACACTGTTTCTGCAGATTTGTTGGCTACAAATACATTATGCAAATTTTCCATTCAATCACACTCTAAATTTGCTATTGGATGTTGACCTGGTGATCTTTGAGGCCATTTGAATATAGAGAATTTCTTATCATGTTCAACAAACCAGTTTTTGAGATGGCATATCATCATGTTGGAAATATAGTAATCACAAGATGAGTACATTTAGGTCATAAAAGGATTGAAATGGTCAGCAATAATACTCAAGTAGGCTATTTTGTTCAAACAATGCTCAATTTGTACTAAGAAACATAAAGTTTGCTGAGAACATGCTTCCAATACTATTACAATACCAGCTGCAAACCGAAAAAATGTAAATCAAACAAGACAGGATGGATTCATGCTTTCATGTTGTTTACACTAAATTCTGACCTTACCATTCCACCTTACCAAGCCACAGCAGAAATCAATACTTGACAGACTTATTTACAATCTTCCAATGTCCAACTTTTTGAGCCTGTGTGAATTGTATTGTTAGTTCCATGTTCTTGCTGACAAGACTGGCACCAACGTTGTATTCTGCTGCTTTAGTTCATCTGCTTGAGGGTTTGATGTGTTATGTTTAGAGATGCTCTTCTGCAGCTTTATTTGGGTTGCTGTTGTCTTTCTATCACCTCAAACCAGACTGACCAGCTCTGACCTCTGGAATCAACAAGGTTTCAATCAAGAGCTTTCTTTTAAAAACTGGATATTTTATCCTTTCTGGACCATTCTCCTCTGTAAGCCTTACAGTTGGTTGTGTGTGAAACTCCCAGTAGATCAGCAGATTTCTAAACACTCAGACCAGCCTGTCTGGCACTAACAGATGTGCTACATTTAAGACTTCAAGTCACTGTAATCACTTTTTTTTTCTCATTTTAACTTCATCAGGTTGTTTTGACCAAGGGTAATACATCAATATAATTGAGATTGACTGGTTAGATACTTACATTAACTATCAGTTAAACAGATGAATCTAATAAAGTGACAAGGTAGTGTACATTAGTAGTAACTTATCTCAAATACCAAGTGTCTGTTATTTTCTGAATCTGTAATATTGATTTTTAGTAACATGTCCTTGTTTTAACAGCATGTCTGTGAGATTGGTTTGGTTGATGTGGTTTTCCTTTTGCACACTGAGAGTTTGAGATGGACCCATGGTGATCTAAATGATTTATGGTGTTTTCTGCTTGTTTTCACACCCCTCTCTCTCTCTGTCTGTCTCTCCCTCTCTCTCTCTCCCAGAATCCCCATTCCCTCAACCTTTCGACATATAGCCAAAGCCAGATATTATTCTGCTTGGCCTTGGGGCATGAAGACAAAGTCATAAACAACTCACACTGTTTCCTCTGCTCTGATGCTTTACAATTAAATGTCTGTCATTTCAGCTTTACGCATTGGTCCCGCTTTTTCAGGCAGATATTAATCTTTTTTTTATTCAGTTTAGCTTATCGTCTTTTTGTGTATTTTATCTAGGAAGATACAGTCGCTCTTAGAAAAGAGGGTATCGGTGTGGTGCTTGATTCCCAAATACCCCATTTAATCCGCATTGATGAAGATCTGCTCAGCACTGGTGTCGTTCTTTATCATTTAAAGGTAGGCCACACATCATAATGCAGAACCAACATGCACAGTTTAGCTCAATTCTCATTGACGTGATGCTACTTGTCAGTTTTACCCAAACAAAGCATCTGGTCTGTGACTAGAGTATTGATGGGATCGATATTAGCTACTGTGGAGTTTCTAAGTATTTCCTGTTCTGTGGTTTAGGAAGGTATAACTTCAGTCGGGGCTGGAGGAACCGAGCCAGAGCAGGATATAGGTTTGTATTCCATACGCATCGATTTTGTTCCTGACAGGAAGCTGTCGGCAATGTCAGAGCTTTTCTTTCAATGTGTGCTTTTCTCTATTCTGTAGTTCTCCACGGTGAAGCTCTTCAGAGGGAACACTGTGTGTTTGAGAACCAGAGAGGAGCTGTCACGCTCGTGCCGCTCCCAGGAGCCAGGTGTGCAGTCAGTGGGATGGAGGTGACCCAGCCATACCTTCTGTCCCAGGGTATGATCTGTGACAAACCACTGCAGTTTTTCATTATGAAATACTGTATTTTTTTTGTATGTTAACAGGGTGTTCTTAGCCATACTATCACAGTTCAAAATGACTTTTGAAGAGATTTTTCAGAATCGATATTTCAGTCTTCAGTTTTACATGATCTTTCAATGTCATTCTGTTATGCTAATTAAGTCATTTTTAGACAACGTTTCTTATTTCTTTTCACGATTGTTGGTAATGCACAGTTGTGCTGCTGCTGCTGCAATGTTGATAATGCAGTTTTTTTCTATGTAAAAGTAATGTAATTAGGTCAAAGGATGAAAGTGTTTTTCAAATATTCATTTATTTTCCTTCGGCTTAGTCCCTTTTTTTATCAGGGGTTGCCACAGCGGAATGAACCGCCAAATATTCCAGCATATGTTTTACGCAACTGATGCCTTTCCAGCCACAACCCAGTACTGGGAAACACCCATACACTCTCAAATTCACTTAGACGCTCATACACTATGGCCAATTTAGCTCATCCAATTCACTTATAGCGTATGTCTTTGGTCTGTGGGGGAAACCGGAGCACCCGGAGGAAACCCACACAATCACAGGGAGAACATGCAAACTCCACACAGAAATGCCAACTGGCCCAGTCGGGATTCAAATCAGTGACCTTCTTGCTGTGAGGTGACATCGCTACCCACTGCGCCATCGTGCCGCCGTTTTTCATATATCAAAACTGCAAATATGTAATACAGCTTTAAATGCCGTTTGAATTTGGAAGCAACATGAGATGTCTATTCTATTGTCTATTAAGTTTTTATGTTGAGTTTGATCACTTGAGCACATCGTTTTTTGTTCAACTTTTGTTTATTGCAACAAATATTCCATTTTACATTTTATAACATTCAAACCTCATATCCTCATTCTAAACAAACTTCCCTGAACACAGTTACATAAAGAGAAAAAGGAACAAAAGACTCACTATTAATAATAAAATGTAAATAAAATAAAAATAATAGTATTTGTATAATAATAGTAATAATAATTTAATGCTTTAAACAGGTTGGTATTCGCCCTTGGAATTACAAAATTACCGATTTATCCAACTTCAATCTACATACAGGATATACACATCATTGAACTAAGCAATAGTTGCTATTTTCAAGAAAGAATTCTCCCCTACCATGTACATTATTTTTAATTTTCTCAGGTTTTAGAGAAAAAAATCCTTTAATCACAATGAAATAGAAGGCGGCTGTGGAGAAGACCAACACAATAGTATTCTGCACATAGCATATAATGAAGCAAGTGCCACAATACTACTT